>CM066923.1:23386167-23717941 GCA_033964015.1 Scolanthus callimorphus
GAGGTTGAGCATGACATCGATAATTTGTCAAGGCCGAGGTTCCGAGGTTTGTGTTATCACACAAAAAACAGAAGACTTGACGATTATGGATTTCATGCGAAAACCGAATCCAATAATTGTTTTATTGTTCATTGTCTGACACAATTTTAATTTCTTGAGTCGAACACGTAACAAAGCGAGCAGCCATCGTGAAAAGAAAAGAAACAAAAAATTTGCCGGGTTGTTGTAATTTCACACAAAATACCGCTGAAATAACTTGCAGGCTCGGTGCAATAACCTGTACAGACAAGTGTTTCCGCTGAAAATAGCACGGGTTCGGTCAAATAACCTCTACAGACAACTGTTCCCGCTTAAAATATTGCAGGCCAATCAGAAAACGATTACTGAGTACAACAAATGTCCGTAATTCGCACATGTCAAAGATGACGATAATGCCCACTATCACGAAATTCATCAAATCGACATTTTTTTCACAGAATCGTTTATATAATACGCGCGCTTGAAAAGGATGGTCTTTATATTAGTTTTTTTTATTAGTCCTTTCCGTGATGAATATAATTCTATTCAAGGATTTGTAACACGAAATTTCGGCACCTTCTGGTCACGTAGTTCTCGAGATATCGCCAAAGCTATTTATGTCACGCAACACCAGTCACGTATTTTTAACTTGCCGTATTTCACTCGATTTGCACCGTTCTTACCCTTTTTGCACGTCAGTATGTTATAAAAGTTCACATCTTACCATTCTGATACTATTCTTATAATTTGGATTGAAAATAGCGTCGTTTTGGAGACCCGATTAATCTGCTGGGGCTCCAATATGGCGGCTCCATACAATTACTGTACAAAATGGCGCACATTCACTTGCTAATATCTCGCTCGGAAAGTGACCAATCGGCCTAAAATTTACCCAGGAAACATAATTTTGTATATTCTTTATAATTCTATTAGGCATTCAGTGTTTAGAAATTAGTTTAGAGAATTAAATTTCGTCACGTGACAAGTGAAAACCAAGAATGGAAACTAGTTCACCAAACTTTATCCGAATTTTCTGCTACTCATCAATGGCGACATGCAACTGAATCCTGGACCTATTCCGCGCATAAAATGTCTGTTCTACGCCCCGCCTTTGGCCGGGAAAATTTTCAAAGAATGTTCTGCTGGAAAACTTCTGTGCTGTTCCTGCATTGTTGGCAATAAGCGTGTCGCCTTTCTAGAGGTTGACAGAGCTCTCGTAACCAATACTTACGGTGTTTATTCACATTATTTACTTTTGCCGCGAGTAATTTTGTTTGTCGTGAGTAATTTGCTTTTGCCGTGAACAATTTACTTTTGCCGTGAGCAATTTGTTTTTTGCTGCGAGTTTTGTTTTTGCCGTGAGCAAATTGTTTTTTGCCGTAATTTGTTTTTTTTTTTTCGTGAGCAATTTGTTTTTGCCGTGAGCAGTTTGTTTTTTGTCGTGAGCAATTTCTTTTTGCCGTGATACTTGTGGCCCACACTCTTGGTGCAGTAAGTTTGTTTTTGCAAAACTTGAACGAGAGCGAAAAGAAACACGCCCTAATATGTATCGATGTCTCGTGACAAACGAGAGCAAGTTAAAATTCGCGTGTTTAGTACAGGGTCCTGAAGGGGGGTCCCAATCCCGTTTCCCGGCCGTTTTTTTCGCAAATTCCCGTTCCCAGTAGGTAAAATCCCATTCCCGATAGGACCAGTCGGTAATATCCCGGCGCACGAAAACTGTGATGTTAAAATTGAGATTCCTGCTTTTATCGGTACTACTTCTCTTGGTCCTGTAGATTTTATTGTCCATGCATCCCGCAAATGACGAAAATTGTTATTATTGCAAACAAAAGTGACGAATTACTATGCTTGTAATATCGATTTCTTTCCAACATAGTCTATCACTATAAAAGCTTTTCGTGATCCCCCTATTTGAACTAATCGGATATTTTACAGGAATTTCTCTTCTGTTGCGCGTGAAGCGCGCCCTGTTTTAATTAATAAACGAATTTCATCAAGCCTCAGAAAAAAGGTAGATGAACATTAATTGCATTTTTTGTGTATAGCAAATAAAGCCTGTAGTTTGTATTCTTCGTGCACGACGCAAATGAGAAATCGTCATATTTGCGGCCGAACTGATGAATTTCTATGTTTGTATCGTCGATCTCACGCTCACTGGCTTCTTTCGAAGATAGTAATTGCTTCCCAGGCCAGTTTGTTTTTTCTCGCTAAGATACAAATGTTAATTCTTGTAACGGGCATTCCATTTAAACGGCACGAGCATACTGTCTTCGTTTGCGGGAAATCTCAAACGCATGCAATATTACATGTTTCTTCCGGATCCTTATGCGAAATTATTTACGTATTGAAAGAAAAGAACTACAAAAATTCAAATGATATAGAAATTGCTGGAATAACTCCGCAGAAAATGTCTTGTGATCCCCCTTTCGGGGCTTCAGATTTCGAGAGTTCCCCCCTTTCGCTCACCCCAAAATGAAATAATCCTCTGCTCCTATATATCTCGTCCTCAATTTTGAAACAAAAGATATATCATACGATCCTATTCAAAAAGTGGTTCCGCCGTTTTGAAAATGCCCATGCCAAGTTATCAAACCGTTTATCAAAACCTCGCAGATTCCGAGGGACCAAAAAAAGCAAAACGAGGGCCTTAATTTAGAATGGGCGAGAAGTGAAATTCTATTTTCAGGTAGCCTGCTGTAAGGATACTCTAAACAGTCTTAAAATGCGAAAAATGGTATATATTGACGACTTTTTATTAGGATACACAGGATATACAAGGAGAGATTTGAAAAATCTCGTTCCCGTTGAAGCATCTTGATTCCCATTCCCGGTAGACAAATCCCATTCCCGGTAACCCAAATCCCGTTTTCCCGGCCTAAAAAAAGGCGAATCCCGGCTCCCGTTTTACCCCTTCAGGACCCTGTTAGTAAGAAAACACTGATTTGCTCGGCACAAACCTGAACTGTGATGTAGGCGGTTCTCAATCGTCTTTCCAAATGTCCGCGATAACCCGCAGCGTTTGAATGCTAACTAATGCCGCGTGGATTGATAATAAAGTAGTTGATTTTGATTGTCTTAATGGCTGAGTAATTTTGATAATGTTACAACAAGTGCTGCATTGTGTTTGAGGTTGAAGTCAGGTAGGACAGGTATGGAACTATTAAGACAGACTTTTTGAGTGATTCGATCAACATGTGGTCAAAGTAACTAGACAGTGGACCGTCGATCTCTTACAAACCTAATGAAGCTCCAATAATAAAGCTTTATAATACGAACTCAAGTAATACACAGTTACGACCAACATATCGTTTGTAGTTTTCTCTTTTGTAACCTTTGTGGGCGTGGGCATTTACGGACAAACAATGTTTATTTACAAAGTATGCTAGAATGACCTGACTTACAAACGCTATATATATTTTGGCTGGTGACAGAATTTCATTTATATCTAATTTAACTATGAAATAAAGTAAATAAAATAAACTTGAGCCGTACTATTAGACAGTTTTAAAGAAAGCAGCGTTTAAAATGAAACTGCTCTAATTGTCTTTGCTTATAAAGTCCTAATTTTTAAATTAAAATAGGCGTTCGACAACTAATTACCAAATTATCCCAAAAGCAACTTATTTTGAAATAAATTGATAGAAAAATTGAGATCTTTTTGAAGAGGCCTTTTATGTGTCTGCATTGAAATACCTGACATTGAGTTTGTTGCTTTCTAAGCAAGAGTGTGATTTGCTTTTAGGGTTGTGTTTTGTAGGGTAACCATGCATACGTCACCTTAACTCCAGAGAATCGCTTTCCAGGTTGTTTGTTTGCCGGGAAATGATGCGTGTCCACGTTTCCGTCTTTTTTTGCGCTTCAGGAAATTTTGGAAAAAATGTTTTGGCGAGTAGCCTAAACAGGAATTATTGTGTCTTTAACTAGTACACAGGGTAATAAAATTATTCGTCGCAGAGTCCTGCTGTTGTAACAAAACAAAAAGAGGATTTAGCCGGCACCTGCCGATCGGTATCGTTGTCTCAGCGGAAAATAAACTTCGGGCGTGGTAAGCCATAGTCTCTGGACACTTCTTTGGAATAATAGTCTGCTTTCCATAGGAGAAATTTATCTTCTCGTGTTCAAAGTTGATATCTCATTCACTCGCCCCACGCGCCCATGTATTATTCACTAACAAAAGTTAGATTTTCTAGCCGTGATTCCTTCTATTTCGACTACATGTCGCTTTGCATGCAACTAACACCTTGTACAATTTATTATGACAATAAAGAAATTGATAGATTTTATGGTCTTTATGGCTCAGTAATTTTGACAATGTTACAACACGGTTGGTAGTGTTTAGGAAATAATTTGCTGTGTTGCTAACTTGCTGCGAAATCACACTGTAAGAACGTACTACTAGCTGATCATTTTGACCAACATAATTGGTAATCTCTGACTCAAATGATGGTGAAATTGAGCCAGAGATGACGAAATTTTTGATCAAAATGACCAGTACGTTCTAAATATGTATAGAGGTCTCGTGACAAACGAGAGCAAGTTAAAATTCGCGTGTTTAGTAAGAAAACACTGATTTGCTCGGCACAAACCTGAACTGTGATGTAGGCGGTTCTCAATCGTCTTTCCAAATGTCCGCGATAACCCGCAGCGTTTGAATGCTAACTAATGCCGCGTGGATTGATAATAAAGTAGTTGATTTTGAATGTCTTTATGGCTGAGTAATTTTGATAATGTTACAACAAGTGCTGCATTGTGTTTGAGGTTGAAGTCAGGTAGGACAGGTATGGAACTATTAAGACAGACTTTTTGAGTGATTCGATCAACATGTGGTCAAAGTAACTAGACAGTGGACCGTCGATCTCTTACAAACCTAATGAAGCTCCAATAATAAAGCTTTTTATAATACGAACTCAAGTAATACACAGTTACGACCAACATATCGTTTGTAGTTTTCTCTTTTGTAACCTTTGTGGGCGTGGGCATTTACGGACAAACAATGTTTATTTACAAAGTATGCCAGAATGACCTGACTTAAAAACGCTATATATTTTGGCTGGTGGCAGAATTTCATTTATATCTAATTTAACTATGAAATAAAGGAAATAAAATAAACTTGAGCCGTACTATTAGACGGTTTTAAAGAAAGCAGCGTTTAAAATGAAACTGCTCTAATTGTCTTTGCTTATAAAGTCCTAATTTTTAAATTAAAATAGGCGTTTGACAACTAATTACCAAATTATCCCAAAAGCAACTTGTTTTGAAATAAATTGATGGAAAATTGAGATATTTTTGAAGAGGCCTTTTATGTGTATGCATTGAAATACCTGACATTGAGTTCATTGCTTTCTAAGCAAGACTGTGATTTGCTTTTAGAGTTGTGTTTTGTAGGGTAACCATGCATACGTCACCTTAACTCCAGAGAATCGCTTTCCAGGTTGTTTGTTTGCCGGGAAATGAAGCGGTGTCCACGTTTCCGTCTTTTTTTGCGCTTCAGGAAATTTTGGAAAAAATGTTTTGGCGAGTAGCCTAAACAGGAATTATTGTGTCTTTAACTAGTACACAGGGTAATAAAATTATTCGTCGCAGAGTCCTGCTGTTGTAACAAAACAAAAAGAGGATTTAGCCGGCACCTGCCGATTGGTATCGTTGTCTCTGCAGAAAATAAACTTCGGGCGTGTAAGCCATAGTCTCTGGACACTTCTTTGGAATAATAGTCTGCTTTCCATAGGAGAAATTTATCTTCTCGTGTTCAAAGTTGATATCTCATTCATTCGCCCCACGCGCCCATGTATTATTCACTAATAAAAGTTAGATTTTCTAGCCGTGATTCCTTCTATTTCGACTACATGTCGCTTTGCATGCAACTAACACCTTGTACAATTTATTATGACAATAAAGAAATTGATAGATTTTATGGTCTTTATGGCTCAGTAATTTTGACAATGTTACAACACGGTTGGTAGTGTTTAGGAAATAATTTGCTGTGTTGCTAACTTGCTGCGAAATCACACTGTAAGGACGTACCACTAGCTGATCATTTTGACCAACATAATGCACTAGTCATCTGCTTCCACCGACCCGCAGTGGTTTGTCTTGTATTCTTGCCCCGATCCCCAGGGAGTTTACTTCAAATTTGTTATGACTCAGATAACCGGTCGGGGGAATGGCGGGGGGAACAAACACCTGTCTTTTTCATTTCGGCAAAGACACTACTGGTTTTGATAGTATTAGGAAAGTTTCTTGTATCGATCTTGTGGAGGGTGGAATTTGTCCCTTGGGTGTAGGAAATGTTTCCCCGGGGTGTAGGGAATTTGCCAAGGCGTTCTCCCCTGGTAGGCGGTGGAATTATTTCAAATTTGACAACATCTGCATGTTTCATATTCCCCTGCTATGTCGCGGGGGTTGGGGGTCGGTGGAAACAAATGACTAGTGCATAATTGGTAATCTCTGACTCAAATGATGGTGAAATTGAGCCCGAGATGACGAAATTTTTGATCAAAATGACCAGTACATTCTAATATGTATAGAGGTCTCGTGACAAACGAGAGCAAGTTAAAATTCGCGTGTTTAGTAAGAAAACACTGATTTGCTCGGCACAAACCTGAACTGTGATGTAGGCGGTTCTCAATCGTCTTTCCAAATGTCCGCGATAACCCGCAGCGTTTGAATGCTAACTAATGCCGCGTGGATTGATAATAAAGTAGTTGATTTTGATTGTCTTAATGGCTGAGTAATTTTGATAATGTTACAACAAGTGCTGCATTGTGTTTGAGGTTGAAGTCAGGTAGGACAGGTATGGAACTATTAAGACAGACTTTTTGAGTGATTCGATCAACATGTGGTCAAAGTAACTAGACAGTGCAGGACCGTCGATCTCTTACAAACCTAATGAAGCTACGAACTCATGTAATACACAGTTACGACCAACATATCGTTTGTAGTTTTCTCTTTTGTAACCTTTGTGGGCGTGGGCATTTACGGACAAACAATGTTTATTTACAAAGTATGCTAGAATGACCTGACTTACAAACGCTATATATTTTGGCTGGTGACAGAATTTCATTTATATCTAATTTAACTATGAAATAAAGTAATAGAATAAACGTGGGCCGTTCTATTAGACAGCTTTAAAGAAAGCAGCGTTTAAAATGAAACTGCTCTAATTGTCCTTGCTTATAAAGTCCTAATTTAATAGGCGTTTGACAACTAATTACCAAATTATCCCAAAAGCAACTTATTTTGAAATAAATTGATGGAAAATTGAGATCTTTTTGAAGAGGCCTTTTATGTGTCTGCATTGAAATACCTGACATTGAGTTCATTGCTTTCTAAGCAAGACTGTGATTTGCTTTTAGAGTTGTGTTTTGTAGGGTAAACCATGCATACGTCACCTTAACTCCAGAGAATCGCTTTCCAGGTTGTTTGTTTGCCGGGAAATGAAGCGGTGTCCACGTTTCCGTCTTTTTTTGCGCTTCAGGAAATTTTGGAAAAAATGTTTTGGCGAGTAGCCTAAACAGGAATTATTGTGTCTTTAACTAGTACACAGGGTAATAAAATTATTCGTCGCAGAGTCCTGCTGTTGTAACAAAACAAAAAGAGGATTTAGCCGGCACCTGCCGATTGGTATCGTTGTCTCAGCAGAAAATAAACTTCGGGCGTGTAAGCCATAGTCTCTGGACACTTCTTTGGAATAATAGTCTGCTTTCCATAGGAGAAATTTATCTTCTCGTGTTCAAAGTTGATATCTCATTCATTCTCCCCACGCGCCCATGTATTATTCACTAATAAAAGTTAGATTTTCTAGCCGTGATTCCTTCTATTTCGACTACATGTCGCTTTGCATGCAACTAACACCTTGTACAATTTATTATGACAATAAAGAAATTGATAGATTTTATGGTCTTTATGGCTCAGTAATTTTGACAATGTTACAACACGGTTGGTAGTGTTTAGGAAATAATTTGCTGTGTTGCTAACTTGCTGCGAAATCACACTGTAAGGACGTACCACTAGCTGATCATTTTGACCAACATAATGCACTAGTCATTTGCTTCCACCAACCCCCAACCCCCGCGACATGCGGGGATTTTGCCAGGCAATAGTGGGGGAAATATCAGTGGTTTGTCTTGTATTCTTGCCCCGATCCCCAGGGAGTTTACTTCAAATTTGTTACGACTCAGATAACCGGTCGGGGGAATGGCGGGGGAAACAAAACACCTGTCTTTTTCATTTCGGCAAAGACACTACTGGTTTTGATAGTATTAGGAAAGTTTCTTGTATCGATCTTGTGGAGGGTGGAATTTGTCCCTTGGGTGTAGGAAATGTTTCCCCGGGGTGTAGGGAATTTGCCAAGGCGTTCTCCCCTGGTAGGCGGTGGAATTATTTAAAATTTGACAACATCTGTTTCATATTCCCCTGCTATGTCGCGGGGGTTGGGGGTCGGTGGAAACAAATGACTAGTGCATAATTGGTAATCTCTGACTCAAATGATGGTGAAATTGAGCCCGAGATGACGAAATTTTTGATCAAAATGACCAGTACGTTCTAATATGTATAGAGGTCTCGTGACAAACGAGAGCAAGTTAAAATTCGCGTGTTTAGTAAGAAAACACTGATTTGCTCGGCACAAACCTGAACTGTGATGTAGGCGGTTCTCAATCGTCTTTCCAAATGTCCGCGATAACCCGCAGTGTTTGAATGCTAACTAATGCCGCGTGGATTGATAATAAAGTAGTTGATTTTGAATTTCTTTATGGCTGAGTAATTTTGATAATGTTACAACAAGTGCTGCATTGTGTTTGAGGTTGAAGTCAGGTAGGACAGGTATGGAATTATTAAGACAGATTTTTTGAGTGATTCGATCAACATGTGGTCAAAGTAACTAGACAGTGGACCGTCGATCTCTTACAAACCTAATGAAGCTCCAATAATAAAGCTTTATAATACGAACTCAAGTAATACACAGTTACGACCAACATATCGTTTGTAGTTTTCTCTTTTGTAACCTTTGTGGGCGTGGGCATGGACAAACAATGTTTATTTACAAAGTATGCTAGAATGACCTGACTTACAAACGCTATATATTTTGGCTGGTGGCAGAATTTATTTATATCTAATTTAACTATGAAATAAAGTAAATAAAATAAACTTGAGCCGTACTATTAGACGGCTTTAAAGAAAGCAGCGTTTAAAATGAAACTGCTCTAATTGTCTTTGCTTATAAAGTCCTAATTTTTAAATTAAAATAGGCGTTTGACAACTAATTTACCAAATTATCCCAAAAGCAACTTATTTTGAAATTGATGGAAAATTGAGATCTTTTTGAAGAGGCCTTTTATGTGTCTGCATTGAAATACCTGACATTGAGTTCATTGCTTTCTAAGCAAGACTGTGATTTGCTTTTAGAGTTGTGTTTTGTAGGGTAACCATGCATACGTCACCTTAACTCCAGAGAATCGCTTTCCAGGTTGTTTGTTTGCCGGGAAATGAAGCGGTGTCCACGTTTCCGTCTTTTTTGCGCTTCAGGAAATTTTGGAAAAAATGTTTTGGCGAGTAGCCTAAACAGGAATTATTGTGTCTTTAACTAGTACACAGGGTAATAAAATTATTCGTCGCAGAGTCCTGCTGTTGTAACATAACAAAAAGAGGATTTAGCCGGCACCTGCCGATTGGTATCGTTGTGTCTCAGCAGAAAATAAACTTCGGGCGTGGTAAGCCATAGTCTCTGGACACTTCTTTGGAATAATAGTCTGCTTTCCATAGGAGAAATTTATCTTCTCGTGTTCAAAGTTGATATCTCATTCATTCGCCCCACGCGCCCATGTATTATTCACTAACAAAAGTTAGATTTTCTAGCCGTGATTCCTTCTATTTCGACTACATGTCGCTTTGCATGCAACTAACACCTTGTACAATTTATTATGACAATAAAGAAATTGATAGATTTTATGGTCTTTATGGCTCAGTAATTTTGACAATGTTACAACACGGTTGGTAGTGTTTAGGAAATAATTTGCTGTGTTGCTAACTTGCTGCGAAATCACACTGTAAGAACGTACTACTAGCTGATCATTTTGACCAACATAATTGGTAATTTCTGACTCAAATGATGGTGAAATTGAGCCAGAGATGGCGAAATTTTTGATCAAAATGACCAGTACGTTCTAATATGTATCGAGGTCTCGTGACAAACGAGAGCAAGTTAAAATTCGCGTGTTTAGTAAGAAAACACTGATTTGCTCGGCACAAACCTGAACTGTGATGTAGGCGGTTCTCAATCGTCTTTCCAAATGTCCGCGATAACCCGCAGCGTTTGAATGCTAACTAATGCCGCGTGGATTGATAATAAAGTAGTTGATTTTGAATGTCTTTATGGCTGAGTAATTTTGATAATGTTACAACAAGTGCTGCATTGTGTTTGAGGTTGAAGTCAGGTAGGACAGGTATGGAACTATTAAGACAGATTTTTTGAGTGATTCGATCAACATGTGGTCAAAGTAACTAGACAGTGGACCGTCGATCTCTTACAAACCTAATGAAGCTCCAATAAAGCTTTTTATAATACGAACTCAAGTAATACACAGTTACGACCAACATATCGTTTGTAGTTTTCTCTTTTGTAACCTTTGTGGGCGTGGGCATGGACAAACAATGTTTATTTACAAAGTATGCCAGAATGACCTGACTTAAAAACGCTATATATTTTGGCTGGTGGCAGAATTTCATTTATATCTAATTTAACTACGAAATAAAGTAATAGAATAAACGTGGGCCGTTCTATCAGACAGCTTTAAAGAAAGCAGCGTTTAAAATGAAACTAGATCTTGAGATCTTTTTGAAGAGGCCTTTTATGTGTCTGCATTGAAATACCTGACATTGAGTTCATTGCTTTCTATTAAGCAAGACTGTGATTTGCTTTTAGAGTTGTGTTTTGTAGGGTAACCATGCATACGTCACCTTAACTCCAGAGAATCGCTTTCCAGGTTGTTTGTTTGCCGGGGATTGATGCGGTGTCCACGTTTCCGTCTTTTTTGCGCTTCATGAAATTTTTGAAAATTTGTTTTGGCGAGTGCAGTCATATAAAGAAATTATTTTGTCTTTCGTTGTACACAGGGAAATAAAATTATTCGTCGTAGAGTCCTGCTGGGTCAACGAAACAAAAGGGATTTAGCCGGCACCTGCCGATCGGTATCAACACTGTCTCGGCGAAAATAAACTTCGGGCGTCGTTAGAATAAATCCTCACACTTCCCTGGATTGTCCTTTGGGGCGATGCCGTGTATACTGGACAATGGTGATAGATTTAGTGTTGCCGATACTGCTGTGGTATCCAACCGGTTTAAAGTCACGAGACGTTTCTAACGGGTCCGATTAGGAGAGCTATTTATGTTTATAATATAAACCAAGAAAGAATGACTTGAAAATGTTGGCTGTCATATTTGAAAAACCGACGTTTCGGCAATGCTGCCTTTTTGAAGGCTTTACGACAGAGTATACTAAAGTGTTTTATCAGGATTTCAACCACTGAGAAATATCGTAATTCGAACGTGTTAAAAATCGCAATAGTACCAACTATCGCGAAATTCACCAATTGAATTTTTTTCACAAAAAAGTTTATATAATAAACATATGTGGTGCTTGGAGACATTAATTTTATCTTCTCGTGTTCAAATTTCATATCTCACTCATTCGCGCTTGCTACTATAAAGTGCCACTAGTACCTAATTTGTCACTTCCACGAAATTCCACCAAATTCGGCACACAAGTACTAGCGGAGCTCCTGCGCGGGCCGAAGGCCCGCGCAAGCGGAGCACCATACCTAAGGAAATAACGTCTAGCATAACTATGGAGTTGATTTTCAAACGTCACGGGCTTTCTTGCTCATTTTGCTTACGTTATTGACGGCGCCAAGTCAAATGATTAGGGCGTTGAAATGGTATCGCCTAAAAGATGAATGTGTCCAAGTTTGGTTGCCATAGGTTGTTCACTTCTTGAGATATGAATTTTTTTGTTTCTTCCTGGTATTAAAGGTATAGCGTACGTCCGTCCGGCGTCCGTCCGCCGTACGCGGAAACTCATGGGAGCCCTGTGGTATACTAAGAAAACAATTATTTCTCTTCAAGGTAACATGCTAAGACAACCAAACTTGGGATATTTTATCTGTGCTACCAGGGGGGTGCTGTAACATGATCACGTGATGTGACGTCATCGATGACGTCATCAAAGAGAAAAAGAGTATATCTCTGGAAGGGATGAACCTCAGACAACCAAACTTGGGTGAAGTTATCTAAGTGGCAAGGGGGTGCAGCTGTATGGTCACGTGGTATGACGTCATCGATGACGTCATCATAGGAGAAAAAGAATATATCTCAGGAAGGGATAAACCTCAGCATATCAAGCTTTTGCCCCACAAATGTTGCTCATAAGGCCGTGTCCCATATAAGGAAGTTACTTTCCTTATTTGGGAGATACGCGTGCTGTTGGGCTACCCTCGAGGTCAAAATCTCTAAACAAGCTCAAGTGGCTAACGTCTTTTATCCGTGATATTTTGTATCAAAAGCACACCAAAAAACATTGTGAATCGTAGTTGTAGTTTTCTTAAAAGGGCAAATCTAGGCTAAAATAGCGCTAAAAGTATCAAACCGGTTTCTTTCTATCGAAATTCATGAAATTTGCGTGAAGGATCGGAAACGAAAATAATATCCCCTTGAGATGTAAAAGATAAAACAACCGCCTACATCAGATGAACAGCATCCTGACAGTTCAGAATTCTTCAACTGCATATTTCTGCCTTTTACCACAGTTTCTCAATGTTGTAATATAATTTTTGTACTAACCATACCGTCATAAGATGAAATAATCTGTTCTTTTGAGTTTCCAGGGCAAAAAAGGAAAATTACGGCAGTTATTTCGGCGGGATACTAATAAACACACACTTGACCTACAAGTCACGTTATCTATAGTTCCTAGACTCCCAGAATTCTGGTCGAGCGGTTGAAATGAGCAACGAAAGCTTGATATGACAACCAAACTTGGGTGAAGTTATCTAAGTGGCAAGGGGGGTGCAACTGCACGGTCACGTGGTATGACGTCATCAGTGACGTCATCATAGGAGAAAAAGCACATATCTCAGGAAGGGATAAACCACAGAAAACCAAAATTGGGTGAAGTTATCTAAGTGGCAAGGGGGTGCTACTGTATGGTGACGTGGTATGACGTCATCGATGACGTCATCATAGGAGAAAAAGCACATATCTCAGGAAGGGATAAACTTCAGACAACCAAACTTGGGTGAAGTTGTGTTAGTGGCAAGGGGGATACAACTGTATGGTCACGTGGTATGACGTCATCGATGACGTCATCACAGGAGAGAAAGAACATATCTCGGGAAGGGATAAACTTCAGACAACCAAACTTGGGTTATCTAAGTTATCTAAGTGTCAAGGGGGGGGGGGGGGGGGGGGGTGCAACTGCATGGTCACGTGGTATTACGTCATCGATGACGTTATCACAATAGAAAAAGAACATATCTCAGGAAGGATAAACCTCAGACAATCAGACTTGTGTGGTGGGGGTGGCAAGGGGGTGCAAGTGCTTAGTCGAGTGGTATGACGGTGCAAGACTACGCCTATGTACAATGGCAACCCTTTTGCCTCGTTATAACAGAAAAATATGTAACCGGGAGCTCCGCTTTTAGCCAGTGGCTAAATCTATATATTAGACATCATGATTCTTAGCACTACTCTATTTCTTTTGCCAGAGGTTGAAAGGAAAATAGCACATTTTCACGCCAAAGTTCGCAGTTAATGAGTTCTCTTCGTCGTGATAGCGGAGCTCCCGCGGGCGCCGAAGGCGCCCGCGCGCGGAGCCCCATAGCTACATGCAGGAGAAAAGGAACAAAAAAAAAGTGTATATGCATCCAACGATTCTGTCATGAACTTCCGGTTTGTGCGTTCGTTCGTCCGTTCGTTCGTTCGTTCGTCCGGAATGACGTCATCGAAACTAGAAAAGTCAATATCTCAAGAAGGCAACATCGCTAGGTTACCAAACTTTGGGTAAAGCTATTTTGGAGGCAAGGGAGTGCACCACCAAGGTCACGTGACATGACGTCATTGATGACGTCATCAAAACTAGAAAAGTCAATATCTCAAGAAGGCAACATGGCTAGGTGACCAAACGTGGGTAAAGTTATTTTGGAGGCAAGGGGAGTTCACTTCCAAGGTCACGTGACATGAAGTCATCAAAACTAGAAAAGTCTATTTCTCGAGAACGCAGCATTGCTAGGTGACCAAACTTGTGTAAAGTTACTTTGGACGCAAGGGGGGTGCACTACCAAGGTCACGTGACATGACGTCATCGATGACGTCATCAAAACTAGAAATGTCAATATCGCAAGAAGGTAACATCGCTAGGTGACCAAACTTGAGTAAAGTTATTTTGGAGGCAAGGGGGGTGCACAATCAAGATCACGTGACATGACGTCATCGATGACGTCATCAAAACTAGAAAAGTCTATTTCTCGAGAACGCAGCATTGCTAGGTGACCAAACTTGTGTAAAGTTACTTTGGACGCAAGGGGGGTGGCACTACCAAGGTCAACTGACATGACGTCATCGATGACGTCATCAAAACTAGAAATGTCAATATCTCAAGAAGGTAACATCGCTAGGTAACCAAACTTTGGTAAAGTTATTTGGAGGCGATGGGGGTGCACAATCAAGATCACGTGACATGACGTCATCGATGACGTCATCAAAACTAGAAAAGTCTATTTCTCGAGAACGCACCATTGCTAGGTGACCAAACTTGTGTAAAGTTACTTTGGACGCAAGGGGGGTGGCACTACCAAGGTCAACTGACATGACGTCATCGATGACGTCATCAAAACTAGAAATGTCAATATCTCAAGAAGGTAACATCGCTAAGTAACCAAACTTGGGTAAAGTTATTTTGGAGGCAAGGGGAGTGCACAATCAAGGTCACGTGACATGACGTCATTAAAAATAGAAAAGTGAATATCTCAGGAAGGCAACATCGCTAGGTGACCAAACTTGGGTTAACTTATTTTGGAGGCAAGGGGGGTGCACTACCAAGATCACGTGACATGACGTCATCGATGACGTTATTAAATCTAGAAAAGAGTATATCTCGAGAAGCAACATCGCTAGGCGAACAAACTTGGGTACAGTCGAGAAAACATCCGGAGTATGTGGGTATGGAGCTCTTAAAAAAAGCAACATAAAAAAATCTGAATTTGCAAGTATGGCAATGGAGAACAAGAATGTTTTCTGTATAGTAGCAAGTGACGTCGCGACACGTCACATTATTGATCTTTTGCAGGACTTATAATTTTCCCTAGCAACGGCCCAACAAGATAGGTAAACGCACCCTTTTATAAAAATATGTAACCGGGAGCTCCGCTTTTAGCCAGTGGCTAAATCTATATATTATTCATACAGTCAACTCTCCAGGGGACACTCCCCAGGATTGACATATCAACGTTGTCAGTCGTGTGACTTATGGCAGCGAACCTATGAGATAGTTACCAGACTCAAGAGCCCGACCCCCTTGGCAAAAGAGGGCAAAAGAGTTTCTGCACGCTTTTTTATTGTGTGCCCTATATTCCTATATGCATTCACGACGTTCTGACCTATATCTTGCGTTTCTGCTTTACCAGTTTACGTTTTTCATTTTCTTTTGACCTCGCAACTTATTTTTAAGTTGGAATATGTTGAAAATATGATTGGATGGTTCCAGAAAATATCCATCTCCCAAGTCACCAAGTATAAATTCTCATAACAAGACAAATAAAGTAGTGAATGCAATATTTGTATCGTAATTATATAGCCAGCTCGAAATCCCATTGTGCCGGCAGATCGATTTGCTTGAATCGGTTAAATTATTTTTTAATTGGATCGCGCGCGCTCTAATTGGACAGTTCGCGCTAAAATTGGACAGTTTGGGTTTGAACATGGATGTTATATAATTAATAAATAACAGGACTCCATGCTTGTCCAATTAAGAAAACAATGGATTATTCCTCGGAACTCCAAATATCCATCTCCCAAGTCACCAAGTATAAATTCTCATAACAAGACAAATAAAGTAGTGAATGCAGTATTTGTATCGTAATTAAAAAAACAATTGACCCCCCGATCCTCTGGAATTTCCAATCCCTTCTGTGTGTGGTGTGTATTTAGGGGAGGGGGATGGATATTTCCTGGAACCACCCAATACAAAGCAAGGAATTTACCGCACCGGGGGGTTGAGGACTTTCCACTGTGAAACAGACCCCCTCCCCTGGACTTTCCGACCTCATAAAGGACCCCCTCCCCTGGAATTTCCATTGTTTCTAGCAAAATGCCCCTGGAAAAGCTATTGGGTGAAATGTACCTGGAAAGTTAATAATAATAATAATGATGTTTTAGGGGCATTTCACAAGTCTCAATGCTCTTACAATTAAAAGTATAATATACAATCAATTAGCAATTAATTTTGAATATATCGATTTACAAATATTCTAAAAACAAGAAAAATATTGTAGCTATAGAGGAGATTGAATATAAGAATAAAATAAAAATTAAATCAAAAACTAAAATTATAAGCAATACAACTAGCAACTATAAAACCCTAAGTACAATACTAAAAATATAAAAATGTATAAGCAATGCAACTAGCCACTATAAAAACCCAAGTAATGCTAAGAAATACTAAAGATGTATAAGCAATACAACAAGCAACTATAAAAACCAATACAATACTAAGAAAACTAAGAGAACTGTTTAAAAAAGATGGGTCTTGAGACGTGACTTAAAATGTACAATAGAAGAAGCATTCCTTACAGTCTCAGGCAAAGCATTCCATAGTTTCGGTGCGCATACTGAAAAAGCTCTATCTCCATAATAAATTGTGTTGGTTTTGGGGACGGTTAATAGAGATAGGCTAGAAGATCGCAAAGTACGTATAGGTTAGTAGCGGTGAAGAAGTTCAGAAACATATTCAGGAGCATGCGCCATGAAGTGCCTTATAAGTAAGAAGGAGGATCTTATAGATAATCCGCGATTCAACAGGTAACCAATGTAGGTTACGAAGGACAGTTACCTTTTTTACCTCCCTCTTGGAATTTCCAGTCTCCAGACACACCCCCTCCCGTGGAATTTTCAGAAACCAATACACCCCCCTGGAAATGTTCCGTAGGTCCTCAACACCCCCCCCCCCGGTGCGGTTTAAAATGCAATCAGCCAATACAAATCAAAACATTGCGATTGCGTGTAAACAAATTTCTGGTTTGGAAGCCGACTGGATCATTTCCAGTGAAGCCTTTCACTGTACTCGGCGTTTTCTTTGTTTTCTTGTGAAGTGGTTTGTAATATTCATTGAATCTTAACAGATTTAATTGTATTATAACCAGGTTTGTTTGTGTACGATTAATTGCTATGATTTAAATACAACATGGCGTAAATCACGCCAAGCCGCGAACAGGTTCTTGGTCGAGCCATATATAGCGGAGCCTATTTTGGCAGCCTTTTGAAAAAAAATCATGAGATATACGGTGGTCTTTTTCAAGATACTGTTAGAGAGGAATACCAGGATCTTCTTGATTTTCTTGGTTTAATGTAACAGGCATAAAGACAAACTAAGGAGACTAGCACACAAACTCTAACTACAGACTAACAACACTTACAACTAACTACAAAGGCAATTCAGCCTTTCTTTAATATCCTAAAACCAGACAAGCAGCCCATGGGGGGAGAGGACAAAACATGGAGTGCTACTCCATGGAGTACCCTTTTGGAGTACCCTTTTGGAGTACCCTTTTGAGTACCTAAAATGGAGTACCCTAAAAAGTGCCCATGATCATTTCCATGTACGTACCTTTATTCATTTCAAGCGTGAATGCTCATCGATGTTAAGTATTAAAGTTCAGCGATTTTGGCCGCCATCTTGAAATTTAGATGTTGGTACTTCAAGTACGGATCCTGAACTGAAGTGTATCATGTTATGCACCAGTCAAAGTAAACCCCGACCCCGCACCATCACCAGCTATCCGCACCATCACCAGCTATCCGCACCATCACCAGCTATCCACACTATCATCACCTATCCACACCATCTCCAGCTATCCACACCAACACCTATCCATGCTATCACCAGCTATCATCATCAGCTATCATCACCTATCCACACTATCAACAGCTATCCAAGCCATAGTCACCTATCAACATGCACTATCATCACTATCATGGATAGGTGACGATAGTGGGGATAGCTGATGATGGTGTGGATAGTTGGTGATAGTGTGGATAGGTGATGATGGTGTGGATAGGTGATGACAGTATGGATAGGTGATGATGGTGTGGATAGGTGATGATAATATGGATAGCGGATGATGGTGTGGATAGGTGATGATAGTGTGGATAGCTGTTGATGGTGCGGAAACGATGGTGACGATGGTGTGGATTGGTGATGATGGTGTGGATAGCAGATGATGGTGTGTATAGCGGATGATGGTGTGGATAGCCGTTGATGGTGTGTATAGCTGTTGATGGTGTGGATAGCTGTTGATGGTGTGGATAGGTGATGATGGTGTGTGGATAGCTGTTGATTGTGTCAATAGGTGATGATAACAGGTCAAAACAACCTAGAATTGCATTTGTCTAACACTTAAAAGGTTTTTCTATCAACCTGGAGGATTATTTTGATTATTACGGGCAAATGTGCTGTGTTTTTACGGTTACAATTTTTACTTATTTTAGCGTGCGAGAACCCCTTTTAATGATGATGCATATGATGATGGTGTGGATAGGTGTGAAGATGTATGTAGATGTTGTACTAACCGATACTTGATACACTAACATGATGCATACTTGAAGTACCAGCCGCTAAATTTCAAGATGGCGGCCAAAATCGCTGAACTTTAATACTTGAACATCGATGAGCATTCACGCTTGAAATAAACAAAGGTGCGTACATGGAAATGATCACGGACACTTTTCAGGGGTACTCCATTTTAGGTACTCCAAAAGGGTACTCCATGGAGTAGTACTCCATGTTTTGTCCTCTCCCGCCCATGGGTAAATTAATTTTTGACAGTATAAGTGCCCCTCACGAATAGAGGAGTATTCTGCCGCGCATGCGCATTGCATCTTAGGAACTTGACTTGTTTGATTATCAATGGCGGAGAAATATTACCGAGTGTGTCGAAACATGCGCCAGTTGTGCACCGTGTAAGGTCGATTAACTTACTCAAGAATCTAAGAAATAGCTAAATGGGCTTTTGGTCTGTAATTGTGGCTGGAATCAGCGAGTGAAAGAACACAGTTTGACTTTTAAATTACCGAACAAACATGCAAAGTTGCTACTCACTTACGAGGCTGACACCAGCATGTTGTGGCTTGCTCGGGTTTTCGATGTGGATATCTGATATGCAACGAAGGCTACTGCTCCGAAACCCTGTCTTATGGTAAGTTTTAGTTCTATAGTTTGTTCATAACATACAAGAATGTAAATCGGTTGTTCTCTTTCAGCGATCCAGCTCGAAAATATTACGATATTATGTGTAAAAACCTTATTTTAGACTTAGTTGACAGCGAATTTCCCGTAATCGTAGAAAGAGTATCACAGTTCGGACATTTGGACTAGTTTTATCGTCCTTTCCTTGTTTGTTCTTTATGGGTTTTATTAGCCCCAAAATCGGAGAAAGTTTTCCGATTATTTCTTGAAAGTATGACCACACTTTTACTCAGTTTATTCTCTGGTAAAATTCTTATTGAATTTCACACTCGACAAGCGTATCGAACTCATTACTAAGTATTTATTTATTATTATATTTATTTTTGTTTCAAAGTGATCGGTGGCATATTTTCGAGAATATTGCCTGCTAAATTATGCCTAAAATTTATTTGCTAATGAATATTTATTATTATATTATTGTGGAACATCTAGGAAGAGTATCACACAAGTATTCCTATCATACTGAGCCTCACTAATGATATTATCATCCTGTCATATTGAATTAGCTGGCAAAATCGGAGAAAACATTATTAAACTTGTTTGCTGTAAGCTGGTTTTTCATCACTTTGTTGCATGTGATGTATTAAAAGTGATAATTGAGGTTTTTGCTGTACTACACTAATATTGGCCCCTGATATGCTACTTCCGCAGTCACGCAATCTCATATATCCAAGAAAGAGAACAAAGCTATCTATTTGTTCATATCTTGCTATGGCCAGCAGTCCTCCCTGGTTACCATGAGGATGAAACTTTCCCCTGTGTGCTAGTGCATTTTTCACTTTTAAAAGGCTATAAATGGTGACTTGTGAGTGGAAATGATAAAATTATTGATGTTACAGTCAACCCGGATGTACTCTTCCCTACAATTTCACAATATTGCCTAGCAACATTGATGGACAACTTACTTGGATCAAATTGCAAAAAATATTTTGTATCTGTCTACAAGGTATTGTACCAGAACTTGAAACATTTTGTTTCTGATCTGATTTGCCTAACGCCGTCCTACTCTAGTGCTGAGACATGTGGTGAATGAAAGTTGCTTGCGACGATTGAAATTTGATACCAGGCAAGTTGGCCATCAATGTGAGAGAACAACTAGCTTGACTGTAATGTGCCAATTTCATTTCACTTCTCTGAGTTACTCTGCATTAAAAAAGGAAATATGTCTAGAAGCATAATAAAAGATATAATGGAGAGTAAGTAATTCAGAAGTAACTTGCTGTGCATTGTTTGTTGCAGGTTCAGAAAGTTTATTACAGGGATAATGCCATTCTTGGCTGGATGATCACAAAACAATTGCAGCCTGCAACCAAAGACCACAAGTGCTGGTGGTTCAGAGGTGCAACATGTTAGAAAAGCACTACAGCATTTCATCAATTGTTTTTCAGAAGTAGAACACTATACCTAAGAGGGAACTATACCTAAAGAGTTCCCTTTCTGGAGAGTAGAGACTACTCAAGAGTTTTCACTACTTGATAGTTTAGTGCTCAGTAGAACATCACAGTGCTGTATCAAAATCCCCTTTAATTCAATTTAACTTTTTTTTAATTAAGCGCTATAAAAATTATATTATTAGTATTATTATTTATTATTAAATGTTATATTGCCAAATCAAAATCCCATATTTTCAACAGGTGGAAGTTTTGTCAACTGCCCAATTTTCTCTAAATTGGATGGCAGTTGACAGAACTTGTCAGAATACTCTGCCAATAATAAATAGCATAATAAATTGTTGACAATATGGTGTTCCAATAGTTTCTTGGACATAATAATCCATCATTGAATCCCAGGGAAGGGTGAAGATAGAGCTTGTATCTAAAGGTGGATACCCTTCACAGCCTTCAGGCTGGGTATTTAAAAATCGTTGACAAATTCCCAGCTTGACTAGATACAAAATCCGGGTTTGTAAATCATTGTAGTCAAAGAGATTTAATTCCAGGATAGGTGGATGGTGAAGCTTGTCAAGACATTTTCTAAGGTTACACACACACTAATCAACATGTTTGTTTGGTCACCATGACATATTGTAGTTTTTTTCATTACTACTAACAGGTCAGTCAAAGTACACTGAATGATGCTCATTTTGTTTTGTAAGTGGTTGGAGTTTTCTAGCAAAATCTATGTGCAGAACAACGGGTCAACTTATATTTCTCAACCCAAAGCTATGATATCTTTCCACTTGATCTAACCGGGATCTAACTCCGCTGGAAGGCCCCAAAATATCAGGGCAAACTGATAGGATAAAAAATGAAATCGTTACTATTGCTAAACATCGTCTTTTTTCTGGTTCTTGCAGTCTGAATTTCAGTCTGAATCAGTTTTAATAGTCGCAGATGAAGGTCCACAGATCCTCAAATCAAACACGTTTATTTGCACTACACAGGCAGCTGAATAAACCTTTTCTTTCATCCCTCCCGCTTTCAGAATAAAAGAAGCAAAACAAACGAGAAATAGCATTAGCGCGCTATTTGATTACAAATTCGCGATACTCAACAGTGCTTTTCCCTGAGTTGAGTCTGCAATGTAAATATGGACGGCAGCGGTTGTTGCGCATGGCATAAGCAAAATACTCCTCTGTTCCCCTCACGGCTGAAATTTGTATACGGGCTCGTGCAATTTTGATACTTTTTGAAAAACCCACTCGTGCAAATTAATTTGAAATTGCACTCGAAGTCGTATGATTACTTATTAATAATATACACGCAAAAATTTTCAGAGAAAGACAGGTTTCAAGCGGCCACATTATGCACCGAACGCATGCCAGAAAAACGAGCAAAGTTTACAAAAACTTGACACAACAATTTCATTTAAAAGGGACAGGTGGAATTCTGTTTTGTCAATCATCAAATTTATTTCCGATTCCAAGATAAAATAACATAGCAGAGCCTGAATAGCCCAGGTTCGAATTACGCTCCAATGCTCACAAGACAAAAGCTTCAAATCGAGGCTTTCTCCAAGTTCTAATACATTTACAGTAATTTCAGAAGAAAGCCTCGACTTGAGGTTATTGTTTGTAGGCACTGGAGCGTAATTCGAACATGGCCTATTTACTGGTAGGTTTCTTTCAGTTTGAATTGAATAATTGTTTGTGTTCGGTCAACCAAAACAAGCAAAATATTGTCCAGAAAAGTAGACATAGCTTCCACAGAAGACATACCTGAAGTCTTCTCTTGTGTAAACTTTCTTGTAACAGCACAGGTGACCCAGGACAATTGTTTGTGTACTACAACATCGAAGTATTGACAGTAATATAGGGTTTATATGGGGATTGTGGTAAGGGATGTTTGGACCTGGAAATTTTAGGAAATTATCAATAAAAGTTACTGAAACTTACCATGTTGTTAGTTGTGGTTGTCCTTGATGCTCATGTGAAGTTTCACGGATTTATCTTCAATTCGCCCCCCATACAGAGAGAAAGACAAGGTGGGAGGCTGAAGCCAAAAATCGGCTCGACGGACCGATCGGCAGAACGCACTTTGAGACGGATTTTTTCACAAAATTCGAATTCAACAACTAAAAACTACACCAGGATCGTAGATATACATGTTACCGACGCAGCAAAATCAATAAATATATTGCAGTTCATACGCGAAGGTAGCAGACTCCGTTAAACTCGCACGACCCCCTTTTAACGGTCGTTAAAAATCCGGTATCGGCACAGCTTGGACAACCAAAATGGCGGCCGTTAAAAACCAAAATGGCGGCCGTAATTACCAAAAACTCCTCAAGGGGGAGGGGGACCTAGCGCAAACTCGCCGAGCGGCTGCTCCCTACAATCCTCGACAGATTATCTTGAATAATTTGTTGACTTGACCTTTTAGCAAGCATGCAACACGTTACCTCTTTATTCGTCATCGTTTCTCCCCCCCTCCCCCCTTCAATGTTGGTAAAAAACGCCCAAGATCTTTTGCCTAGCCCATCCAACATTGAGAGGGGCGGGAGGAGAGGGCGGGATATCAATTTTAGCCAACTAATCTGTCTAAGATTGTAGGTCAATTTGCTACAAATCCATTCTTCTCCAGTAAAAAAAATCCCTTTGTTCGGGAGTAATGGATTTATTTTGGAGTCGCGCAATCTGATTTGCATGATTCTGTCCGCAGAGTAATCTCTCTTTCTTATATTACGATTTTTAGAGCACCATCATTACCATGTACATATAATGCACATATAAGCTGTACATATAAGCTGTTTTTTATGAAAAACAGCTGTATATAGTCTGATAGAAATCCATGGGTAAATAAAGTTGTATGTATGTATGAGACAAAACAATTTGGACGCATATTTCGGCCCTAAAAGATACCAATCTCCCTCAAATTTATTGAAGATCATGATCACCCCTAAAATAGACCGAACCCCTCAAGGCAAAGTTGGGCTTGCTCTGCGCTCGTTCAGAGCAATAAACTTTACTGATAATTGTAGTAGAATAAATATATCTTATGTATATTGTCTGTTAATACAAATCACAAACAGGCATGCATGCAGTGGCGGCAACACACACTGGGTAAGTCGTCCTGTGGTCTCGATTATGACAAGAAACGGACCAATTGTTGTTGCTCATATTAGTACAACACGCACAACAGTCCTTCAACTATGAGACAAACTCAACCTTAAATGGGCATGAATGGCGTCGCAAGTTTCAAATGTTAGCCTTGTGATCAAGGAAACGTGTTACGATATAGTCACGGGAGGTGGATGAAATAACTCGGATCGTCAGTGCACAGAGTGCATATCCATAGGGAATTTCTGCAGAAACCCATCAATGGGAAAAGCTGAATTTCCCAAATCACACGAATGGGAAGTGTTCGGAATTCACAAGGATAGCCATGGTAAATCCGAACACTTCCCATTCTTCTACGATAGGAAACAGAGCTTTTCCTGTGGATGGGTTTCTGCAATTCCCTGTAATCATAAACGCAAATAATGTTATGATCTGGTAGACACTGAGCAGGGAGGTGAAAGAGGTGGAGTCGCAATCGCATATCATTAACGCAAACCTATTTCATTTATCTCCAAGCGCAACAATACCTGGAAGTGAAATTCGTTAGAGAGGTTTTGATATGACTGTAGTGAAACCAATCGCAAAGTAATTACACCAATTCTGAATACAACCTATAGGGGTAATTACGAAGTAATTGCGAATTACTCACGAAAGTCATCTGAAATCCGACAGTCATCTGATATTATATAATGGAGTTGCGCCTCCATTTTTCTCATCTCCCTATTAGCGGCGTCTAAAGGCCCGTTCACACGGCGCGATTTCAGCTGCAATTTGACGTGCGATTTCTGTGGCGATCCAATTACGATGTCATATCGCGCGGTGAACGGTCGCCAATGTTATGGCGATTTCACTTCGCAGGCCTTTTGAACATGTTGAAGTTCCACAGCGATGCGGGTGCGATTTCTTCAGATCGCCAACAAACTGACACATATCGCAAAGCCAAATCGGCACACTGCGCGACATGGCGTCGACGATCGCCGCAAAAATCGCACCTCAAATCGCAGCTAAGATCGCGCCGTCTGAACGGGCCTTAAAACAATGGAACACTTTTGGATGATTTCCCAATAATCGTTGCCTAGGAACATCGCAGTGATTTCCATCGAAGATCACCCGCTCGAGTTCAAAACAAATCGAGTAGATTGACGACGCATCCTAGAAGTGACACGAAAATAATCGCAAACAGTTTCAGATCCGCGGATTGCGGTGCATGTGCCGAAGGTCCTTGTGAGACTTTCGAGGCCATGGTTACTGGCTGTGTTGGCGGGAGAAGTGTGGGTGGGCTACAGGGATCGTAACTGGGCCCTGGAGTTCCCTTCCAGCCGATGTTATATTTCCTGGCACATCGTTCTTTTAATAACCAAGTGTGGAGAGGAAGGAAGAATTCCTTGAGAGCGTTTGGATCCATGGATCGGGAGCCGGTTAAGTTTTCTAGAGTATCTTGCCAAGGTTTGCTTCTTCCAACCTCATCATTTCACTGTGGAATGCACATGAGAAACGAATAAGCGACCTACTTTCTTCTCAATGGGCTAACATTAACGACGTAAAATGTAAATGTATAGTGACCGAATCTCCAGACTTGCAGCCCGTAAAGCTGTTGCCCATACTTAAAAAAGCTAAGATTGATATCTAGTGAGCTTGACAAACCTTAACTTCTGGCCTGCTGCTCTTGAATTGTAGATAGAGCAGCGATGGAGTGGTCCTGTATGTCCAGCGGCCTTACAAGCGGCCTTATGCATCTGAAACTCTAGAACTGTACCTAGAAAGTACCTGTGAAGAGAGATAAAACATTGTGCTTTGATTCTTATATATAAAACCCTTAGAGTCTGTCAGGGAAACGGTTGTGATTGGCTGAATTTTTTTTCCCGCCAATTTTGGCGCGCGCACCTGCGGCACAGGAAGCCCAAAGCGACGAACCGGAATATTACGATGTCTTCATTACATTTTCTTTTTAAAAGAAGTAAATGATTATATTATATAAACTTAAGTGTTTTATTAGGATTTCGGCCACTGAGAAATATCGTAATTCGTGAAAAATTACGATAATGCCCACTGTAGCGAAATTCATCAAATCGAAAAATTTTCAGAAAAAGTTTATATAATAGACAGGATAATACATGTGAGCTTGGAGATATGATCTTATCTTCTCGTGTTCAAATTTGATATCTCACTCGTTCGCTGCCTCATTCGTGAGATATCAAAATTTGAACACTCGAAGATAAATTCCATATCCCCGCGCTTCCGTGTATTATTCTCTATTAAATTCTACTACTACGAGTTTTCTTGCGCTTGTACAGTAAAATTAAACAGGTTTATTATTCATTCAACATATTTTCCCGCTTCTGATTGGTTGAGCGCCTCCGGCGAATTCTTGATGTTTTTGAAGGCGAGCGACTTATCACAATGTTACGTCGCACACTTGTAGGCAGGCTGCTGGGAAAACTCTGAAAACTGCCTGCTTTCTTACAGAAGCAAGCGGGGAGATTCATTTTGAATGAATAATAAAACAACTCAAAGTTTGAATGAATAATAAAGCAATTGAAAGTTTGAATGAATAACAAAAAAAAAAAAAACGAATTCAGCTTTCGTATGACGTGGAAAATTATTCAGCCTCGGGAGTGTTATCCACCTCGGCCTTCGGTCTCGATAAATAACACCCCCTCGATCTAAATAACTCTCCACATCATACTCAGCGGAATTCATTAATTGTTGTAAGTATACGCTATTTGTTTTGATGCATACAGGATAAAGGGTGCGTCAGCTGCCACGTGGAACTTGGACCCGGATCAAACTCTCCATCAGTATCGTCTCTGCTGATTGGCGGTTTGACGCCTTGGTATTTGTATCGCATCTCCCACCATCGCTTGTTGTACTCGGTCGGTTTTATGGCACCGCTGAACACTTTCCACCTCCATTTCTCTAGCAAGTAAGCGTACGGTAGAAGGGACACTTTACTTAGAGCCACTGTCATCAGCGCGTTGACGTCCGCTTCTGAGAATAAAACAGATCAAATCATACAATATATTTTCCCTATTATGTGAGTGTTGCCCTTTTTCAGATTTTGCGCGGGCAGCCTGTGGAGTTTCCAATCCTATCACCAGGCACTTTGTCCGAGAAACTAAAATACGACCAAGACCTGGTACAATAATGAAAATCACCGTCTAGATATAACCCATTTTAACTACCAGAGATACAAATACAAGTACAAATATTTAGTATTTTCATATGTTTTCGAGCGGATGGAATTTTTGATTTGTTACCAGAACCGGCTGCAGGCTGAACAGTTTTAATACGTGGAAACTGACAGCGAAAGCTATTTAACCCCCCCGGCCATGTTTGGTACCTTTTAGGGGTAAAATCGAAAGTTCCCGATGAGCACCCCCGCCCCAAAAATATGGGAGCCCCCCCCCCCCTTCCCCTCGGTATTAAACCTTACGTAAGAACCACGATCAAAGTTATTTAGTTGGTGTTAGAAGCGGAATGGTGAATATTGAATATGCACTTTAAGACTAGCTTCAATAATTAGTATTTGGTTTGTGATTAGTTTGAATATTCAGAAAACTAGTTTGAATATTTGATTTCAAGTTGGAATATGAATATTTTTAATACTCGTAAGCAATACCCGAATATTTTTAGATTTCTGGAAGTAGAAATATTGAATATCAATAGAACAGTATTCGGTATTCAATTTTTTCCCAGCAACCGAGACACAGTCCTTTTAAATTATGTATCAGTCAATTCCAGCGGTGACCATCCCCCCCCCCCCCCCCCCCGGGACACCGTGGGGCATTTGCACACCACTGCCTTCCCTGGGGTGGGGTATTTTGAAAATTTTGCTGGCCCCGGGGTCGGGAATTGTTTTTCCCTGGGGGAGGGGGGTGGAGAATTTTGGTTTTCTCATCTCAAGCGCGTCGGGTTTTGCGAACTACAAACCAGTTATAATAACTATCGATTGGCAGTTACAATGTCCCAGTTACAGAAAATAACGCCACATAAAATATAATGCAGAGCATGGCCCGTATACACCACGTTTGGAGAAGACACATTTCGCAGTTAACGTCTTCTATAGAGAAGAAACAGATTTCGCAATTTCGTCTCAGTGGAAACGCAAAAAGTCAAGTAACATAACTGCGAAATAGTTGCTCTGCAAATAGAATAAAGGTAAATTTCGCATTGAGAGATTCCGGGACAATTTGCAGCCATTAATGGCTACAACCGCGAATGGCCTAGGAATGTCTACCGATATTGTATTAATACCTTAGTTTCACTTCTTTATTTATATTTTGTCTCACTTTCAATGAAATGAGAACTCGTTCAAAGACGAAAAAACTAAAGCACATTTAAAACGAATTATAAATGCTCGGACCGTATAAATGGAGTTTTTTGTTGTGAAGCTTTGTCACGCAGAGTCGATGGAATCTTACCGTCTTTTTCTCGTCCCGGGGTGGGGCATTTTTCCGCTTTTTGTGTTCCCCGCCGTGGGGTATTTTGCATTTTTGCTAGCCCGGGGCGGGGAATTTTCAGTTTTATTTTTAGAAATGACCAAAATCCCGGGGGGGGGGGGGGGGCATGGTCAGCGCTGGAATTGACTGACTTATATTTGCGGATCAGTGGCCACGTATGTCGGATTCACAAAATTAACTGCTTTTCTTTTTGGTTTTCAAATATTTATTTGTCTATGAATAGTAAGTTATTTTTATGTGTTCAAACTTTTATTAAAGATACGAGGCGCTTTAGTAATGATAACTCTAGTTCTGCGCATGTGTGCGTAGTGACAGGACACGAAAATTAGAAGCTCCGTTAGTCTTAAGTGAAAAAACGTTTGAAATGTCTCTCTCTGCTTCTTTGTCCTCTCACCGCCTGCCTCGACTAGCTATGCTATTCGCAGGCGGTGTGCTGTCTTTGTAACATTTAAAAAAAGATATAATAAAGTTGAAGTTGAAGTTGAAGTTGATATATGTGTAAGCCACTGTTCTGTAAATTTGTCTCTCTTATTCGTACTGTAAACTATTTATGTATTGTATCCGTAAATTATTTCATGTAATTTCTATTCTGAGTAAGCCTCCCCGATGAGCTCAGTTGCTCTTGAGGCAAACTCTGTGTTACAATATGTTTAAATAAAAAAATTACCTTCGTCTTCTGCATAATTATCAAGGAGCTTCACATCCACCAGATGTTGCGGTGTGTCTACCGATAAGGCTATGACATTCCCTACTGCCTCGTGGAAGGCGGGGTTAGCGCCCTCTCGGTAGATGTGCGGTTGGCCCCAGTATTCGAGGAAATAATAGACATGACCCAGTTCGTGATGGGTTGTCAAGAGATCGGGGTAGTTTATACCGATGCATTGTTTGATCCTGAGGAAAAAATAGGAGCTCGGTCATGTATATGCGCTCATGCTTGTGCATTTAAACGGAGCTTACTGCTTGGGACTTCGAGTCCGTTAGTTTTCCCCACCTCTGTACGCAGCCTATAGGCCTGCAAGCACGGGTCTGCATTTTTTTTTTACTTTGTTAATTGTACTCCTGTACTACATTCAGGGGCTTGGCCTGTACATTTGCAAAAACCCTGCGTTACGCCAGAGGCAGTGCCGGCAGCTTTTTAAAATGCTGCGTATAAGCCCCTGGTTCGTGAGTCGTATTTTAATATATATTCTTATTTATTGACTTAGAAGGTTGCAAAATCCACCAGAACTATTAACAGATATTCGGAGAAATATGTTCGTCTTTATTTTTTTTTCACGGTC
Organism: Scolanthus callimorphus; assembly: GCA_033964015.1. Lineage (NCBI taxonomy): Eukaryota > Metazoa > Cnidaria > Anthozoa > Actiniaria > Edwardsiidae > Scolanthus > Scolanthus callimorphus. Next base: position 23,415,935 of record CM066923.1, read on the forward strand.
GAGCGCTTGGAAACAAGAGACTCAAGAAACCACAAGAAGCCCACATAAACACTAGAAAAACGACATAGAGCAGATTTCGTATGACTGCTCTGTAGATATGGAATAAATCGCGTAGTCGCGGCACGGTCGCGGCGCTGCGCGGCACTGTCGCGTGCGCGGTGCCGCACAGTCGCGGCGCGGCGCGGCACAACTTGTCGCGGTACTTAATTTACAGTCATACCATTCTCGTACCCAGAGCTCCCCAGCTTGTCTGCTCGCAGGGGAGGCTCTGGGGACATCCATTTGAGGGCCGTCGCTGATTGGTTGATTTTGAGCATTGGAGCATGCGCTGAATGTATTAAATCTCGCGCATGCGTCAGTGGCTGTCACCAGAGCCTCCCCCGCGAGGTTATTAGCCGGGAGCTCTGGGTTCGAGAATGCCAGTAATACGAAGTCTGCTCTAGTTTTCCTGTATGTCCCGAATCGCTGTCGACTTTCCGACGTTGCAGTAACTTCTTTATTAGGAAATCCCCGCTTACCTTGTTTAGTGCAATGTCTGCAACTATTTTCCCTCATATCTTAGCGAAAAAAGCAAGAAAAGTCACCAAAATTTGGAACCTCGTTCCCAGGGTTTTCTGGGTAATTTTCAAGATGGCGGGTCACTCGGAAAGGCTGGGGCCTTTCCACAGGGAGACCGCCCAAGAAAACAGGTTAAAAACCGATAATGGCGGGTAGACAGCTGGTAAAAGAGAGCGGAAATATAGGCTAGAATTTGTCTTAATGACTTGTGTTCATGATTTCTGTCATCTTCCCGCTGTCCGCTAGCCATAGCGGATTTAACAGTTTTTCTAAGCCGGTCTTCCTGTGGAAAGGCTCCAGCCTTTGCCAGGGTCTTCTTCCGAGTAACCCGCCATCTTGAACCCTGGGAACGAGGTTGCAAAATTTGCAGATACTCGGGTTTGTTCTTGGTCGCCATTTGTTCTTTGACGAGATTTGAAAGCCACACAGGCAGCCCATGTGGATTCGTATGAAACACGGCAAAACTTCTTGATAGTGAAGTTCAGTAAATCGCTCGAAAATCGGTGAAATTAAAAAGCGACGCCAAAATAAGTACCAATAGGTATCGATTTTCACAATTCTGCGAACTCTATACATCGACCAACAAAACCACGGTTAATTGGCTGCCATAACTCTTATGATTTCACTGACTGTTCGGGGCTGTTCGATAGATATTGTGTGATCTTGAGTATAGAGCAGATTTCAGATGACCATCGTGAAAGTAAACGCAATTGTGCAATCACTAGCCAATCAGAAACAAGAGTAATTACAACTTACTGCTGAATGGTTTCCAGCCAGGCCAATCAGGAGCCGAACCAATTGGCTAGTAATTCCTTGCTTGTAATTAGTTCGCAATGTGATTGGTTGATAGAAATAAGCAGCCAATGAGAACGCAAACCAATCGCAAACACGACGGTCATCTGAAATCCGCTCTATCTTGTGATCTACAATAGCTAGGCTTCAAAATATAATTTTTCACTGTAAAATATGCAAACCAAACTCAGAAAACATGCATGAACTTGATGACTCAAAGGTTTGATTGACGGAAGCCAAAACGCAGTTTGGTGTTCGGATATGTCAAGTGGGAGTTCGCAGAAAATCGTAGTAAGCGAACGGGAAAATAAGTACCAATAGGTTCCGCTAAAGGTCATTTCCCGCCAAAACAGTTGTCGCAGTTTCCGATTTCTGCGGTTTCCGGAAACAAGCTGAAACACCATACTATTTAGTCTGTCTGTACAATAACGTCGCCTTTACAACATTCTCTAATAACGTCGTCTTTACAACATTCTGTAATAATTGACTATCTTACCTTACGTCCTTTTCATTCTTGGCGTTTTCTACAAAAAAATCCTGAGCAGCGGCATGGCAAACAACTTCTTTATCCTTTGGTTTCACAAACATTGAATTCTCATAGAAACTTCCCGGCAATTCACCAAGTCCTATGGACTTGAAAAACTCTTCCGTCAACTTTACCATTCGACGTGGCGTGTAATTCTGTTTCTTCAGGTTCTTGGTGACATCTAAGCTTGATTTTCCGGTAAAAGGTTCGACTATGGGGTAAATATTCACCAAGAATGCGACCACATTCCGCCAAGCACATGAGCCGGAATCGGCTGCGAAGATAAAACCTGTGGGTACTGCTCTGAAAGCCGGTTGCGAACAAAAGCATGGAGCTCTAAGTAAAGCGGACTTAACTCTTGCCAGAGGTCTTCTATTAAAGCGTCCAAATCGCTAACTTCGTATTTAGATTTCTGATATTCTGCCGTATCGGTAAAGCTATTCTCTCGCGCGCCTTCGTTAGACAGTTTCACATATTCCGCAAACAGAGGTCGAATTTTCGGACCGGTCGCATCACGCCATCCACGCCAAGCTGCTAATAAGACACTGTAGTTTCTAGAGTACGCAATTAGTCCTTCTAAATCTGGCGCTAGAGAAAGATTCTTTCCTATTAGAGGATCATTTACTTTCGCTGAGCCAAAAATTTCCACCATTCGGGATTGAGTTTTAGCAAGCGCTTGCTGTTTGTTTGTGCCTTTCGGCGCAATGGAAGCGGCTTTGATGAGTTCAACTTGCCTTCTTGTGTTCTTAGATAATTTCTCAACGTCGAACTTCTTTGCTGCATTTTTCGAGTCGTCGATAAATTTGTAGTAGTTTATGTATGCTTGGTTTTTTGACGATGTAGTAGCAGGATTTATATTTGTCCAGAAATTCCAACGCGCTGTTACTCGAAGGTTTTCTTCGATTGGTGCTTGGCGGTTGTAGTTCGAAAGGAATGCTAACGCTTTCTCCTCTTCATCGGCAAATGCTGTTGTACTTACTAGCATTAAAGTTACTCCATAAATCAACCAGCCATATTGAACCATTCTGCCAGTTTTCACCACTTCTACGCCCAGGGAAACTCCAATATTTACAGCTAAATCCTACGGCATTGTAAACCGGATGGCCGTTCGTGAAAGACTTGCATGCAATATGAAACAGTGTTTATCAATAACAAACGAGGGTTTGTGACAGGCGTTGACAGCATGCGAAGAACTTCTGGTATCGAATTTAATCGGATCACAGGCAAAGATTATTCATCTGCATATATAAAATGCAGAGAAGTAGCGTAATTACAGCTCCCTGTGAACTAATACCTTTTTACAATCCAAAATTATACCGCTCATCTTGACCGACTTACAAGGAAGAAGAAAAATTGACAGGGATTTGCGATGTGATCTGCAAAACATGTAACTCGAGAGCTTGTTATCTGAGACGAGATAAGTTTTGAGAGCGAATTTCTGCTTTATCGCGTTTACGGTCTTTTAAAAGGCGATTTCCTCGATAGAGAGAACTGCAAATCCTTTGAGTGCAAAGCTTCAATTTCTATCTGAGATGAGAATCGCTCAAAACGCTTCGGGCGAAGTGGCATGCCTCTTTTTTCACGAATATCGTAGTTTCTAGATTTTCTGCTTCCCGTGACCTTCGATTTTTACGGTACGACACCGAACAGCAAAATGTATCGGATTCTATTTATTGTCTGAGAGCAAAAGATAAAAGTGTTTGGAATTTTAATCTGCGATAACTTTCCGATTATTTTCTCATTTGTTCGTGTGAAATGTTATCAAAACAAAGTGCAAAATGATGCAACGCACGCATAGAAAATTGCGTATTTTGAATCGAAACTTATCATCCAAGAGCTGCGATATTTACGAAAACAGCGTATTTCAGCGTATCTCGAAATCTGGAGCCAATAGGCGAAAACAAGGAAAGGAAACCCTCTTTTATTCCAAGAGTCAAGTTTCGCTCGTCGTCTATTTCTTGCAGACTCGCGTACCCAGAGTCGCTAAAATAATCCTGAAAGGGCGAAGGAGTGTAAGGCGAAGGCTTCTGGGAAGATAAATGAGGGCGCGCGCAAGGTATTGTGGGAAGATCCTTGCGCGCCGTCATTTCTCCTTCCCACAATTCCTTGCGCGCCGTCATTTCTCCTCCAAGAAGGCCTTCCTAGAGAAGCCTTCGCGCCTTGTTCCTTTTTCCGAGTTATTTTAGCGACCTGGTTACGAGTTGGTTAAGTAATTCTCGCGCTTTCCCTCATGCGGGCGGATGATAACCGTCGTGTTAATCATTAACACTTTGGTGTCTCTATTGTTTTTACAGTCGAAGCTCTCTGTGCGACCGCTCTCGTAAGCGACCAGCTCCCATAACGACCATTTTCCCGAAACCCCGTTTGAAATATCACATAAACGCTGTTATTTCAAGCTCTCGTAAGCGACCGCCTTATCGATGCGACCAGCTCCGTTAGCGACCACAATTTCAAGTCACCAACAGAGATTTACTATTGTTTTTAAGCTCTCGTAAGCGACCACAGTACTTTTTGTCTTTAAAACATCAGTCATCACCTCATAAATAGCTAAACTGATACAAGCTGCACCGGTGAAATGTTATTTTCTATGTACATATTTGCGGTTATCTATTCTTAGTTAAAGTCGGGAAATAAATCAACTTTTTTAAGCATTATTATCACATGATATTTTCTAGATTTATTGTACTAAGCTCTCGTAAGCGACCAACACCTATTGTTCAAGTAGGAAGCCGCTTGGTGGTCGCTTACGAGAGCCGTTCTCGTAAGCGACCAGCTCCGTTAACGACCGCAATTTTCAGTTCCCGAGGTGGTCGCTTACGAGAGCTTCGACTGTATTGTTTATGCTATTGTTCTATTGTGCGATGGGATGAATATGACGAAGAATAGTGATATCGTAAATCATGACTCTCGATGTGTGGCGCGCCTAAAAGGAGCGATCGCGAGTGAATATTGCATGCTGATTGGGATGGGACGACTTAGCTGCTGGCTGATGTTAGCCCATGGCTAATTCAATGGAAATCACACCCTCCGGCCCTAAAAAGTTAATGGCCTCGCTTTCACTTTCAGGTGAATTAAGGCTTGGTTTTCGAATAAAATAGCATAAAATTATATTTTGCAACACCACTTTTGCTATTTGACATATCATGTTCATCTGTTTATGGGAGGTACATATTAAGACCCGTGACATTTTGATGGGGATAAAATTTCATTTCAAGGGTCACGTGACCTTAAGGCAGCTAAAATGAATTTTCGAAAATGGGGAGTACTTAGCATTAACATAGCTAAATGAAATCCATGTTATTTATTTAGAGGGTTAGGGTAGCTATATGAAATAGACTTTGCATGTTGACTGCCGCTTCTTAGAAGAAGATATTTAGGAAAATCTCGCAAATTAGGTCATGTGACCTGTTTTGCAGGATATCCCACTTTCTGAAAGGTTTTTCCAAACTTCAAAAACTATTCCTTAAAGTACTCAAGGAAAGGAGCAAAATGAATGGTAATTTGTGGTATCTATTATATTTTCCTTGTACTCCCCATTTTTAATTGAAAAATTTGGCTCAAACTCCAGTGCTAGCTTGTCACGTGACTACTCTTTGTAGCGGAACAGGTATCAAATTGTTTTGGTTCAAGGTTTTTTCTATTAAAATACATACCAAAACATTTGATATTCCGTCAGTTTGTAAGATGAAATCTTAAAAATCATTTTATTGAGCAAATTACCAAGCCTTTATTCACCTGAGCATATACTATTCAGATAATATTGAAGGTGATAAAGGGTTCTCAGGTGAACGTACATCCGTCTGCATAAGATAAATAGGAAAAGTCGCACCATAATGCAATGGTATCTCTAATATATAGATTTAGCCACTGGCTAAAAGCGGAGCTCCTGGTTATAAAACTTTCTATGTGAATGAAAGGGATTCCCATGTGTACATGGTTTATATGGTTGCTTTAGAGTCTTCACGAGATATTAATTTTTCAAGCATAGATGACGTCATCGATGACGTCATATCACGTGACCACTTCATTTCGTTCATATGGTGGCCTAGACTACACTACCCAAGTTTGGTTCTTTTAGAGTTTTCCCTTCACGAGATATTATTTTTTCAAGCATAGATGACGTCATCGATGACGTCACATCACGTGACCACTTCATTTTGCTCATCTGGTGACCTAGACCACACTACCCAAGTTTGGTTGTTCTAGAGTCTTCTCTTGACGAGATATTCATTTTTCAAGCATAGATGACGTCATCGGTGACGTCACATCACGTGACCACTTCATTTCGCTCATCTGGTGACCAAGACCACACTGCCCAAGTTTGGTTGTTTTAGAGTCTTCTCTTCACGAGATATTCATTTTTCAAGCATAGATGACGTCATCGATGACGTCATATCACGTGACCACTTCATTTCGATCATATGGTGGCCTAGACCACACTACCCAAGTTTGGTTCTTTTAGAGTTTTCCCTTCACGAGATATTATTTTTTCAAGCATAGATGACGTCATCGATGACGTCACATCACGTGACCACTTCATTTTGCTCATCTGGTGACCTAGACCACACTACCCAAGTTTGGTTGTTCTAGAGTCTTCTCTTGACGAGATATTCATTTTTCAAGCATAGATGACGTCATCGATGAGGTCACATCACGTGACCACCTCATTTCGCTCATCTGGTGACCTAGACCACACTACCCAAGTTTGGTTGTTTTAGAGTCTTCTCTTCACGAGATATTCATTTTTCAAGCATAGATGACGTCATCGATGACGTCACATCACGTGACCACTTCATTTCGCTCATCTGGTGACCAAGACCACACTACCCAAGTTTGGTTGTTTTAGAGTCTTCTCTTCACGAGATATTCATTTTTCAAGCATAGATGACGTCATCGATGACGTCACATCACGTGACCGTGCTACAGCACCCCCTTGTGGCATAGACGAAATATCCCAAGTATGGCTGTCTTAGCATGTTCCCTTGAGGAGATATAATTTTTTCTTTGCATACCACAGGGTTCCCATGTGTACACGGACGACGGACGGACGGCGGACGGACGGCGGACAGTATAGGTTTAATACCAGAAAAATAAAGAAAAAATCATATCTCCCGAAGGGAAGCTTCTCTAGAAGCCAAACTTGGACAAACTTTCAAAGACCATCAGAGGAACTCTACACCAAAGTCACGTTCCCTCACGCCATCAATGACGTCATCAAAATGATCCAAAATGCCCGTGACGTTCAAAAATCAACTCGATGGTATACGTTTTTCCCTTAGGTATGGTGCTCCGCTTGCGCGGGCCTTCGGCCCGCGCTGGAGCTCCGCTATTAGTAGTATATCAAACTCCTAATTTGACAGTATTTAAAGCATACATCGCAAAATCTGTAAGCTTAGGATTTTGTTGAGCTAGTGAGTGTAAACCGGATCAACCACATCGTTGATGACAAAACAAGTAAGGGACGGACGCCCCAGGATTTCTGACCTTTTTTGTACATCTCATCTCTAAGTTTACAATGGCAGCGTCTGTAATAAGCCCTTTCCCTTTACGTAAAGGTTCTAATTCACCCAAAACACAACCTAAAAGTAAATCGCTTTATTTGCTTAGAAGTCAGATATTTTTTATGCGAACGTGATAAAGAGCTTATGGCTGTGTTTTCGTGAATTAACCATGGGCCTCCTTAAATATGGTAACATTCGGTAGCCGGGCAAAGCCCTAGGGTTTCATTTTTTTTGTACATTTCCCCATCAGCCCCTGGTTAAAATTTACCATGGCAGCATCTAAAATATAACGCCCTTCCCTTTTAATTATAAGTGCGAATTCATCACCAACACATCCTAAAAGCCCGGTGTAATCAATCGAACGTTCGGTAATCGAACTCAATCGATTTCCAATCCTTCAATTTTTTCAAACCCGGGGCCCAAAAATTTAGACCACCCCTAAAATGCAAGCCCAAAAATTTTGACCCCCCCTCAAATGCTAGCCCAAAAAATATGCCCCCCGCTCTCGTAGTGTCACTGTTCTGCTTCTGTTGATATGCACATGATATTACTAGCGTGTGTTACTATGCAGTTAATGAATAAAAATGATTTTACTATCAGAATCTTGTCCATGCTATTGCAGCCATCAATGTCACCCTGTCTAACAATCAGCGCCCAAAAAATCTTGCCCCCCCCCCCCCCCTCGAATGTAAGCCCAAAAATTTGAGCCCCCCCTCTAAATCAGCGCCCAAAAAATCAAAGCCCCCCCATATATTTGCCGGTCCACTTATTCAGCTTCCACCCCCGAGTCTAATTAGTATTCTGTATCAGATACAGAATACTAATTAGATCAATTAGGTATTCTGTATCAGGCACCTAGCCATGTTGTATCGGGGAATACAAGTAGTGTCACCTGATCCGAATCCAGTGCAGATATTGGATATTAAGCATCCTGTGAATAATGGATGAATTTGATAATTATAATTCATAAGATTCATAAGGCTTTGACAAAAAAAAAAAAGGCCGGGTGAATGGAGTATAAGAATGTTCTGGGCGACACCGATTTCATGAACGCCAAAACAAGGTAATCTTTATATAAACCTTTATTTTTCTTACTATCCAGTGAGTCCAAACATTTTACAAAGCTCTGGCTACAATCTATACCTCTAGAAAGCTACTTCTATGTCAATGATTTTTGCGAATGGGCAAGACAAGACAGACAAACAGACAAAACAGAAAGACAAACATACACACAATCATACAGACACAAACAAACAAACAGGAAGACAAACACATAAACAGGCAGACACACTAACAAAAAGAGATAAATAAACAGAAAGATAAACTCTAGGCAGACAGACATTTTCTTAAAACAGCAGCTAGAACACCAGATGTTTCTTTATCAAAAACCTGTTGAAATGTAACATATTTAACCAGTTTTTACACAATATGTATAACACCTTGAGGTTTAGAAAGTATAGAAGTAGTTCCGTAGAAGCGTAGAGAACAATATTGTATTGTCATACTAGAGGAATTTAATGCTAAAACATTGCATCGTGACCCACGTTATCAAAACATCAGATTATTATTTTTTATATTTGGCTTTGCTGTGGCGCCAATCAAACTATCTGAGCAAATCAGATTCTTGCCCTGTTTCGCCAAGTATTCAGTCAACTGGCTTTTCTCTGTTCGGAAACCAGATAACATCGCGGCAGATGCCAGGCGACTGCACTAGGCGAAACAGGGCAGCAATCTGATTGGCTGATGAGGCTTGACTGGCGGAAAAGTAAAACGTAATGAGCCAATCAGACTCTTGTCCTGCTTCGTCCAGTGCACTCGCCTTGGCTTTTCTCTGCTCGAAAACCAGACGTCGCGACAAGAAGCCAGGTGACTGCACTAGGTGAAACAGGACGGCAATCTGATTGGCTGATGAGGCTTGACTGGCGGAAAAGTAAAACGTAATGAGCCAATCAGACTCTTGTCCTGCTTCGTCCAGTGCACTCGCCTTGGCTTTTCTCTGCTCGAAAACCAGACGTCGCGACAAGAAGCCAGGTGACTGCACTAGGTGAAACAGGACGGCAATCTGATTGGTTTACAAGGCGTGACTGGCGGAACAGCAAAACCCCAAAGAAAACGACCTTTTGAAAAGGCGGGTCGTGGTGCAACGATAAGTACGATATTCTTCTAAGCTACACACCAAACAATACTGACTGCCTGTAAACCACTATATCGTTTTACTATCCAGGCCCTAACTATGTGACAGGTACAAAATATTATATATAACAAGAAGTGATGTATTTAACACGAGCTTATTTACAAGGCAGGGTTTGTAGTAGCCTGTGTTGCCATGTAGACTTCTAGACGTTCATTTCTAGACGTGACCAATTCTAACTGACTTACTATAGACTTACTATATTTTTGTTATTTAAGAGAGACAATCAATGGACAGAATACTTAGCATAGGTCTTGCAGTGTTCTTAGCAAAAAACACAGACCATAGTTTATAGAGGAGTATGGTTAGGAAACCTGACACCCTGTTATTGTACTATGTCTTTGTTCACCTTTTCAGGTTTTGTTTGTGCAGGGTCACGGTACATAAGTACCAAAATACAACCAGTAACTTTCAGTGTACAACCAGACATGCATATTAGATTAGAGTGAAACAAAAGATTGTGCAGGGTCAATATTATACACTTAATGGACTGCTCCCGAGGGAAACACAACTGTGTTTCCCGAGCGAGTAGTCATTAACTGTTTTGTTATATAGCAGAAAATATACTGCTATTTTTTCTCGCTCTCAAACGCGACGCGCGAAAGCAATATTCCCCAACCAGTCAATAATTTTTCCAAATATTGACTGATCGGGGAATATTTGATTTGTACTTCACCACGTGACCTTGATTTAGCCAATAAGAGCGCGCGCTCGGTTGGAGTGAGCACTCGCTATATAACAACACGTGATAGCCCCTCTCAACATCCAGCCCACGCTATTGTGTTGGTCCTTTGAAGTTGGCCGGGCTTCCTAACCATTCCTCTCCATTAACTATGCACAGACACACAGACGCAGACAGACAGACAGACAGACAGACAGACAGACAGACAGACAGACAGACAGACAGACAGACAGACATACAGACAGACAGACAGACAGACAGACAGACAGACAGACAGACAGACAGACAGACAGACAGACAGACAGACAGACAGACAGACAGACAGACAGACAGACAGACAGACAGACAGACAGACAGACAGACAGACAGACAGACAGACAGACAGACAGACAGACAGACAGACAGGCAGGCAGGCAGGCAGGCAGGCAGGCAGGCAGGCAGGCAGACAGGCAGGCAGGCAGACAGACAGACAGACAGACAGATGGGGAAGGAAACAAAAGAACGAAACAAAACAAAAATAGGCTGCATGAAGCCATTAGTTCCAACTGATCCAAAAGGCATCATTCCGTCCCGTCTTCTTACGAGCTTATCGTTTGTCTTTACTTTCGATTCAGCTAAGGCTGTTAGACTGTGCTAGCAAAAGATATAACAAAAACACTAGTTTTTCGGCGCAAATCATAACAGCAGTGTTGGTTTTTCGCAAAATATGCTCTATACTCGAGAATCCCGCACGACTTTCTGCTGGTAGGCTATGCTCGTTTCTCGAAACTAAAAACGTACAAAATGTGCCGCATTTTTCGCAGCTCTGATGAGTTGTTTGTTGTCGCCTAACCCGCGTCTCATAGCCAGCTACTCACAAACACGAGTCTATAAGCCCGGCGGAAACGGCACAACTTTGTTGTGCAACAACGTCCAGCATTGTTGAACACAACATGTTGCATCCGTTTGCGGCGTGTGTTGACAGTTGTTGTGACTTGTTGCATGATGTTTGAAACCCGTCAAACTTTTGGCGCAACAAGCTTCAACTTTTCTTTTGTCCTGTGACCAGCGAAGAAAAACACAACTGCGCTGAACTCTCAACAAAGTTTGACGCACGCGCATTGTATACTGTATCCATAGAAATAGAGTGTAAACAAAAAGGTGATTGCCCAGAATGCATCACATCACCAGCGAGCCGAAAACAATGTTGAGACGTGTTGTATTCGTTTGCGGCGACGCGCAACATTCAACATACGAACAACATTGTTGCTGCAACAAAGTTGAGAAATGCTGAGTCCGTTTGCGCCGGGCTTAACATATCGATTCGGAAACATTCGGAACGGCTTCGGAGCGCTCTGGGAAATGTGCAGACGTGTTTGGAATCTTCGGATCGTATTTTTTTCGGAAAATGTTAGTTGGCGCGGAAGGAGCAATGTGAACTGAAAGTAATGAAGCCTATAGCGCTATTCACTGTTTCTCAACATCGCCACTATAATGCCAATGTGCAAATCATACATTGAATAGCGCCTTTTGTTTTGAGAAACAATCGATTTCTGGTTGGCACAATAAGAATGGATGACGTCAAAGTGAGCAGCGTATGACGTCAGAGCTATTATGCTAGAAGTGCTGCCTCAAGAAAAAGCGCGTTAAGCCTAGTTTCCATATAGTCTTATCTGTCGTATCTGTCGTATCTGTCGTATCAGTCAACCGTGAAACAAAAGAATAATTCCAATTTCCATTGTTTCACGGTCGACTGATGCGACAGATAAGACTATATGGAAACCAGCCTTAAGGAACGATCCATACGTTGCGCACGTGATGTACCGAACCAAATTGTCAATGTATCGAGACGAATACATTACGTTCCGCAGTGACTCAGACGTCGTACCAAATTCGTTGAGCCACAATAGCCGCCAACTGTTCACTTGTTTTAACCGTTGTTCTTTAAATTTGGATCCCCAGCAATAGTCTGACCAACAAGCTCCTTTCTTCCCCCTCCCCCGAATCAATACTGCACAGGGGGAGGGGGTTGGAGACGCAATACTGTTGTCCTGTCGTTTGTCGTTACTAAATGCAGGGACTTTGTCAACTTTTGGCGCGGATCCCAGGTCAACATGCAGTACGCATGATCTGTTGAGATGCCGCTGAACGTTTTCAAGAAAAATAATGTATGCATTTGGTTCGACATAACAAGCGTAGGACGTTTCAATCCAAAAACCTTCCTTAAAATTAAAAGAGTTAGTTTAAAAGAAGCAGTACTTACAAGAAATTCCATGGGATAACAATGAAGGAATTGAACTTTTGCCGTGCAGCGCGCGCGGCTGTAACAGTCGTGCCGAATGCATGGGACATGGTCCCTAGAAAGCACGAAATTAATCATTGTAACAAAATCCAAAAATATTCCCTAAGATTGAAAGAGTTAGTTTAAAGGAAGAAGTACGGAAAATGTCATGGGGTTACGATGTTAAGATTTGAGTGAATTAAGATGGAAAATTTAGTGTGTAGAGGTAGACCGATTTCAAATGAGTCAGATACCCTCATGTAAGCTGTAATTAGAATCCCGCGCGAATATCTTTGCACTCCTACATCGAAATGACCTCAAACTATCACCACATCAAGTTAAATATATGTTATTTACCGGCTGGGAGGTTCGTATAGGGAAAAACTGTGACAGAGGGCTAGAAAATGCTGACCGAGGCCGAAGGCCGAGGTCAACATTTTCAAGGCCGAGGTCACAGTTTTTCCCTCTAATACGGACCGACCTAAAGCCGGTAAATAACTTATTTTTTTCCAACTCTAAAATTGATTTTTTCGATGAAAACAAGCACGCGAAATGGTTACCGTGACCTCGGTCAGAGATAGGAAAATATTGTCCTCGTGCGCACGCTCTAAGAACCAATCAGAATACAGTATTCGTTACGGTGCCCTCTAGGAAAAAAATAAAAGCATTTATTACATTTTTTCATGATAAAATGTTGATGTTTCGGTGACCACGACTCTTTTATTCAGACGTCGAGCTGTTCATGTGCTAGATCCAAACAATTTGGTTCGGCACGACAGGAGCGCGGCGTATGAATTGGGCCTAATATTGTGTTAACAAAACCTTCTAGCACAAGCTGCAAAAGCCTAAATTGAGCATGCGGTTCACTGCCATTGCTGTTTAAGGTCACATGACTACAGAAATCAACGTTTCCCTGCGAGTTCGTATAGTGGTGAGCCCACGGCTCTGCTGGTAAGCGGAGCTGAACGATGTGCTCGTATATTATTGACCCTAGAGAGTAACGCAAGGTCCATGACGTCAAGCAACATAGTGGTACTGATTGGCTATCTCCTTGTCACGCTCCATGTAGTCACGCTCGATTAGACTCTCGATTCGTTTCTTCATGTCAGTTGGCTGCAAGTAACAGAAAAAATTGTGGTCTAGCGCGACTCTGCACATAAAGACCACTTACGACTTGGTGTATTTTGTTACACGGAAATTGATAGCCTACTAGTAGCTCAGCCAATCAGAATGCAGCATTGACAATAGACCACTAGTGTGATTTGATTAACACAGGATACGAGATATTGATTGAACACGGCCCATTATTACACGTGCTCACCTTGACGGGAAATTTCAGTTGATTGTAAAGTTCTGATACCAGAAGTGCGTGACTCAGAGTCTTTCGGGTCTTCATTATTCTAACGATTGCGGCATCGATCTGAAGTATAAACAACAGTATAGCGTCCTAAAGTGATGACGTCACAAAAACCAAATTTTCGATTCGCCAATATTTGTCTCTTGATTTAGAAAGGGCATATCAAATGACGGATACACAACAAAAATGTGGCAAATCGGTTGCAACGCGACCGAGATATGGCCTGCTGAATACATAATTTTCTTTAATAAAGCACTGTATTTTTCGTTCAGTTCATAAGGCCTGGTTTCCATATAGTCTTGTCTGTCGTATCTGTCGCATCAGTCGACCGTGAAACAATGGAAATTGGAATTATTCTTTTGTTTCACGGTTGACTGATACGACAGATAAGACTATATGGAAACTAGGCTTAAGGGCTCATTCTGTTCTCCACGGGCCGGCATGCTTTTCCAAAACGTTAACTGGCAATATCTATGAAATATTTTTGAAAACGCCACCAGTTCTGTTGTGTTTTATTTAAATTCACTTTGTTTTCAAGTTTCAAAATTTGTAACAGGCGAGTTTTTGATTCAAGTTTTTGACGCAGTCGTGGCCGTTATTTGGAGAATGGAGAGAAGGAGGGATGCAGACAAAAACATGAGCCCGAGCGGGCTGAATCGTAGACGTTTTTTTCGACGCGTACCACGGTTCGGTGAAATACCATTCTCGTACCCAGAGCTCCCCGGCTCGTCTGCTCGCAGGGGAGGCTCTGGGTCATCCATGTGAGAGCTTTCGCTGATTGGCTGATTTTGAACGTTGGAGCATGCGCAAAAAGTTGCGAGCCGGGGAACTCTGGGTTCGAGGATGACGAAATACGTAGTACAGTTGTACTTTGTAGCCGACATGAGACTGACCTGATATTGCCTGTCCTGGAACACTCGTTCCGTTGTATTCACATTTTCCTCCGGCTAAAAAAAAGACAACAGGCAAATTAAAACATTCTGCGTGACAGGTGGACAGGTGTTCAGGGTCAAGCAACTTCCTGCTAACAGAGGCCTCTCTTCTCTGCATTTCGCTGGCTAAGGTTCGCGAGGAAAAGAGACCTCTGCGCTGGGTCGAAACTCGCTTTGTTTTGCCGCCGTCCACAACCTTGGACGGTTTGCTGACCATTTCTTGAGCCCACTATATGCGCACGCATATCTACAGACATTTTCCGCTGATATTATTTGAGCCCCTCAGCGGAAAACGTCTGTAGATATGCGTGCGCATATAGTGGGCTCAAGAAACAGTCAGCAAACCGTCCAAGGTTGTGGACGGCGGTAAAACAAAGCGAGTATTGACCCAGCGCAGAGGTCTCTTCCTCACGAACCTGAGCCAGCGAAATGCAGAGAAAAGAGACCTCTGCTAGCAGGGAATCAAGTAACATGCATGACAGCCTGATAAGGGGATTGTGCGACACTTACCGTCTCTTTCATTTGAACTTGATTAATTTTAATCCGAATTAGTTTATGCTTGAATTCTTTGTTGAATATAAATACATCCCCATCTTCTATTTCTTTGCTCTAGAAAGGAAACGAAACAGAAAGGTCAACTTGAAACCGAAACACTCCTCTGGTGACTGGAATATGCGTCGACCAAACATATCAGAAAACGAGAGATGGGAAGGAGGTATCCAAGAACATAATTGGGCAGTTGCACACTTAACCCTCCTGTTGGGGACCTCGGAATTCCAGGGTTGGTGGTCATCAATATGCACTGGAATTCCAGGGTGGCTACACAGGTACTGCAGCCAAATGTCAGGTTGGGTATCCAAAAATATGAATTTCCAGGGTGGGTAAGTTTCTGGGTAGGGAGAACCTAAAATGTCCGGGTCATCTCCAGTGTAAGAACCATTCCCTGAGGACACCTTTGTGTTTAGTTACTATTTAATCATGATTGGTCCAATCTTCGTTCTACCAAACAAAGAAAGCTTTGTGACGCAGCTGGTGAGTTCTTACACTGGAGATGAGCCAAATGTCCAGGGTTGGTAGCTGAACCTGGGGTCCTCACCAGGGGGGGGGGGACTATTTTTGCGACGGTCCATTTGGCGATAGTAGTTTTTAACTCCTGAACACGCGAATCACAGGATGGAGGCATCGGTGCAGATCAAGGCTGCTGCGGCATCTGCATAAGGAGGTCCCCATGGCAAACAAGCCACAGCTGGGGGGAGGGGGCACTATTTTTGCGACTGTCCATTTGGCGATAGTAGTTTTTAACTCCTGAACATGCGAATCACAGGATGGAGGCGTCGGTGCAGATCAAGGCTGCTGCAGCAGCTGCATAAGGAGGTCCCCATGGCAACCAAGCCACAGATGAACCCCTGGCATCAGGCTTATCTCCGGTGTAATAACCCGTGAGTGCGCACGAACTGCGTCACAAAGCTTCCTTTGTTTGGTAGAACGAATCAGGATGAAATAAGAACTGAACACAAAGGTGTCCTCTGGGAATGGTTATTACACCGGAGTTAACCCTGGCATCAATGCACGATAAAATATAAGAGGGTGTTGAATTCGGGTCAGTGATGCTTTACCTGGGGCTTCTTCTTTATGACTCTGGCTTTGCCGCACGCGAGGGACTGCAACGTTCTCCGCAGTTCACTATCCTCTACATGACAAAAATAAAGTTACGAATTTAAGAAAACATATCATAGCTTCATATTTCGAAATGTTTGAACCGATTCTATGTTGTCTTTTTGAGCCCCAAGTGCAAAAACAATCTAATTCAAGAATACTTAACAATTAGACCTCGAGCCCGAAAGGGATAATAGTCCCCTAGTAGCGTAGTCAATCAGAATGCAGCATTAGCAATGGTCCATTAGTTGGGTGATACTAATGAAGATTAGATACCGTCATTGTCACGAGAAAGCACATCTTAAAATCCAGGTCAAGCTTTTCATTTGTTTGCTGTCTCCTACTTTCCCGGCTTTATTACCACTTCCATTGCCTATTTCGTCATTAGAAGAAACCCACTCGCATACTATCGCGAATCCTGCAATCGGATTGGCTCCGCTACTCACCATCTATCACGTATTAGTATAACCCAACTAATGGACTATTGCCAATGCTGCATTCTGATTGGCTACGCTACTAGAGGACTATTATCCCTTTCGGGCTCAAGGTCTAATTGTTAAATATTAAATAGAAACCTCGAACTCGTAGTCTAATTGTTAAATAGATACTTGGGGCCATATTTAAGACCCTGGACGCTTTCCATTTGACAACAAATCCCGGAAGTTTCAGTTAGAAGTGAAATGGAAAGCGCCAAACTCGGGGAAAAAAAATCGGAAATTTCGGAATTTTGAGCTTATGATTTCAGCCACTGAGAAATCTGGTCACAAAAAAAACACTGTATAGCAAAACTTTTTCAAACAAAAAATGTTAAAAATCCCAGAAGTTGGAAATTTAGAAACTTTCGGGAAATCGCATTATTCCCGATTATTTCCCCGAAAAGACGCTTTCAATTTGATTTCCAACCGGTATTACCGAACATTTCTGGTAAATGAAAAGCACCAAAGCCTATTTCGATTCCCAACGGAGACGTTCACGTGATTTTTCGGTTTGAACCTTTTCATTTGACCACAAGAATTCCCGGAAACTTATAATTAGAAATTTCTGTCAAATGGAAAGCGCCCCCGGTGTACGATTTGTGTGACAATCGGACAAAATAGCACCAGAAGTTTCCTGTTTTGTGACTACATAATAGTTAAACCTGTTTTAGACCAAAGGATGGATCGAAATTCCACGAGATTTAAACGGATTGAGTTCACTACTTTTACCGTTACCTCATTAGCATAGGGTTTTGTGGGCTAAGAAATTATTCGTCACGTCAGGACACAAGGTCTTTAAAGAGCCCGTGCCAGCCACTCCTTTATTGTTATTTTCGTTTGATATTAGAAGGCGAATTACGTGTAGAAATCTCTTAATAAACATCTAAAAACAAAGTTTCAGATTTGATTTGCCAAATTCAATCAAGAACATTGCTCTAAATTTTCTAAATCAGCCGATGGAAATGGATGCTTTCTCCGACTTGGTATGTTGCTATGCTGTCAAAATGGCGGCTGACACAGGCTCTTTACTGGGTTATACGGGAATCGCTACTCAAACGGTTTCTCCCGTCACGTTTACGTACCTATACCAGTGGCTTGTTTAATGTCTTCTAGCGTACACTCATTCCGCTCGTTGAACAATAACAATACGAGCGCTTGGAATAACGATACTTGCAACTCTTTCTTCTCCTGTAGGCCGGCAGAACCCTGGACAGGAATTAAAACAGCTCAAAAACTAGTTTGTACGAACCCTACTGCACTACAGGAATAACTTTACAGATAAAATTATCGCCATTTCTACCTCACTGAAGTCTGCTTTCACAACACAATGGCCAAGCGTGTTCTGCCACTGGAGTTTTCGGCCACTGTGTTTGCCAAGATAAAACCGCTTGAATGTTTCCTGGTAATGGACCATCTGGAAAATATTCACAAAGATCTAATGGTCACTTTAATTAGATAATGCTGCGTTTAATTAGATAATGCTGTCTTATTCGGTAGAACACAATAAAGATGAATGGTTGGCAGAGCGGTAATTGTATTTAGTGATCTGTGTATTTCATAATTATATACGGCTGCAGTCTTTTCTTTTTTGTGAAATCATTTGTTTTCTTCCCTTGCATAATCTACCAAATCTTTACACAGTCTTCATGAAGCAAGTATAAGACATTCAAGAAAATGTTCATGTTGTTCTCATGAAACTATCGCCTTTCCCTAAGTTTAGGCCTAAAAAATAAAGACCATACCCTCTAACATTCTATCAAAATTTGAAATGTTTCCTTTGGCTAGAAGAACTACTTGTGAACGAAATCTTGAGCTTATATATTCATAAACTGCCACGTTAGGAACTCTTGGATAGCTCATTTCCGCTCTGTCTGAAGGATGTTTTAGGTAGCCTGCGAAATCCGGCACCGCATAGCGATCGTTGAAAGACACTCCCGCAAGCGCTAAGCGGTCTCGGTGGTCTCTTACATACCTCTGTTGGTAGGTGTACATCCATGGGTAGATAGGTGGGCCAATAACCCATGGTGAGTATGCTGACTACCATGTCCATGTTCCACGGCAGATCCTGATGCTGCAAATACTAAAATGCACGTGATCATTAGTTGACATTCTAATGAGAAAATCAGAGTACACAATACTGAAGAAGATCGCTGGACCGGAAGGGATTACTTTGTCTCTCAGCGGGAGGAAGTGCTGCAGGAATTGTAAAGAATTTCAAAGTCAGGCACTGCAGGCGATATTTTGGGCGTTTTTGATATTTTTTTTTACACATTTTACATTTCATATTGTACATCACATATTTAACTTTTTAGTTATTTTTTTTTACATTTTGGTTTTAAGATGTACATACAGCACAGAAATAAAACACCACCGGTATACACAAAGCTTGCGCACCATTCACGCTATTCAATACAAATACAGAGTGTATTAGACAGCTGTGAAGAAATCTAGTAACATTTTCCATTTCTCAAAGTGAAAATGAAGGTTATCCTTATCCCTCGCAATGCAAAGTTCAATTCTATAAACATATTTTAATCTGTTTAGGAAATTTGGCAACACTGGAATTTGCGAACGTAATTTACTGATGTAGATGAAGTGTTTTGCAAGGTTTTGCAAGGAAGCGTTTTTGAGATGATACACACCCGGGACGACATTACCCATAGGGCGATCCGTGCCTCCCAGACCGAAATACCCAAACCCTCGAGCTGTCTCGGTTGGGTGTGAAATACTAAATCCTACACAGAGGCGTCGTTTAGAAATTTGGCTACTTGGCTAGATAACTTGGGGGATAGGAATATCCTTAAAAGGCTCTCGCACGCTTAATATTCGTCCACCGTGGACATAAAATAAGTAAAATTGTAACCTTGAAAACACATGTACATTTGCCCGTAGTAATCAAAATAATCCTCCAGATTAATAGAAAAACCTTTTCAGTGTTAGACAAATGCAAATCTAGGTTGCTTTGACCTGTTATGAAGAGGATGTTACTGGATTGCGATTTGAGTTTTTTTCTTGTCAGAGAAGTGGTAATCCACTTCATGCGAGAGCCACTTTAACCCCCGAGACAACTCGCCTCATTAGAAGAGGCTCTGACTCTGACAGTCACAAAATGCACGGACGTCATGGTACCTGTCTAAACTGGACCATGACATCTTTAGAAAGCTCCATGTCTTTGAACATGCCCTCCAATTTACTAGTGAAAGCCCCTCCACATTCTTGCTTTAGTTTGGACAACATGGACTTCTCTGCATCCACCGAGGCACTTTTCCCCACCAGAAGCCTTTTGGCTAAATCTTTCTTGTAGAAGGCTTCGTACACATCCTTCCCTATTGGATATAGACAGAAACATGTAAGTGAGCTGAAACGTGTAACAAACATACATTGCTTTAGTGCCAAGCTGCAGAATATTCACAGAATAAACAATTGAACAGATTTGAAAAATATGTTGTTGCAAGACTTCAAGATGTTGAATGTTAGTACATTATCACTTACCACTGTTGCTCTACTTTATTTGAGCAAAAAATGAAATATTATGAAAAGAAAACCGGCTTGGGTAAGCAGGCGAGAGTTCATTATTGACCAAATAATATGGTCATAAACTCGCCACGAATAATTCACAGCATCGTTCGCCGTTACATGTTTCAACTAAGTTACATGTTTCTGATATAGATCAATTGAAACGTTTTATTTCCTACATATTATAAAAACAACAGAAACATACATAACATTGCATCAGTGGTGAGGGAACTCAAAATCCTAAGGACTTGTACAAAAGACCTCCTTATCACGTGTGCAAATTAACCAATTTCAAACCACGTGATATTTACATGATGAATAATTATTTGTCTTTCTGAATTTTTTCGGCATTTTCACGTGGATATGGAACCATTTCAAAAGATGAAAACATCACATGATTTGAAATCTGCATACGGAGGTAGCGAGGTCTACAGTAAACGTGCTTACACCATGGATTATAGCAAATATTTTGGCGCATTTCCATTGGTCGAGAGTGATCACATGATATTGATAGTACCGTGCTGTTCATTCCAGGCGTCTCAGGTGTGTCAAAAAGGCCAAAAGCCCGCGGCGATCCGCGAAAGGTAAAATCGCGAGGCGCGCAACCTTCCCATGATGCCTTTCGCACAAGCTCGTTTCCAGTCGCTCTCGCCTCGAAAATCGCTAGAAGGAGCCTGGGTACAAGGCAGGACTGAGTACCCACTTTTGCGGGCAAATATCAATGGTTCCTGTACCTCGGGAATTCAAATATTGATCTGTTCATTCAATGGACAAGCTTCACCTAGTACAACCGTAACAAACAAACAAACAAACTAATTTTAAACAAAGAAACATAACGAATCAAATAAAACAAAACAAGCAAACGACATACCATGAATAAATCTAAACAGAACCATAATTTTGTCAAGAAGTCTCTCGAGCTCTTCTTCTGTGGCTTCCTAAAAGAGATAACGGGAAGATAAATATTTTCAAAATATCAGAAAGGATCCAATTCTTGTTCAATTAAATTCTGTAACAGCATTTATTGGCATCAAAAGAAAATATGCTCAACACATAAATAAATAAACTAAACATACTACCGAAATCGCTAAACTGTCGGCACCCTCGAAAATTCGATCGATCGTTTGTAAATTTGGAGCGATCATTTGGAGTGACCATTTGGATCGATCAAAACAGCCAGACGAGCGAACTGAAACTGACAAACGATCGATCGAATTGTCGAGGGTGCCGGCAGTTTAGTGATTTCGGTAGTAAATACATAAATATTTACCTTATTTCCTGCTCTTAGTTTGGAGTCAACAAATTTAGCTGTGGAGCGGTAAAATATTAAGGAATTATTGGATGAGGTTGAGCATGACATCGCAAATTAGCAAAACCGAGGTCTGTGTTAACAATTGGCAGATAACACGAGGCACGAGGTTTGGCTAACTCATTATGTCATGCGAACACCGAATTCAATAATTGTTTTATTATACATTTTGAAAAAGACAAATTGATACGATGCCAAATGACTTCATTCAAAATGGCTTTGTTCAAATTGAAAATGCAGGCACGGACGAGGGGCTTGGGAACGAGCCGACTTGACATGCTAAATGTAATATCCGGTGTAGAAAATGCATTTAGTATGTGACGTTCACGCGACATAGAGAATTGATTGTTTGCTCTCTGTGATAGTGAGCTCAATGTATAATGATATTAATTGTTGCCACCTTGACGAAGCAGGGTTCGAAATTGCGCCCGATACACGTAAAAACGCCTATAAATTTTCATTTTACGCCTAAAATATTTATGCTAAAACTGACAAAATATTAAAATTTGAAACAACATTGGGACAGCAAGTAGCCTAACATTTTGCGATCAATTTGAGAACGTTTCGCGAACACCCTGCGAATATTTCGCGAGCAGTGTACGCGAACTGTTCGCGAACATAATAGAACAGATTTCGTATGACTGTGAAAAGTACCGCCATAAAGTTGTTCCGCGCCGCGACCGTGACCGTACCGCGACTACGCGATTTCATTGGCGATTTCATTCCATCTACAGCAGGCCAGGTTCCGTACCGCCACCGCGACAGTACCGCGCCGCACCGCGGCAGTTTTCACAGTCATACGAAATCTGCTCTATGTTTCCTCGCGGTACAGTATGCCTACCTATGAGTTCAGCTGGTTTGTTTGGCCTCTTGTTGATGAATGCTTCGAAAGCCTCCTGCATTGAAATAGAATGGAGTATAATTTAACGGTTATTTGAAACTTGTACAGGGCAAAATCACCCTGCCCGTTTTGAACACTTTATTACGTCATTCCATGTGGCCGATGCCGATGGGCGTTAAAATCTCGTGGAATTTTGAACCATCCTTTGGTCTAAACCTGATTTATAAGATACGAAGTCATAGAACAACAAAGTAATGGTGTTATTTTGAAAGTTTCATACCGTATTAGAGAAACACAACTGCAAACCAATCATAACATTGTCACAACCATCGGACACATGGTCTTTAGGTACACTGTATGAATTTGAGTCCCTTAGTACCTTCATAGCATTGACAAATCGATCACTCTTCATAAAAGCTTGGTCGATGATGGTATCCAACTGCTCCTTGAAGTCCAGTAGCTCTTGTACCATCGTTCTGTCTTTTTCTGGATTCAACACAATACTCATGCCTTGTTTCTGAGAAGAAAGCATCGATAGAGCATGGTCACCAAAAACACAAATTAATTTTAACATCACAAGCAAGATTCTGGATGTTTTAGAAAAAACATTTTCGTTTTTTTTTCGTGGCAGGAATGTAAGTGTCCTCTTCATATGACCTTTGTAGGGCCATGCCAGCAGGCGTGGTTTGGGGGCAGATAAAATATAACTTAGAGATCAAACATATGCTGTTAGTAAATAGTGCATACTATCAGATTCCAACCTTGACAACATCAAACGTGAGTGAATAACACACTTCCTGGGCACATTTTTGGAAGGCGGCCTTAACTATTTTTTTTCTCCCTCTAACGAGTGTTGGAGTGTAGACATATGAAAGACGACTGGAAATTCAGGGCATACAGAAACAATTTGAGCTGCTCAACTCTTATCGTCTAGGCCACAATACAATAAAACAATATCCAGTGTAAAAATGTACCTTGATAAAGGAGCTGAATGCATTGCAGAGTTCCTCGATACCCTTGCGTACTCTTGTGAACAGCTGGTACATTAGCGCCAGGTCTGAGATCCTATTACTTATCATCAGGTTATCAAAACCTAAATAAACAATCAGTTTATTAGTCTATCCAAGACCTGGGAGAATAAATAGAGACGTGGTCCGGTTGTCACGTGATAATAACTCTGATTTCCCAAACGTTTGTACCAACATGTATTTCAGTCTATGGGAAGTATATTATTGCCTGTGCGATAGGAATTAGCTTGTATTGATATGAGAGGGTCAAAGTTGGTTGGTAGGTCTAAAATTACTTGGTCGATCCACCACTCCTTTGTTATTGTTTTCATTTGATCTTAGAATAGAAGACGAATTACGTGTGTTGTAAATACGCCAAGCCTGCAGTCTTTTAAAGACACTGTCTTGCCCGCTACATGTGTATCTCCAACTTGCGGGTTCCTGGCCCCTTGTGCTGGCTCTAAGAACTGCCCTGTCCAGCTTAGACATTAGTGAAAGCTACTTACAGCTGTTTTGAGTATTCTGCGAACTCTCGCGTTCGACCTCCAATGGCGTTCTGGCTCCCGTCTATCAAACTATCGGGTCTAATTTGAGTCTTAGCCGACCGTAAGTTAGTCCATTTGTTTAGAAAAGGATAGTAAAAGATGCTGTGTGTTGGGACATTTCACTAGGATGGCGAATATAACTGAATTCAATGTTTTCCAAAGAGTTTCAAAGTTTGATTGACGGAAGCCAGAAAGCTGTTTGAGGGTTGGAAATTGATCTCGAGAGTTCGCAGAATACTCAAAACAGCTGTAAGCGAATTTTTATTTAAGTATAGAAATATCTAAATAAACATCTAAGGGGCCAACCATTTAAACTCTTGAGGTTTTTTGAAAAAAAAATTCCTGCACGGAAATACCATGTGTTTGTTCTTTTCTGTGCATTCTCATTGGCTGACTGAACAAAGAAAACGTAACTCTGCTTTGCTTTTGACAGTCATCTGAAATGCGCTTCCAAGTAATTATTTCTTATGATTACCTTTTTGCAAAATATTTGTGAGATGCTGACCCAAGAGTTGTTTTTCAACACAAAGAATCAAAGGTTTTCTGGAAAAAAAGAAAAAAAATTAAAAACAGATGTTATTTACCCGTCAATCGAACATTCGGAAGTCAACCATTTTCGGACTGTTTGACAATCGAACTCACTCACAGCACAATCACCACAATCGAACGAAATCGAACGTTCGGAAATCAAACTTTAAACTTACTTAGATTGGGAGTGGTTTTAGCTAATTTTGACTCCTAAAAGGTACTAACAAGTCCGAAATAGTGCAGAATTTGTTGAACTAGTAGAGGTTTTAAGCAGCTACAATGTTAAGACAATATACCAAATGTTTCACGCCAAAAATATGCTGCCTGACTTGCTAGAACAGGACATCTGACAGGGTGCGGAATTTTTTTGGAAATTGTGCGGAAATTTCAGGGCAAAATTTGCGGAAGAAAAGGCAAATTGTGCGGAAAAAATACAAATTGTGCGGAAATTTAAATGCCTCTAAAACAAATTTAATTCAACTCTAAAACAATTTCAGAGTTTAAATAATGGTCTACCATTGTGTATACACATTAAAATATGCTTTTGCACACAAAAGCTTTGATAAAACAGGGGGGGAAATGTTGAAATGTTAAAAGTTAAGCACTTTAGCTTAAATGAGAAATAGGCTTAATCACTTACTGGATTTCTGATAATGACACCTCTAAAACGAGTCTAATTCGCCTCTCAAACAATTTATACATACTGAAAGTTGCACTATCTCCATCAACAGGACATTTTTGTACTCAAAAGGGCACGTTTTGGACAGAAATTCGACGAAAAAACTCTCAGCAAGCTCTCGTTTTCCAAGGAGAAAACTAGGGCCCAGGCTATTTTGGTCACCAGGAACGCCTGGGCATAAATTTCAGTAAGGAAGCGATATGCAGTTTTTAGAGTAGAGTTTAATTCTAGAGATTTTCGTTCTTTTATCATCCAAATCGCTCAGAAAATGCTAGAAATCTGGGGAAATATATAACTGTAAAGACGATCTGAGGTCTTGAAGAAGTGAATTTCCAAGAATTTTTCCAAATTGTGCGGGAAAATCTCTCAAGGTGCGGAAGGTGCGGAAATGGCCAAATTGTGCGGATCCGCACCACCGCACCCTGTCAGATGCCCTGTAACGGAACCAATGTGGTAAAACATGCTTCCTTTTTTACCCTCAAAAGGTACATAGATTTTTACCCTTAAAAATTACATGGACGACAAGCATCCCCACCCCAAAGTTTTGGGAGTCCCATCTTTCCCCGGAAAAGCTTGAGTTCAATTGCCGACAACATCAAAAGATTGGTTCGATTGTTTTTTGTTTAGATTATTCGATTGATTACTCCAGGCATTTAAGAATGCAATATTTCTGTTTATTATATGGCAGTTTCCTGTGATCTGATTGGCTGGCGCACGGGCTGTATTTTGCGTATTGCCCACGGGCTATATTTTCCGTATTTAGCCCCGTGTCCCGGATGAAGACAAAGCAAAAAGTCAAATTTAATTGAGCCATATAATAAACGAATTATTAACCTCGCTTGCTCGGTCTGTACAGGAAATATCAGACCTCTGTCTTTTTGTACAGACTTCACTATCGCTCGGTCCGTACTACAAGACCTCGGTCTGATATTTCCCGTACAGACCTCACGCTTGGTTAATAATCTCTCAGTATGCTGGATAGCACCTACCTCGTAGATTGATCCAGATAGTGAATTAGTCTGTCCATTTCTTCTCGTAATCTCTTGTCAACATGTGCTAAATATTTAGGAACCTATAAAAACAAATGCCACCATCATACACGTACCTAGTATTTAGTTTTGTTTAATTTGTTTTTAGCATTAAAAAACGTCCTCAGACTCAGCTGGGTCCCCAGTCATGTTACAGACTAGGCAATTTGTTTTTGCAACTCGCAATAATTAAAAAAATTAAACCACATACAACTTACATGAGTTGAGCTTTCTCTGCACTAATATTCTAAATCTGAGCTAATTTTTGAAGTAGCAGGCTAAGTTTTGGAAGTAGGCGGCTGGGATTGGGGGTTCCATACGAAGGCCTGAGCCTTCTAGGGGGTACGGGGGCTTCTATAGACCCTTTTAATAAGTCCAGTCACGCATGTTTTCCACGTTTGACGTCAATTTTTTTCTTTTGAAATGTGTTCAGTAGACCAGAAATTGAAAATAATAAATTTGACGTCATCTTCGGAAAACATGCGTGACTGGACTTATTAAAAGGGTCTATTGAAACCCCTGCAAGGACCATTCTATACCCCTCTAGCTAATGAACTGCTAATCAAGTATTCTTCCAGATTCCATCAAAATGTAACTTACATCAGTCTCTTGCATGTATCTGTTTCCTTCTTGAGCATACAGAATATCAGTTGCCTCCAAAAATTTGGACTCAAAAGCATCCTCATACATCTGTAGTAAAAATAAGAATAATCCAATATTGGGCAATTCCAGAAAATAAAGGTACCCCCCACGGGTGGCATTTGGAAATTCCAAAGGAATGGGCGGGGGGGGGGGGGGGGGGGGGGGGGGGGGGGGGGCGTCATTTCACGCGCGGAAAAAAAGTCTTCGCCGCCATATTCGATAGATAGAGAATGCTTCCCAGTTCGTACTTGTCCCTTCTAAGGCAGAATCTCCATAATTTTCTACTGATTTCCACTGTTAGTTCAATCACGCATCAGGTTCAACTTTGTACAATCACACATTGAGATTAACATTAAGGATGTTGGCGATACGGGATAAGTTGAGCTTGCATGGACGCGCAACTTCGCCAAAACCCACAACTTCCCTAACATATCTAATGAAATCCCGGAACGAAACGGTATAGTTTAATAAACGTTTCTCAAAAACGGTACATGTAATATGCATGTTGAATAATATGTTTTTCTTTTGCTCCTTTTGAGAGTTTCTATATGGGTTTTTCCTAAGCCTCAAATATTCGAAGATCCGCAAAAAGTAACAACTAGGCTTTCTAAGCTTGGTCTAGCTTATTCTAATGTGTTTTCCTATCGTTTATATTTGGAAAAATTGTTTTAGAAAGCGATTGAAAATGTGTGTTGCAAGTAAATAGTTTTCACACTACTTTCCAAGCTTGGTCTAGCTCATTCTAATGTGTTTTCCTATCGGTTATATTTGGAAAAATTGTTTTAGAAAGCGATTGAAAATGTGTGTTGCAAGTAAATAGCTTTCACACTTCCCTTGAATGTCTATTCTCCATTTCACGATTGAATGGCGAAAGTCTCAAGTTTTTCCGTGATAATATCCTCCGATTCTTTGCCCCTACAAATTCAAATCTTAGCCAGTTAGCTACTAGTAAAACACGCTAAAAATGTAGAGCTCATATTCAGTGGATGTTGTGAATGCCAGTGTTATTTTTTTCGTCAAAATCAAACTATCCTGCTCTGTATTAATATTCTGAAACAAGATTATGCGCTTTTTGTGTTTTCTGCACTTTGCAAATTTAATAAATTCCCGCAACAACCCCTGCAACTTTTTCCTTTTTCTCCGCAACGTTTCCCTCTCGCAAATTTTTACTTTTTCTCGCAATAATACACAAGGTGGTGATTATTTGGATCCCGGAGGGGAGGGGGGTAAAAGTTGAAATTTCTGAAGGGGAGGGGCGTTTAACCTGCCCAGAAATCTATTTGCATGGGGGGGGGGGGGGAATGCTAAATAAAAATGTGTCACCAAATATCATTGTTTAGTAACCATGAGAAAAATGTGTCCCCTTTTTCTCACGAATCAATGCTGTTGACAGCTACATTTTACCAACCTTCAGATTGGTGAGGGAGACTCTTCAGTTGAAATTCTTACTCCCCAAACCCTGAATCTAGTCACCATAAGAAATGTGGGGCCCTGAATGGCCATACTAAATGAATCATTCACCCCAGGCGTCCGGGGACCCTATAATTTAGTGTCCCTCCTGGACTTCGCATCTCCGTCAGCGGAGCCCCAGGGGAGCTGTATGCAAAAAAATATTTTTACCTGAACATCAGCTAGCATTCTCAGTAAACTTTTCAACAGGGATCTATTGACTGCTTCTCCATGTCTAGAAAGAGATATGGTAATGTAGCTATGGTTACTTCCATCATTACATGACAGCTGTGGTTTATTGAGATGCTTGGCAGCACACTTAAAAGCTAGCTCACCGCCAACTGCCATCCTTTGCGAGCTTGTGTTTTTGTTTTGAATTGCTACATCTTGCACTTTTATAAGAAATGTCGCAAGAACTTGGATGGAAAATAGTTGCTCTCTGTAAAAAACATAAATACCCGATAAAAACTGCAAAAAAGGCACGATTTAAAACAGTTTGGTTCGAGTTTCGCTCACAAGGAACATTTTCTGTTATTGAGATTGCGGTTGGCGATGGACCTTTAAGCATTAGAGATTATCTTCCTTTTTTCTTGGGTCTTCAATTTTGTGAAAACTTTATTTGAACATCCATGACTCTTCAATCCCCCCTGTGGAAATAATACCATACAGCATGGATGTAGAGGAACCTCCCATTAATTACCTTTCTTTCTCAATAAGTAATAGTAGTCCTTCTACAGTTCTTCTCTGTACTGTGGTGTTCACCATAATGTGTTTCCTGAATAGGTTCAGCCCCATATCCCTACAGTAGAAAACAACCTTCTAATTATTAAAGCAGCAGTGTCATGATTTTAGCACACTTTTAGTGATGTAAAAAAAAACCATCCAAATAACTGATGGATAGCGAGATACTAGTCTAGGTTTGTCAAATCGATCATGACTATAAGCTGTATGGACAAGTTACACCAAAATTCAAGATGGCAGACATTGTGCGACTTTCTTCTTGGGTTTTCTTGAAGTATTTTGCCCAGAATAATTAACCTAAATGTTACCATAAATTCCAAAAAAAAAAAAGGTTTAGTGCCCTTTTAGGTATCAAAAAGGTTATTTTTCCAAAAAAAAAAAAAAATGATGCAACAGATCCGATTTTTATGTGTGAATGCAAAGCGTAACCTGTCAGAGGCTCTGAATAAAATTACTTTCCCTAAATCAGCCGATAGAAATGGATGCTTTCTCTGACTTAGTATGTTACTACCGTAGGCTGACAAATGGCGACTCACTTAGGCCCTTTAAGCACTTATTCACATATTCAAGTACATTCAAGGCCTTGAATCAGGGCATCTGACAGGGTGCGGAAATTTCAGGGCAAAATGTGCGGAAGAAAAGGCAAATTGTGCAGAAAAAAAAAATCAAAAGTTAACTAATCAGAAAGGCTAAATCACTTACTGGATTTCTGATAATAACACCTCTAAAACGAGTCTAATTCGCATCTAAAACAATTTATACCACACTGAAAGTTGCACTTTCTCCATCAACAGGACATTTTTGTACTCGAAAAGGCAAGTTTTTGGACAGAAATTTGACAAGAAAACTCTCAGCAAGCTCTCGTTTTTTCAAGGAAAGTGAAAACTAAGGCCCAGGCTATTTTGGTCACCAGGAACGCCTGGGCATAAATTTCAGCAAGGAAGTGATATGCAATTTTTACAGTCGAGTTTTCTAGAGATTTTTGTTATTTTATCATCCAAATTTCTCAGAAAGTGCTAGAAATTGAGGAAATATATAACTGTAAATGTGATCTGAGGTCTTGAAGAAGTGAATTTGCAAGAATTTTTCCAAATTGTGCGGGAAAAGCTCTTAAGGTGTGGAAGGTGCGGAAATGGCCAAATTGTGTGGATCCGCACCATCGCACCCTGTCAGATGCCCTGCTGAATTGTCATTTTCAATTAGTATTCCTTTAAGGACTTTCAAGGTTTCTATCTCTAAGTATCTATCTGTACAGGAAAGTGTGAGAGATTGAAATGAAGCTGTATAAATTAATGCGATTTCACACATCAATACTTGTTGCGCTTTCTGCTAAGTTGATCAAGAAAAGTCACATGTAAATCAGTTTTCATAATGGAATGCTAGCAGCATCACCATGGAAACATAGGAAAACTACATCTCCAGAAAATAAAATGGTGGATAAGATGGTTTATTCGTCTTGCAGCTTGATTTATTCATTTTTCTTATGATTCTGACACACTCCCCTGATCTGTTGAAACCTTACAAACTTAATAATTCAACTGTGACAATGATTCTCAATATCTACAAGTACCCCTGAAGCCACGCCAGTCAACATCTGCTACTGGTATACTTAGAGACACTTACCATAGGGACAATATTGATGTGTTCTGTAGAACATATGTTCTGTCTAGGTAGAGAAATATACTTCTTATCATGATCTGTTGATAAGTTGATAAGTAAATAAATAAAAATCAGAATAATGGAATCAGCAGCATGCTGAACCATTGCCATGTAAGGACAAAAGCTATTGATTAGGTTTTGACAAGCTTGGCAGACTGCCTGACCAAAAGTCCAGTTTCCAATTCTCCTCTACAGCTGAATACAAGTAGGCATCGATGGTGCATAAATACAAGGGAGCCTCAATTTGAAGTTGAAAATGTTGTGAATACCAACGAGAAACTGATGAAGCTTCAATTGAGACAATAGACAAACTTGAGGACACTTTTCGGACTTGTTGGTATTCACAACTTTTTTGCCTTCAGATGGAGCCTCCCACTGTATTTATGTACCATTGATTCCCTTTTAGCAGTAGAGTGGATAATTTGAAACTGGACTATTAGTCAACAGCAGCGGGCCAGCACATCTGCCATGGTGTCACACCTTAACTGGCATACCTTAGAGGACAGATGCCTTCTTTCCCAGTTGTGTCTTTTCTATAAAATCTGTAACAATCTTGTGAAGATAAATTTTCCCCCATGTGTAAAACCAAATACCCGCCCTACCAGATCAAACCAGGCAAAGTACCTCCAACCCCAAGCATCTGTCTCAGCATATAGCTTCTCCCTTTTTCCTAGAACTATTAGGACATGGAACCTTTTATCATCCCAAATTACTAATATGCCGTGCCTGCAGTCCTTAAGGACGCCGCCTTGCCCGCCATCACTAACATGCGGGCTCCTGGCCACCTACGCAGGCTATAAGACCTTAAAGTCCTGCAGCTCAGACATTAGTGTAAGCTACCATGAGGTAAATTTATTTAAGTATTTAAGTATTGAAATGTGAGAAACAGGTCTACTTGTAGAAAAATCATACAAATTCCTGTGCAATGAGTGATTGCCTTGCACAATTCCACTTTGTAGATCTACATTAGATACTGCTAGTGGAGTACTCACCATCTGTCTGCAATGGTCCTCCCAACAATGATTGAGTTTTCCCAAATATAACACACTGTCCATCGCATCATTGACTAACGTCAAGGAACTAATACTCCAGGCATGAAAAGTTAACTGGCCAATAATATAGCTGCCATTAAGCAGGCAGTAGCAATAAGGTTTCCATGGCAACAATGCCACAGAGCACACCCTGGAACAAGTCACTTGGAGGTACCATAGGGAACACAATGAAAATATAAAACAAAACCCCCTCGAAGCAAGCAAGCACATAGCTTCAAACAACTGCCAACAACCTTGGTATTAGACTGCAGAAGAAGGAACAAAACAAAAGTGTATATGCATCAACCGATTCTGTCATGGACTTCTGGTTTGTGCTTCCATCTGTCTGTTTGTCCGGCGTCACAAAGGCAACCCAAACATCATCAAATGAGAAAAGGTTTATATTTAGGAAGGTATGAACTTCAGACAACCAAACTTGGGTGAACATATCTAAGTGGCAAGGGGAGTGCAACAATGTGGTCACGTGGTATGACATCATCAATGAAGTCACCAAACGAGAAAAGGTATTATCTTTGGAAGGGATGAACCTCAGATAACCAAACTTGGGTGAAGTTGTTTAAGTGGCAAGGGGGGTACGATGGGGTAGTCACGTGGTATGACGTCAAACGAGAAAAGGTATATATCTTGGGAAGGGATGAGCCTCGGACAACCAAACTTGGATGAAGTTGTTTAAGTGGCAAGGGGGGTGCAATGGCGTGATCACGTGGTATGACATAATCGATGACATCATTAAACCAAAAAGGAAAAAAAGGTATAAATATTGGGAAGGGATGAACCCCAGAGAACCAAACTTGAGTGAAATTATCTAAGTGGCAAGCGGGGTGGTAGTGTTTGGTCAACTGGTATGATGATGACTGACTATGTACAATGGAAACCTTTTGTCTCATTAACACAAAAATATGTAACCGGGAGCTCCGCTTTTAGCCAGTGGCTAAATCTATATATTTTGGGAAATAAAAGGGCGTTTGACTCCTCCACCCCTCTGGAATTTCCAAATCCCTTTATTCCAGGAGGTATGGACTTTTTCTGGAATCACACAATGCATTTTTTAATTGTTTTTTTTTGGCATACAAATTCATGATATCTGCATTTAGTTTAAAGTTAAAAGTGATCCCTGATTACAAAACTGACAATCACCTGACAATTGATATAAACAACAATCAAATAAATAAATATGAAATTCCATTAAAAGGATATCCAGTGAACTGAACCAGATTTGATTTCACATGTTGCTCACATTCTGTCCTTAGTTGATCATAGAGAGTGGCCGACATTTTGTGAGAGCACATGTTCTCGACTGCCTTGTACAACTCTTCCAGACTGTACTGTATAGATGTCTTGTTGTGTATGGCATGTACTGCTTCTCGTAATTTCATCCATGTTGCTTCTTTGAAGTTATCTGGAAGATTTGGCTTTGCTGGAAAGGGAGACATGAATTGAAAGTTCACATAATTATGAAAACCACAGAAAGAGGTTACAAATTTGGATAAACAGCAACAACAAGAACAAAACAAACAACAATTAACAGCAAATCTATTTTGAGTGAAGACGAAAATTTACATTAAAAACCCTAACCCACAGATAGCAAGTTAGTTGATGCGGGAAGGACTACATAGAACAGTAATACAATTAGTAATACAATAAAAAGATACAAGGACATTAGAGCATATTTCAGATGACTGTCTTAAATAATTCATACTTGCTTTGCGTTTAGTCCTATACGTTTTGTTCAGAATTGGTGAGTTTACTTTGCATTTGGTTTACCACAGTCAAGTGAAATTGGCTCTATCCCATAAGTTTTGCTTTAGAATCTTTTGAAAGGAACAACTTAGATCAAGCTTGATCTTATTAATAGACAAAGTGTCAAAACACTGGCACTGCCATAATTAATGGCTTCAAACTTTCACTAATCCTGTTGCAATTGCTGACTTGTTTGAGACTGGAGACTACAAAGGTTAAGCTCTAATCTTTGGGAATACAACTATTTCCATCCACAATTATTTTTGCCTGTACTAAGTGGCAAATACAATTAACAATAAAACTAATACATTGCAGCATCCAGTGCCACAAAATAAGGATGCTTAAACCACAAGGAAAACATAAATGCATCAAGCAGTCCACATCAGACGCAATGTCGAGCTATAAAGACATAAAATACTTGACCCAGGAATGACTAAAATAATATAACATTACATCACACTTCTAATTATGTAAGGATTCAAACTACATCATAGGCCTGTGATGCAAAAACTTTTATCATTACTATTAGAGGCATTGACAAGACAACAAGCTGGTTGATTGATGACAGCAATAAAACAACATCAAAGAGGAAATGCTGCACAAGCTATTTTGATGATGCAAAGCTGAATGCAAATAAAAATATGTAGCCATACAATTGTGTGTTAAAATCAACAGTATTCACTCCTGTCTGCAGCTCAAAGCATGCAAGTACTATTTTAAGAATGAACATTTATATATAAAGTAGCTGCTTCATTAATTTTGACATTTGAGTCTTTCACACAGAAATCAACAACATAACAGTCGAGAACAATGCAGTCCTATTAGTTCATCATCTAAACTATTTAAGCGTTCTTTTATGGAAAGGAAATCTATCAATGTATGTAGGCATACAAGATTCTGTAAGTTTACGATTGATCAAACGTCCCTAGAAGTTCTATCACAATCTGCTACTATATAATAACATGCTAGATTACTTGCAGTTTACCTTTAAAATTTTTTATGACGAGTTTCTTAGCCTGGCCTGGTTTGGTAGTGGAGTTAGCCATAGGCGACCGTTCGTGAAAGTGGTTGCCATATTTCGAGAAGGCCTTCTTCTCCGATTCCGCCATTGAAGGGGGCCCCCCTTCCTCCCCCTCACCAGTCAACTCTGTCTTGTGTCTCTTATTCGGAGGCAAGCTTAGTTCTGATTGCAAAGTGTCCACAGTTCGAGCCCCGTTCTTCACGCTACTCACTTTCCTTTTCTTGTTGTTCGAGTTGTCACTGTTTTCTCCCAAACTTGAACCGTCGCAATGGCCGTCTGCGGCACCGAAATATTCAACATTGTTCCTTAATGGCAGCATTCATTACTAAGTGGCCAAACGAAGGCCCTTGATGAGTGAAAATCGGGAGGGAAGTTGGATTGTACAGAACAGAATGTTCCAAGATCAGTCAAATATAGCAGCTTTTGCTCGAAGACTCATGGAGGTCAGACGAGTTGCAAAATGGACTGGGTACTAGTAGCCTCGTTTGGAGGCAAAGATCGGCAACAGATCGGCGTGAGTTCGTGAAACTGCCGAATCCAACTCGTGAGCCAAATATTGCAATACATCCACAAGAATCTCTTAAATATTGGCTTATTACCGCTAAAGAGTGGATTATATTGTTATGTATCATTTAGTTTGAAAATTTGTTTTCTAAATTTTAAAGTCGGGTCTTCAGGATTGCTACCGAGCATTTTACGGAGCTATCCGACGGACTTCCGATGATAAAAAGTGTTTTACTCAGTCAAGCGGGACAGCGGTTTCACGTGAAATATCATGCGCGTAAGGTTTGTATTCGAAAAAATGGCGGCAGTCGAGGAAAAATCAGCGAAATTTACATTTCAGTATGTTCCTACAAAGAAATTCATGGCGTTTGAGTCTTCTGAGACACAGGATCTCCTAATGAAATGGTAAAGTGTTTTGTCCGTTCCCAGGGGAAATAGGTGTTTTGATATGCAGAAGTTCTGACATGTAGTTCTCCTTCCTGCAGGGGCTTGAAAGATCGAACAACGATACAGATGTTCACGTATGAGCAGTATTTTCAACTTTACGAAAAAGAACAATTTGTTAAGGTTAGGAGCTCTGGTTCATTCTTTTTTTCCAACCCAGATCATAGAAAACGTTTACGTTAATACTATACTTCACAAAGGCATAACCATGACGTGAAGGTATAAAATAACAATCATACAACTAAGAGGAAGAAAAATAAATACATAAATAAATAATATATGTGGTCAGTATAGGCTAGCTAGGAAACTGTCAATAGTGGGCTGAGTTATGGCGCCAACAGGCAGACCATTCCATAGTTTTATTGCCTGTGGGAAAAAGCTTTCTTTAAAGACATTTGTTTTGCAGGTTATGGGTGCAAATTTTTCAGGGTGATATTGTCTAGTTCTTGTATAATTTTGAGGGTTACATATGATGGCATAGGAATCGCATCCAAGCCCCTAGTTATTCTATAAAACAAGGCTAATCGTGCCTTTTCCCTCCTTTCTTTAAGCTTTGGCCATCCCAGTTCTTCCATTAGTCGGGTCATTGTTCCTGGTTCTCGGTCCCAGCATTGCTTGCAAAAGCGTGCTGCCTTTTTCTGCACCGTTTCTATGTTATCAATGAGATAGCCCTGATGAGGTGACCAGACAGTACTGGGGCGTATTCAAGCTGAGGTCGGACAAGTGTCTTGTATGCCTGGATCTTGACGCTTTTTGGACATTTGCGAAGATTTCTTTTAATGAACCCCAGTGATCTGTTGGCTTTTGCTGTGATGTTTTGGATGTGTTTGCTCCAGTTTAGGTCCTTGCTCATTTCGACGCCAAGATATGGGTGACTGTCAACAGATTCAATTTGTTTTCCACCCATTTTATAAGTGGAGATGATGGGATTTCTCTTTTTCGTAACAGCCAGGAGCTTACATTTGTCAACGTTGAATTCCATC
Organism: Scolanthus callimorphus; assembly: GCA_033964015.1. Taxonomy (NCBI): domain Eukaryota; kingdom Metazoa; phylum Cnidaria; class Anthozoa; order Actiniaria; family Edwardsiidae; genus Scolanthus; species Scolanthus callimorphus. The sequence goes on from CM066923.1 coordinate 23,452,554, forward strand.
TGCCACTTCTTCGACCACTCGAATAGCTTGTTGAGATCGTTCTGCAGCTGGACGGCATCATTTGGTGTTTCGATCATCAAGTAAAGAAGGCTGTCATCAGCAAATAATCTCAACTTAGAGGAGATCCCATCACCTATGTCATTAATATAGATTAGGAACATGAGAGGTCCCAGCACAGTTCCCTGGGGCACACCAGAGCGGGTCTTGACAGGTGTAGATGAAGCTCCATCCAGGGTTACTTGTTGGTATCTTTTGGTTAGCCAAGTGGCTATCCACCCGTGGGTATTGCCTCTCACTCCGAGGTGGTCCAATTTTGCCAGGAGTCTTGTGTGTGGTACCTTGTCGAAGGCTTTAGAAAAGTCTAATATCAACAAGTCAACTTGGGATTGATTGTCTAGTCCTCTAGCTATGTCATCGACTGTGATGATGAGTTGCGTTTCACACGATCTCCCTTCTCTAAAGCCATGTTGGAAATCCTTTAGAATGTGATGGCTATCTAGGTGAGTGTAGATGTGATGATAGACTATGTGCTCCATGACTTTGCAGGTAACTGAGGTGAGAGCAATTGGTCTATAGTTTGCTGGGTCTTTCTTTGCTCCTTTCTTGTAGATCGGACAGATGTTTGCAGTTAACCAGTCATCAGGCAGCTCCTGCGCAGAGTGGGAATGGTTGAATATAATTACTAGGTACATTGCCACCTCATGTGCACACTCCTTTAAAACTCTGGAGGGTATCATATCAGGGCCATTGGCTGATTTAAATGACATTGCAAAAATATATCTTATAGCACAAGCCTGGCTGCAGTGCAGTTGCTATGTGATCAGCTCATCATAGCTAATTACAAAATACATACCTGCCAACTCTCCAGGTTTTCCCGGGAGTCTTATCAAATCTCCCAGTCTCTAGGTTAAGGCCCATTATACCTTCCATAATGCATTGCGTGCCGTGGTGTTTATGTTTTGGTTTTGAAAACGAAAAAAAGATAACAACAAAAATAACAGTTGAAGTCAACTGGCCTCTCGATCTATTTTCTCAGTTGAGATGTCAAGGATATCAGGGTTTGTGCAGGTCCTTGAACTCTTTGAAAAGTGCTTGAATTTGAAAAGCAATTTCAAGGGCACTTGAAACTCCTGGAAATTGGACGAAAATCCTTTAAAGCCATAAAAACTCCTTGAATGTTACAGGATTTTTTTAAATTGCTTAAGTTTGATGTCAGTAAATGAGTTATTTATCTGACAATCTAACTGACCACTCTGAGGGAACTTCTTTTCTGAATGTTCTGAATCTTTTCTTATTATATTTTTGCTGACTAGAAGAAGGACCCTGATTTGCTTAGCACTCACCCTCTTCCATTATAGAAATTTTGACCATTACCTGAGAGGCCATAAATGGCTTGAGAAAAGGGATTCATTTTTTTCGGCTTGCGCTACGCACTCGCCATCTACTTCCAGGGCCCGTGGCTTAATGCGCTGGTGCAGAAACGCATAATTTGGCTTTCTCCGCATAATGCGCATAATCCGTCAAATCCCGCATAATCGCGCATAATTTCCCAAACTTTTGTGAAAAATATCAAAAAGGCATCATTACTTGGTGAATTTCAAACTTTCTTTCCTATTTTTTCTCACAAAAGTGATACTTTTCTTCTGAAATCGTCTGTCCAACATCAAAACAACTCAATAGAAATGAGAATAACAAGGCATTGCACTGGGAAATGATATCAAAAAGCAATAAAACGTGCTCAATTGGCCAACTAACTAATATTTCCAGCTGAGCAAGATAGATTCAAACACGTTTGCGCTTTGGATCTTTTACAAAGTAAAATCAAGGCGGAACAGAACGGCTTTATGCAGTTCATATTGATCACATGACATTACGCTTTTTCATGGATCTTTGTTATTATTACAGACAACAATTTCATTTCACAAACAACAACGCGAAAAATACCAGGCACATGAACAGCTCCCTCGATATACAGTAACAACAAAAAATCTTACACTACCTCCGACGATAGTGCCGATTGCTCTCGGAAAGTTAAATAGCAGCTCTATCCATGTAACAAAACAGCCGAAAAGAGCAAAATATGTTACGGCACTTGCAAAAAAATATTTTGCAATCCCGCATAATTCCGTATTTTTAGCGCATAATTTCGAATTTTTAGCGCATAATTTCAGAAAAAATCCCTCATCAAACCATGGGCCCTGTACTTCTAACATTTTTATCATTTTCTTGCGACCCGATGGCTTCAGGAAAGGGACTTTTCTGAGGGAGCCAAATGATCGCAAAAGTTGTTTCCATATAATCATGGATCGCAAGCGTTTTGAATCTGCATCTGAAAACAATATGAAGATTCTAGTTGAATTAGGCTATTGTTATTGAGAAAAAAGGTGATCGAAAAATTACTCCGTACTCTTTGAACTTTGTCGTTTTTGTCCTTAAATACTACTTGAAAGCTCCTTGAAAAAAGTTTTGGAAACCCAGCACGAACCCTGGATATATAAGCAATATGGGGTGTAATGCATTATAGAATGGTGGCATGCACCATTGAAGCATCAAATCTCCCAGTTTTTTCAACATAATTATTATATGTGTAAACATCAATGGAATGCCAGGTGATTTCCCATAAAAAAAATGATATCTTCAAATAAGAAACAATTTGGTATTTCATTGATGATTATACAATAAACAGAACATATAATATGGCCGCTTGGAGATGCCAATTTTAACATGCGAAGATAAAATTCGCATCTCTGTGCGGCCATGTAATATCCTCTATTTATCTCACTACACAGGATTTCTTTCAAGACCAAAATGTGATCTCAACTCTGAAGGTAAAGAGCGCTAAAGCACCCCCCTCCCCCCAGGCCTTACAGTACATTTTTAGTGTTGGTGCATGATGGCAGTTACATGTAGATGCAAATAACTGTATCTCTACTTACTAAACTATCTTTAATAGTCTAATGTTGGCAATACTTGTCTTTGTTCTTAGATTGTTTCCTCTTCAAATAACTGGGGACCTTTAGGTAAGAACAGCACCTTTCCATCAGCATCTTACCCAGCTTTATTTCACCAGTCATATGAGTTCTTGCCCTGTTTCCCTTATTTTGCCCCTTAGAATCATGCAATTCCTAGGCATGTTTCGAGAAGTCAGCATTGAGTAATATTTTCCTAGATAAGGGGCGTAGCCAGGGGGCACCAGTCCCCCCTTTCTCGGGAGATTTCCCCATACATTTAAGGCAATTTGAAAATTTTCGCCCCATGTTTTCACTATCCGCCCCCTACCCCCTTAATCTGTATATCCTTGTTGATATAGGTATAGGTTTGTATAGGTTTGTTAATAATCATGGACATGCGATATATGCTGGTCTTATGCTAGAGAGGAAGATGGCAGGTCTACTTTGTAGATTCCTACTATCTTGTACTATGTTTCTTATTTTCAGGTGTAAAGGGGACACAATTCGCCATTGAGCATGTTCCATGCACAACCACATCTATGGACTTCTTTGATAAGTTGTATAGTGAAGGTCATGTATCACTTCTAGTCTTTGCACTTTCCTCTGTCTAGCTGATTCTTGATTCTACGCGCGCAACGCATAATTAGCCTAGGGTGCGTCGATTCGATTTTGAAAAGTGCCAGCTTCTCACTTCGCATCTTCAAACGATAACAAAATTGCTTAATAAATAGAAAACAAAAGATTCGAAAAACGTGAAGAAGACAGCAAGAGAGATCCTCACAGATTTTTTACTTGAGAAAAGTTGAATGAGCCAAAAGAATTGCTTGAGAGAGAAAAATGAACTTTGTTCATTGCGAAAGTATTTTTACAGCATCAATGTATAATAAAACAATTATTGGATGAGGTTTTTGGGATATCCAGAATAAACAATGTCTTGGCCTTTTGGCCTCGCATGTTTTCACTTGTATCAAAATTATTTATTCCGGATATCACAAAAACCTCATCCAATAATTGCTTACAATACTGCATTACAATTATCGTTCTACTACAGCCGATTGCGTTTGACCGTTTTACCCTTTTTCGCACGTTATGTTTGAACGTTTGAAAGTTGCGTTTCTAGGATGAAACGAGACGTTTCTATGGCGAACCAAAGAGTTCTGTCCTCTCTGATTGGTCAGTGAAAAATACACATGGCGGTTGCACTTGGAAACTTTTTGTCTCACAGCGCAACTTTCAAGCGTTCAAACATAACGTGCGAACTGTTAGGATACAACCATTTTCGCTCAACCCTGAAGCGTGACGATTTTTTCGCGTAGGTTTACGTTACAAACGTGCACGTTTTGTCGAGAAGTTGTCGCGTTTCTCGCTCGCTGATTGGCTGCTGTTTTGACCGTTATTTTTCAGCCAATCAGCGAGCAAGAAACGAGACAACTTCACGACAAAACACGCACATTTGAAACGTAAACCTAAGCGAAAAAATCGTCAAGCTTCAGGGTTAAACGAAAATGGTAGTGAAACAGTCAAAACGCAATCGGCTGTAAAAACTATCAATAGAACGATAAGCAACGTGTATAAATGAACATGATCTAATAAAACAGTGCGAACCGCCCAAAAACACGAGAGAGATTATTCAAATGAAAGCCATAAAGTATGAAATGACGACGCCCAAACTGCGGAAATATGTTGGGCAGTGGCAAAAAAGCGTAGCATCCCTCAGTTACGGATCACAGGTTCAACTACCCACCCTGGAATTCCAGTGAATTTTCTCATGATAACCCTGGAAATCATGATTACCCTCCCTGGAATTCCATATTTTGGGAATACCCAACCTCGAATTTCGGCTTCAGTACAAGGGTATACACCCTGGAAGATTAAAGCTATAAGCGAGCGCGCTCTTTTTTATTCAGAAATGCCCAAGCCGTGTCCCACAACTACCAGAATGCAGCGCGCGCTTTTTAACAGTTCATTCGACCAATTCGCCTTTGTTACACGGCAGCCATCTTTGATTTTTTCTTACAGAAATGACTATGCTCGGGTGAGCTTACACGCTTGGCCTCGCTTTCATGCCTGCTTCGCTGTATTAGAAAATCCAAGATGGCTGCCGTGTGACAAAGGCGAATGTCCCACATCTACCGACATGCAGCGCGCGCGTGCGTTATAGCTGGAATCGTCCATTCCTCGGCTCCGATTTTCTTTCCTTTATCCTTGTACTGTGTTCTATAAGTTTAGACAATACATCGTAATCATAATACCATTATTATCAATCCAAATTTGTGTAGGTATTGTGAGGGACACAGGGAACATTAAAAAGTGCTTTGATGAGTACGTGGAGGACTTTATTATCTCGGATGAGTTAAGGAAGGTAATGTGTTACGTTTTCTTTAATGCATCCAAAGGTTTTGGTGCTTTGCTAAAGTTGCAGTAAATTGTGCAAATTTAGGCTGCAGGGCAGGCATTGTAAATGGACGCCCAAAAAAAATTAAGAGAGAGAGAGAGCGTATTTCCGTTTTTGGTGCGGCAGCCATTTTTAACATCAAGCGCGTGCGCCAACACGTCGCCTGTTCGATTCGGCTGTTTAAACCATTCTCGAACCCAGAGCTCCCCGGCTCGTCGCCTCGCAGGGGAGGCTCTGGTGCCATCCATTTGAGGGACTTCGCTGATTGACTGAAATGGCGCGCACGCGTACATAAAAGTAGCTTATAATCTCGCTTATAAAAATGTATCTGTCAAAAAACACTGGCATTCGTTTCGTATTCGGCTTTTCAACCTATGACTTCGACTTGAATGCTCTAAAGGTAATTGGGAGGCATAAAACCACCATTTTCTTTTGAGCATGCGTCGGTGGCTGTCACCAGAGCCTCCTCCGCGAGCATTCTCGAACCCAGAGCTCCCCGGCTCGTTTCCTCGCGGGGGAGGCTCTGGTGACAGCCACTGACGCATGCGCGAGATTTAATACAGAGCCTCAGAGAGAAGACCTTTGAGCGCATGCTCCAACGTTCAAAATCAGCCAATCAGCGAAGGCCCTCGAATGGCCGCCACCAGAGCCTCCCTGCGAAGTGACGAGCCGGGGAGCTCTGGGTACGAGAATGCCTCCGCGAGGTGACGAGTTCTGGGTACGAGAATGCAAAGAATACGAGAAAACAAAGGATTCGAGAGAAGACCATTATTACAGGGGCGTAGAAAGGAGTGATATGGAGGAGAGTTCACAAGGAGTTCCAGGGTACATTGAGGGACGAAAAATATAGGTAAACTTTAAAGGCCCATCACCAACCGGGAGCCTTTGCGCCCCGTTTTCTTTTGTTTTCAAATTGATCCATTGTTTTTCGGGTGGTCTGATTGGCTAAGAGTCCGCAAAAGCTCTCGGTTGGTGATGGGCCTTTAATGTCGTAAGATTTTTTGCGCTTATGATTTGTCCCCGGGGGTTGTGGGGGGGGGGGGGGGGACTCCCATATTTTTGGGGCGGGGGTGCTCGTCGTACCTTTAGGTTTTAAAATCAGGCCTCTGGTACCTTTTAGGGGGTAAAATTCGAAAACGTGTATTTTTTTCCAGATAGGTACCTGTTAGAGGTCCATTCTAGCAAATTAAGCAAATCACACTTGTTGGTAGCCTGAATTTCAGACGTATTTTCCCTCGTAAAAAAATACGCGAGAAAATTACGAGGAAAAATACGTCTTGTTGGTACCTTTTAGGGGTCAAAATCAACTGAGCGACGCCATATTTGGTACCTTTTAGGGGTAAAATCGAAAGTGGGTGAAATCGACTAGCACCCCCTAGCCATATTCGTGGTGGGGATGGGGTTTCTGAGTTTACAGAAAACAAGTTTAAATTCTAGAGAAAAGTGAGGAGGGGGTGGCCTCGCATTATTTTGTGATTTCACTGTCTTGGTTTTCATTTTCCGACTCACTCAAGAGTCAGATACCATCAAAGGCATCTAAGGTGAGCACTACTATAAGTGAAGTTCTCAATGGGGTGGGGAAACATTGTAGCTAAAAGTCTTCCGTTTTTTGTCTCAGGTCTTGTTGATGGAAGATTCCGATCACTATTGCATATTCACAGAAGAGGAGAGATCCGAGTTCTTGTTTTTAATCTTTAAACACGTGTGTCTTGGGGGACAAGTTTGCCAGTATGAAGACTCCATACAACCTTATCTTGACAGTGCAAAGGCAATCTACAAAGATCTCGTCAGGTATAGGAACACATTTTATTATTTGATATAACTATTGGGCGTACACTGATGTAATTGTAGAGTGGTTTTCATCCGACTGTGAAACAAATCTAATAGTCAGTGGTTAAAGGCCCAGCACCAACCGGGAGCCTTTGCGCCCCGTTTTCCTTTCGTTTTCTTTCCCGTTTTAAAAATACTAAGGAAACACAGTAGAACTAAGCTCAACCCACAATATTAACCTGTCTCGACTCAAACAGAAAGAAGCATCCTAGGCGAGGAGGGATGTAGCTAGGGGGAAAGGGTTATTTGGTGTCTGTGACCCCCCCCCCCCTCCTTTTTTTAAAGAAAAATACAGTACATTAAGAAAAAATCGGTAAGCTGGAAAAGGGCACCATACATTTGTACAGATGTGACACCCCCCTTTCTCAAAACCTGGCTACGCCCCTGGTGAGTCCTATGCCGACGTACGTTTTTCATGACCATTAAACTTTTCTTTTCAATCTTTAGTGTGCATAAAGACCCAAAGACTAAGAAGTTGCAAATCGGATCAGTTATCCTGAACGTATCCGCCTTGGTAAGTGCTTGTGTGGAACATGGCATCGTGTTGACATGTGCCGGTGCAGGTTCACAAATGCTTGGGCGTGGCATTTTCGTACCCAGAATTATCTGGCTCGTCATCTCGCGAGGGATACTCTTGTGAAGGCTACTTTGGGGCCCTCGCTAATTGGCTGATTTGGCACAATACTGCGACATCCATCCGGGACTTTAAAAGCTAATCAGCCAAATATACAAATAAAAAGATACGAAACTACCGAACTCGGCTCAAAAGTCTTCGATTTGACAAAATCTAGAAGCAGTATCAAAATGCTACAGTCGGTAGCACACATTTTGTTCAGTCACGGAAGGGTCGGTTTTCACTACGACATAAGCGACGTAAGCATAAGAAGAACGGAAGCCTTTGATCCTTACACTTATGTCGTAGTGAAAACCGCACTAAAGAAAATAGTTAGTTTGATCCTTATGCTTAAGCTTATGTTGTAGTGAAAACCGCACTAAAGAAAATAGTTAGTTTGATCCTTATGCTTACGCTTATGTCGTAGTGAAAACCGCACTAAAGAAAATAGTTAGTTTGATCCTTATGCTTACGCTTATGTCGTAGTGAAAACCGCACTAAAGAAAATAGTTAGTTTGATCCTTATGCTTATGCTTATGTTGCTAGTGAAAAGCAACCCTAATGAGTCGCATTTCCCCTCGAGACCAGTCTAACAATTGAATCCAAAACCAAAAGAAAATCTACGGGGGAGGGGACCCTGAGAGTGGTCCGGGGGGGGGGGGGACCCTGAGAGGACGGGGGGGGGGGGGGGGGGGGGGGGCTGAGAGTGGTCACACCTGCGTCGCAGTACGTTCCTCTGGTTGAGGTGAGAGTACAAATACGTAACCAGGTACATTTGCCTTGCGATAAATTCTTCTACCCGTTAAACTTGTCCGAAAAGAAAACGATAAACCCAGATACTATAATAATGAGTTGTCCCTTAGTGATGGTTGTGTTCTCGATAGGATGGGGAATCGCCAATCTACCCTTCTACCGAAACCCACGAGCAGTCGTTTGCATATTTGTGCGTGGACGTCGCCAAGCGGCATATCTATGTATGGTATAATTCGTGGAAATCCTAGCACCAGTTAGTAAGGGGTTTGTATACTACGGGCCTCCAGGGGATATATACCGAGACACTGAAGTGTCGAGGTATAGAGCAGATTTCGTATGACTGTGAAAAGTGCCGCGACCGCGACCGCGACCGCGACCGAGCCGCGACTACGCGATTTTATTCCGTATCTACAGCAGGCCAGGGTCCGTGCCGCGACCGCGACCGTGCCGCGACTACGCGATTTTATTCCGTATCTACAGCAGGCCAGGGTCCGTGCCGCGACCGTGCCGCGACTACGCGATTTTATTCCGTATCTACAGCAGGCCAGGATCCGTGCCGCGACCGCGACCGTGCCGCGACTACGCGATTTTATTCCGTATCTACAGCAGGCCGGGTTCCGTACCGCGACCGCGACAATGCCGCGCCGTGTCGCGTCACTTTTCACAATAATACGAAATCTGATAACGGTTCGACCGTGAGGGGAAAAGTTGTTTAGTGTTGATCACCAAATCAGTTGGATAAGATATGCAGTTATTGTTAATATTGCCTACAAGCGTTTGCGATTGAAATCAAAGCTCGTCCGCGACGCATAACAGTGAATATATATAGAGGATATTACACCTTTTGTTGTTCATTACGCACACGGTGGCGGGAAGATATGAGTTTTATTTTCGAGTGGCAAGAACAATATTTTACGAATGAGCGCAGCGAATAAGTAAAATATTGTTTTTGACACGAGAAAAAATACAAATTGTTCACTAAAATTACTAATAAGTTGTTTATTAGCCGACATTCTTTTTTCCGAAGTGTACAATATCGCGGGATATTTGTACTCGCCCCAGTCTCACTCCTGCGATAATTCTACTCCTCTCGTTTCAGTTGGATAATAACCTCGGATATTCCGAGTTTCAGGAGCCAATCAGAGCGCGAGATTATGGGTATCAACTGATTTGTGTATAGTTATTACTTTTATTTCCCACTTTTAAACCCACTTACTGGCAGTACAATGAACTCGAAACACTTTATATTAAAATATATAATCTGAGCACACTGCGTGCAATAGTATAGAAATGGTTTCCAATCCGCTTAAAACTGTTTTTCGGCAAATTGAAAACATAGAAACACTTCAATAGTACAGACCTTGACCTTTCCGAAGTTTTTCTTATTTCCACAGGAGGCCACCGAGAAAAAATCACCATAGCTGGAAAGAGCAGCCTAAAATTAGTAAAATGTGAAAGTTTCAGTGGAAATCTTCTGAAAGAACGGAGAAATAGCCTGGCAAATTTCTCGAATTTTGTGTACGTTCGTATAGGGCTTTGCGACCAAGCCTCCAAAGTTTGCATAATCGGTATGCAAGATTTCTCGTTTGCCGAACGAATCGGTATTAAAATCGCGAACTTTACCTTGCCATTTCTTCGTTATTTCAAAAGATTTTCCTCTCAAACTTTCGCATTTTACTAATTTTAGGCTGCTCTATCCAGCTATGGTGATGGATTGTTTCTCCGTTGCCTCCTGTGGAAATAAAAAACTTCGGGAGAGGTCTATTAGTTTGCATTTCGTAGTTTAGGGTAAAGCTACGTCAATTATTCAACTTATTTCTTTGCCTTCAAGTTCTGAAACTTTTGACGTGGTCGTGGAGTCCACTGCACAGTTATGCACTCACTCGCTTTAATGTTGCTAGGTAACAGAAACTCACGTGATCAATTTTTAACCAATGGGGTGCGCAGATTTTAGCCAGCGAACAAATATTATATATTTATTAAAAGAGGATGCACGAATCACTCCTTCGTACACTTCTAACACTTTGTTCACACGAGACCGGTACGCAACCGGACCGGTACAATTCTGGCACGGTACCGCCTGTTCATATGGTACCGGTACAATTCTGGCACGGTACCGCCTGTTCATATGGTACCGGTACAATTCTGGCACGGTACCGCCTGTTCATATGGTACCGGTACAATTCTGGTACGGTACCGCCTGTTCATATGGTACCGGTACAATTCTGGTATGGTACCGCCTGTTCATATGGTACCGGTACAATTCTGGCACGGTACAATTCTGGTACGGTACCGCCTGTTCATATGGTACCGGTACAATTCTGGTACGATACCGCCTGTTCATATGGTACCGGTACAATTCTGGCACGGTACCGCCTGTTCATATGGTACCGGTACAATTCTGGCACGGTACCGCCTGTTCATATGGTACCGGTACAATTCTGGTACGGTACCGCCTGTTCATATGGTACCGGTACAATTCTGGAACGGTACCGCCTGTTCATATGGTACCGGTACAATTCTGGTATGGTACCGCCTGTTCATATGGTACCGGTACAATTCTGGCACTGTACAATTCTGGTACGGTACCGCCTGTTCATATGGTACCGGTACAATTCTGGTACGATACCGCCTGTTCATATGGTACCGGTACAATTCTGGTACGGTACCGCCTGTTCATATAGTACCGGTACAATTCTGGTACGGTACCGCCTGTTCATATGGTACGGTACAATTCTGGTACGGTACCGCCTGTTCATATGGTACCGGTACAATTCTGGTACGGTACCGGCTGTTCATATGGTACCGGTACAATTCTGGCACGGTACCGCCTGTTCATATGATACTGGTACAATTCTGGCATGGTACCGCCTGTTCATATGGTACCGGTACAATTCTGGCCCCGGTTGTTCAAAAGCCGATTAACTTTAACCCAGAGTTAGGATTTAACCCTGGGTTATCTTCTCTAATCCAGGATAACTAACTCGGGGTTAAAATGCTGTTTTTCGAAAGAAGGTTAGGTCAAAATTAATCCTGGGTTAGCTAAACCAGAGTCAACTCAATTTAACTCAAGATTAACCCGGTAAATCCAGTTTTACTGCCCAAACAAAACTAGAACAACACACCTGCTCGTGCTGAATAGTTCTAGAATAGTTTTAGTGTAATTACAAGTTTTTCGCAGTGATCTTTTTATCTTAGATATTTTGCACAAACAAAGTAGTTTTTTCGAAAGCCTGGCAATAAGACTTGCGCTGAATGAAGAAGTATTCCTTTTCGAAAACATGATAAATAATTTAGGAAGCCTAGCCTTTTCAAGGCAAAGTCCATTTCGTTCTTTAGTAAGTTTAAATCGACTGCTTCAGTGAAGAAAAAGAGACGAAAAGCTCACATTTTGTTTTGTTGCCGTATGCTGCCACAACACCTATTAAAATCATGTCGAAATCTCAACTTTGTTTGCAAAAAAATCGACTGATTTTATACAATTCTGGTACGGTACCGCCTGTTCATATGGTACCGGTACAATTCTGGCACGGTACCGCCTGTTCATATGGTACCGGTACAATTCTGGTATGGTACCGCCTGTTCATATGGTACCGGTACAATTCTGGTATGGTACCGCCTGTTCATATTATACCGGTACAATTCTGGTATGGTACCGCCTGTTCATATGGTACCGGTACAATTCTGGTACGGTACCGGTGCAATTCTGGTACGGTACCGCCTGTTCATACGGTACCGGTACAATTCTGGCACGTTTTGCAACAGTGTTCACACGGGACCATGCACGTCTAGCCGTGCAATTTAAACGTCGAACTTAATTCTGTCGCGCTAAAGTGCCTGAGTTTATTTACCCGTAAATACAAGTAATTTCGATTCGAGTGATTTTATGAGGTTGATACTAATAGCCTGGCGATTTTAGGAGCGCTGGAAGGATTCAAAATTGTAATTTAGCAACCACAATATGTTCGACGTCTAAAACTGGCCTAAGAACCGGGGGGGGGGGGGGGGGGGGACCGGGGGGGGGGGGGGGGGGGGGGAAGGGACTCCCCAGATTCAGATTCAGATTCATTTTATTCTCCGCCACCTTATACTTAGAGTACATTGGTTGTAAGGCTGGTGAATGTATAGTAGAGAGAGGAAGGAAAAAAAAAATTATTTTTTCACGCATTTTTGCGCAGTTGAAGACGAATCCGCTCACCTCCTTTTGAATTATTGCGGGCGGGTTTATTAGGAGGCGAAAGAGTTCGTCTTCGTTTATTCTGCTTCTCTTTATTTTTTGTTTCACAACGTCAAGCATCTTTGTTCTGAGGTCCTCATATAGTGAGCACTTTAGTAAGAAGTGCCGTCATCTTCGGTTACATTTAAGTTGCATCTAGTGCATATGCGCTCTTCGGGCTTTTTGTATGGTTTTTCATACCGCCCGGTCTCTATTTCTAGCCATAAAACATAGAGGGGGGTGCTCGTCCTATCCCTTAGGGTGTAAAATGTTCAATCCCTTAGGGGTATCAGGATTTCAAAAACATCACATGCTATCTATTCGGGGGTCTCATGCAAATGTTAACAATTTTCTTTTGAAATTGTAGCAAAATTGTTTTCAAGGCCCATCGTTTGTCCTGAGAACACTTTAAAAGCCACAGCCGCTAAAAATCCATTTGCCGTTTTTGCTATCTTATCGGACAAAATTACCTTTGTCCTGAGAACACTTTACGGTAAAAGCCACAAAAAATCCATTTGCAGTTTTTGCTATCTTTTAGGGTTAAAACATGTTTTTGCCACACCCAATTTGCTATCCCTTATCGACGAGCACTCCCGTCTATTTTATGGGAATTCCCCCCGGGCTAAGAACATAACTAATGTTGAAGTTAATACAAGTACATTTTGTTTCTTACAATGCTTTGTTTCTGTTTGAGGTCAAAATATCTACATCTAATATCTACAAGTAATTCTATAAATAGACTGATAAATTGTTGTTATTGCCTCAACTCATGGTCGTTTGAGAGGGCTGATTTAATTATTTAATTTAATGGAATCACTGGCCTAGATTTTTCGAGCGTCAAATCCAATTTATTTTTCTCTCGTAGCCGAACTAAGAACTATATGTATAGGGTCTTATGGTTTGCTTGGGAAAATTATTTAAGGCTGAAATTGCCAAAAAGGTTGGATAAAGTTATCCACGGATAAACGTTATTTGTTGTACAAGACTTGTTCCGGATTTATCAGTTGGATAAGCGTTATTATCTACTGATAACTCTTATCTGACATTCTAGGAACCGACCCCTGAACGTTTGGACTTGCTCAAGCCTGAATTTAGCCATCCTTTCGCTCTCGATCGTACTTAACTTTGCGTAAACGACGTTTCAGTTCCTTTGACGTTTCCTTTTGCAAAGCCGGTTTGATCGACAGCGACGTGATGGCTGAAATTTTGTCCCAGTCTGAAAAATATATATATAAACGCTCTTATCAAAAAAGTTCAAATGCGAGTTGACAGTGGGATCTTGAATGCAAATATCGAGGTCGCGCTGCGGAATAACGGCTCCCGCCCGTTGTGATCTTTGTGCAACATCCCGGGTTTTTAATTATTCCATGTCACTATGATTTCACCGCGCAAATTACCCGGGAATTAGCTTTTGCGATAATTATTACTTTTTGCTTTATCGCAAGGGAAGGGAGAGACTAGTCACCCCCTAGTAGACGAAGAGAAAGGAGAACTATTAGTCATATTAGTCTCCAGGATTCAAAATACAGTAAGATGATTACCGAAGTACAGTTACTGCTCTTCCCTGCTAGTAGAGACTCTTCTCAATCCTCTTTTCGCTGGGCAAAGAGGACCCAACAGGAAAAACATTTTTTCCGCGCAAATGTGTCCATTCAGGTACCCTAAATACCGTTCTAAATATAGGTCAACAGACTGATACGTATTGGTTGGCTTGCTGTGCGCTAATTCTTTGTTCTGCTACTACTAGATATTGTTTCCTTGTTGGTACATATTTTCTCGTAGTATTGTAGATAAACAAACAGATAAGCCATGTTTTTAGAAATTTGTAATTTGTCTACCAGAATGTTTTTACTGCTACCATTATACTTCCCCTCTGTCTATTTTAAACATCGCCAGGGGTACCCCTCCCTTGGGACAAGCCGATTTGCCCCTTTATTGTAACAGTTCTGCCAACATTCCAAAATAGTCCTACTGCGTATGTTAGAAACAAGTTCATACATATACCGTCTAAACCTGATTCCAAGAGTGCTTCCGCAATATTAGAGCTCTGGCACAAGCACTTCGAGCGGCTGCGCTTAGACATTTCTATTTTCCCGGCAATCAGAGGAAAAGACCCGCATAATCTTCAAGGTAAGAATGCGATAATTATTACAATTTTCCTTACACGTCAAATCCAGCTGAAAAAAAAAAGAATCTGCAAGATCGTTATTTTCGTTTTCATTATGTATTTTATCATCCTTTGATATTTTAGCTTGAAAGCCTTTTGGTTTTCCTAAAGTATATTAAAGACTTAAAAAAGTTAGTAAGATTTTAGATACATGTACGGAAAAAAGTAATATGTGGGCGCGAGAGAAGATGAGTTATGGCCTGCGTATGTGTTCAAAAGCAAAATAACATAGTTTGTTATCGTTACCGTCGGAACACAGAGCCCTAACACTGCGAGAATGATTTTTTTCGCGACAGAAAACAGATATCTGGATTATCGAGTCTGTAGCACGGTCTTTTTTGCCAACAACTGCTATTTTTATTCGCGATTTTCAGACATTTTCAGCTCGCTCGCAGTTGCGTCAAGAGTGATGGGGTATTTTTTTTAGCTTTGACATCGATTCTCGCTGCTTCAACATTCCAGGTAAAATTTGATAACATTTTTCAAATGATAAAGTTTACAAGACCGAACTTTTCCCGAAATAACAAGAAACATCTTTTACATGCACACTGTTTTAAGTCGGATTTTAAAGAGTAACCTCCTCAATATTTAAACCGATTTCAAGACATTTTTAACGCGCTCGCATCGCGTCAAAAAAAAAACCTGGGTATAATGGTATGGGAAGGAAAAGCGTCCGCGTGGCGCCGCAATTCGGGTTATATATATGCCCATCTATCCACTATTAAAAGATAAAAGGTTGCACTATGCTAAGAGTCTTAATTTTTGGTAAAATCTTGCCCATATGTGGTTTTATGGCCGCGCAGTTGGAGGTACCGACCTCTAGAGACTCTTGGCGTTGCAAAATACACACCTTGTTTTTATTGCATCCTATTAATGACAGATAACTGCACTTAAAGGGATTCTTTTGTTTCCTTCGCAAAATGATTTTATAACAGAGCTCCTGGGGCCGGCAGATATCCACAGGCCGCAGTGCGGAGCACCATAGGAAAGGTTAAATCAGATATAGGATCGACTTCGCTTTTCATGGTTCAGTGGTATTCCCGTGAGTACCGTGGGAGCTCCGCTTTTAGCCAGTGGCTATTCTATATATTACCATTTTAGTCATATCTTGATTTTAAGTGATGCCTCATTTTAAAGAGGGTGACATTTGGGCTTGCGGTTCTGCGTTTTTCGCTGTTTTTATTTGCGGTTTTTCGGTTTTCATAAATTTTCAATGCAGTTTTTGACATTTATCCATTACGATTTTTCAGATTTGATTATTTTCTGATACGGTTTTACGGTTTTAAAATTTCTACGGAGCACAGTTCTGCTTTGACCGTCTTTTTATACTCCCATCATATCACGTTTGCTAAAAGAAGTCTAATTTGTGAATTGCGGTTGCGGTTTTGATACGATTTTTTGGGGGTTTTGCGATTTTAACGTATTGCGCTGACTCCCCAGGGGGGTTCTTCCCTGTTGACCTGATAGGGGTGCTTGTCGTATTTTTTAGGGGTTAAAATCGACTCTCAGGTATTTTTTAGGGGGTATCGGAGAAACATTCTGGCTTTCACTAATAAATAGTATTTATTAGGGGGGTACGCAAATGAATGAAATGGTCACAAACCAAACAAAATGTTTTTTGGCTTTCTGTCATTTAATAGCTACATGAGAAACAATAACAAAATAACAAGGTTTATAGTTGGTATTTTTAGGGGTCATTTTTTTAAGGTATATTTTAGGGGATGGATTTTTTTTTGTCCTGGTATTTTTAGGGTAGATTTTCCGATGTCGCGACGAGCATAGAATATTAAAATGAATGCCACGTGATCTGTAATGCGGCAACATTACACCTCAAGGTAAAGAGCTCTATTCGCAATCGAGCTCCGTACGCTCGATAACATACACTAAACGTTTGTACTTAAAGAGCCTCTGTCCGCCCTCCATTTTGTCAGCCTAGCAACATATCGAGACATAGAAAGCATACATTTCCATCGGCTCATGTAGGGAATGTAGTACAATATTTGCGATTGAATTCGATAAATGAATAATAAAACGTTTGTTTTTAGACTATTTCAAGATTTCGACACGTGCGGATATCGACAGAAAATAATAACAAAGGAGTGGCTGACAGAGGCTCTTTAAAGGGACATGGTCACCTAGAAAACCTTATTGTCACAAAATACAACAATATTCTCTGAAATTGAAAGAGTCAGTTTAAAGAAAGAAGTACGGAAAATGTTATTGGATTACGATGAAGCATTGCTGAGATATGAGCGAATCAAGATGGCAAGTTTAGTATGTTTGAAAATAGATTGAGGTAAACCGATTTCAAAAGAGTCCGCTTTCAGCTGGAATTACAATCCGCGAATATCTTTGCAATCCTACATCGAAATGACTTCAAATTTTCACCATGTTAAGTTGAAAGCATCCTTTACAAATTTGACTTGTTATTTTTATTATTTGTGATATAATAATTTTGATGTTTTCGGTGACCATGTCCCTTTAAAGGCCCATCACCAACCGGCAGCCTTTTGCGACTCGTTTTCTTTTGTTTTCAAATTGATCCATTGTTTTTTTGGGGTGCTCTGATTGGCTAAGAGTCCGCAAAGGCTCTCGGTTGGTGATGGG
Organism: Scolanthus callimorphus; assembly: GCA_033964015.1. Lineage (NCBI taxonomy): Eukaryota > Metazoa > Cnidaria > Anthozoa > Actiniaria > Edwardsiidae > Scolanthus > Scolanthus callimorphus. The sequence goes on from CM066923.1 coordinate 23,470,086, forward strand.
CCTTTAAATCTGGCAGTTGAAATATATTATTTGACAAACCTAGACGATTGTTTTGCTGACTTTTTGTGAATAGGACCATCGCATTATATATAAGCTTTCTTACGTAAGAATTAAAAGCTTTGCTCTACTAAATTTTCCAAGTTTGAAAACTGGTAAGAAATCAAAACCATCCACTCGATAACACGGGCCTGGCCTGGGGTAAATTCCGACAAGCGACACGGCCATGAACTATTGAAAACGCGACACGGCATTTCCGAAACAGCGATTGCATGGCTGACTAACCGCATGATTTTTGACTGAAGTACAGTCGAAGCTCTCTGTGCGACCGCTCTCGTAAGCGACCAGCTCCCATAACGACCATTTTCCCGAAACCCCGTTTGAAATTTCACATAAACTCTGTTATTTCAAGCTCTCGTAAGCGACCGCCTTATCGATGCGACCAGCTCTGTTAGCGACCAATAATTATAAATATAATATGATATAATTAAAGCATGTTATATAAGATTCTCAAATGGGGGTGTGGGGGGGGGGGGGGGGTAGTGGACATATAAGGAAAAAAGTGAAATTTCCCTTTACCAAATACAGTTAAATGGTAAAATATGTAAAATGTAATATAAAAATCTCCCGAAATCCCATCGCTCCCCTTACCCCTAAATGCACCCCTGAAAGCTGCCTTAATATTTAACAATTAGTCGCCGAAGGCGACTAATTGTTTTAGTATAATCATTCTAGACAAAAAAAATAGGGGTACTTTTTTAGTTTCTCGTAATAAGGTGCGCGCGTGATCCCCGATGCTTTCAATGCTATGTTCACCTATAGGTGAATATAGCAGAATATGGCGAACGTCTCGATCAATCAGCGCGCGGATTCACTTGAGAATAATACTAATATTTAACAATGAGACTTCCAGTTTTCTATGAGTCAATAGATAGTTAACGAGGCGCATAGATGCGCCGAGATGACTATTTGACTCATTGAAATGAGAACGAGTAGTCTAATTGTTTTAGTAGAAACCCGCTAGCATACTCCCTTTAGTTGTTTGCTAAAACGTATTTATTTTCACATAAGAAAGTGCTGTCGTTTTTATGGCAAAATCCGCGCGGGCTGCCTGTGGTGTTCAAATCGCGTCTCAGGCCCCTCGGCGGGGGGCAAAAACAAAATGGCGACCAAGAGAATGATGTTTCTCGAGTATCTGCAAGTTTTGGCAAAATGTCCTGTTTTCTTCGCTAAGATATGAGGAAAAGTACTTACAGACCTTCCAAATAAGGTAAGGGAGAATTTCCTAATAAGGAAATTTTGCAACGTCGGCAAAACGACAGTTTTTGGCGAAATTTTCTTGATATGCATGGTTTTAGAAAGTTTTGCGCTAGCGTTTACGCTACTCTCACTATCTATTACCAGAAACATATAACTTAGTTGAAACATGTAACGGTGAACCAAGCTGTGGATTATTCGAGATGAGTTTATGACCATATTTGGTCAATAATGAACTCTCGACTGCTAACCCAAGCAGGTTTTATTTTCATAACTTTTCATTTTTCGCTCAAATAAAGTAGAGCAACAGTGGTAAGTGATAATATACTAACATTTAACATCTTGAAGTCTTGCAACACAATGATTTTCAAAATCTGTGCAATTGTTTATTCTGCGAATATTCCGCAGCTTGGCACTAAAGCAATGTATGCTTCATTACACGTTTCAACTCACTTATATGTTTCTGCTATTTAACAATTATTCGCCGAAGGCGAAGTGAATAGTGGCGAATAGTCCCCGAGACCGGAGGTCGAGGGGACTATTCGCCACTATTCACTGAGCCTGAGGAGAATAATTGTTTTAGTATATACTACACGGGAACACTCCAAAAAATATCCGAACGACACTAAATGTGGCGTTTGCCTACATTTTGTAGCCTCTTTCTGTATGCGTGACGTTTGTCACGCACGTGACATTACGTCAGACTTCACTACAAGCATTCGGCTACTGAACAAATGGTGGAAACTTGCTGCTGTTTTAGAGAAGCAAAAACGCTAGAAAACACTTGTTTTAAAACCTTAATATCGACTACGATAAACGATTCAAGTTTTTAGAAGGTTGCAAGGATGGATTCAAGGGATAAATTCGCATTTTGTGCCTTGGATTATGGATTGTGAAACTGCAGAGTTGCTTCGCTGAAAACACTTTGCCTTTGGTCGCCGACGTCGCCATTTCACCACCGATGGATGAATATATTTTTCAACCTGCTGGCAGAGAAATTCAAGATTCGTTTGGAATATTCAAACAGAAATTTAGGAAATTAACCTCTTCAAACTCTGGGACAATGAGGAAGACCTTGTTCATAAAAAGAGAGACCACTTTAGATACGTTTGATGTCGGATGGCTCGTGACAAGCGAATCAACAAGTCGACGGTAAGCTAACTGGAATTCTCTCTTAAACTGCACTCAATGACTGGCTTCTACGATTTGCTGTCCCTTCCAACCTACAGGTACATGTAAATGTTCGGCAAAGTAGACATGTTTTCGACAAAATTGCCTTAATCAGAAACATATAAGGGAGTCCCCTTATATGTTTCTGCCTTAATATAATAAATATGTTGTTGTGAATGTAATTCGTCTCTCAAAAGTGCCGTGATCATCGATCTCTGTGATTCCGAAGAACTGAAAAACAAGAACAGCACATTTTCGAAGTTCAAGAAATACGTTCTCTCTCTGATTCACCTTGAAAAACTAAAGAGACAACATAAGTTAACTGAGAAAGATTTTTCCGTTGCATTTCGAATCAGATAGTTCCTTAGAAAGTAAAAATATCCGAACCACTTGCACTCGGGCTTCTCAATCTCGGGATAATGCTTTCGATCTCGGAATATTGTGGCATTATCCCGAGATAGCGAACCAATCAAAACGCGCGATCTATGGAGGTTCCCGTGTAGTATATACTAATACGTGATAGATAGCGAGTGGCGGGGCCAATCAGATTGCAGGATTCGTGAAATAGAGCATAGCATGTAAATTTCACCTGTAACCCGTCTCTCCCCCACGACAAATGTTTGTAGCACCCCCATCTAGTCAAAAGTGAAGGGAACCATTCATGAAGAATCGACATGGTGTTGTTTACCAACAACTCTTTATACCGCTGAAATATAGTGATAATCAGGTAAAGTACAAAATCGTCCCAACCCTCACCCCCTTGGACCGAAATTGTGGCACCCCTTTCCAAAAATGTTAGAAGTTGCCTAATGAACATTCATATCGGATTTGGTGATAGAACAATCAAATTGCAATTAAAAAGCGCATAGCATAACCCGTTACTCACCCCTCCCTTGTCAAATGTTTGTGGCACCCCCATCTAGACAAATGTGAAGGGGACCATTCATGAAGAATTGCCGTGGTTTTGTTTATTGATAACTCTTCAATACCACTCAAATATAGGGTTAATCAGGTGATGGACAAAATTCTGTACCTCCCACCCCCCCGGGGGTAAAATTGTGGCACCCCTTCCAAAAGCGAGGCTGCCAAAAACTGTTATATGTTACCTACATTTATCTCGGATTTTGTGATTGTACGATGAAATCATGATCTGTGAGGGTAGCATGAAAATGTGACCCAAAACTCCCCCTTCCCCCCTTTGCCGGACATTTGTTGCACCCCCACCTAGTCCAGCGTGAAGGGCACCATACAGGGAAAAATATCATGGTCGACCTGTTTATCTCTAACCCTATTGCCCCTACCCTACCCCCGTGGGTCGAAATGATGGCAAGGAACATTTGGTCCAAATTTGGCGCCTTTACGCACGTGCACGATTTCACCTATACTCTACTAGTTGGGATTTCGGCATTAAAACGCAGAATACAATAGGATTCTTTGCCTGAGTGACCAGAAAACAATGGGTTTCAATTCCCAAAGCACGTTTCTTTATTGTAGCGCGCAACGTGATAGATAGCCAGGCACACATCTTCGTGTTTCAATTCATGGTTGCGCACGACAAATTTTGTAGCCGGGACACACAAAAATTGTTTCCTCGCCAGACAAGGAACATTTTGTGTTTCGGAGACACGCGTGAGATGTTAGTTGAGCCACACTCGCGAAACATACAGGACACAATGTTGAGTTCTACATGTGTCCTAGACTTTCCAAAGTCCGCTGTTCCGCTTTTTTTTAATTCGATTTTTTTGCCTTTTGTGTTCACTTTGCTCTAGGGAAAAACATACATAAAACATAAACACATGTGTCCTAGTTTAGCCGTAGTTAAGATTCGGATCAGACGGAGATAAGGCCCCGGCTAGGATTTTGGAAACCCTGATGAGATTTAATTATCTGGATTAAAGAAGGTGCAGCAATCTTGCCCTTTGAAGTAGAACCGTCTGAGGAAAAGCTATCCATTTGTTCTACTAGGTGTTCTACATGGAGAAAATAAATCCTGAACCTTCTACTCTACCCGAGGAGGAAAACAATGAAGAGTCAACCACAAATGGAAACAATGATGATATCGGAATAGCTGATATATCGAAACAGCTTCTTCAGGTTTTGGCCGATTCTCCGGACAAGTCAGTTGATGCTGGGTATGCGTTGGCTCACATGAATGCTTCTAAAAGCAGACTGCAGGATGTGCTAGAGATCCTACAAGGGATTCAACTGATTGAGATATCGGGTGGTAGGATACAGTGGCTTGGAGGGTGAGTCTTGCAACTAAGATTTTCGTGATTATTCTGATTATTCTGCGAAATCCCACTTTACATTTCGGAACGCCGAACTGCGTTCTTGCTGCCGTCCAGCCAACCTATTATTACTGCAATTTTCATTTCTGCGAACTTTACGCCAACTAACAAACCGCGGTTTGGCTTCCGTCAATCAAAGAGCGAACAGCTCTGGGTGATTCTACACAGGTTTTAAGAGGTTTTTTGAACTAAAAAGGATTAGCTATTAGGCTTTGAAACATAAATTCCAAACGAAACTCCATGTGTCTTATCCTGGGCACCAGAGTCTCCAAGCTTCACTCGTTCACAAAACGCATATTTACTGATCAACGTCCTGAACTATAAAAAATATAATGGACGGAAGCTAAAAACGTAGTTTGGCGTTCGGAATGTAAAGCTGGAGTTCGCAGAATTATGAAAATCGCAGTAAAAGAGGAGCACGGATTTTGTTTCTTAGTTTCGTTTTTATTTTTTGGTGAAAAGTTTGGTTTTCAAGCCGCCTATAGCTAGTCCGCTTTATTTATTTCCTCACAAAACCTCTCAAAGCTAGCCCGCGTAAAATAACCCAGAGTTATGCTCACTCATTTGATTGACGGAAGCCAAACCGCGGTTTGCTAGTTGTAGCTTAAAGTTCCCATAATTATGAAACTTTAGCAAATTAAGCGAACTTCCTTCCAACAGACAACGCATATTTTCATTGGCACCATGAATGAGATTTGGCTGTATTGATTTCTTGTCTGGAAACAGTTATCTGATCTAGATTATTCTTAAGGTTGGGTGTTGGGTTTATCATACAGATACGTGTTTTTTATCAGAATGTAATTCTTGCCTTATGGCTTCTTAGGCTAGAGTCCAACCTCGTTCCCAGGGTCTTCTGGGTAATTTTCAAGATGGCGGGTCACTCGGAAGAAGACCCTGGCAAAGGCTGGGGCCTTTCCATCTTGAAAATTACCCAGAAGACCCTGGGGAGCGAGTTGCTCTCAAAAAAGTTTGTAGAACAACAATAAATACTTCTATTTGTGTGATTATTCCGCAGAAAACCCATCCATCGGAAAAGCTTAACTTCCCGTGGTAGAAGAATGGGAAGTGTTCGGATTTACCATGGCTATCCATGTGAATTCCGAGCACTTCCCATGCGTGTGCCTCTGGGAGATTCAGCTTTCAGCTTTTCCCATGGATGGGTTTCTGCAGAATTTCCCTATGATTTATGGGGTTCAAGAGACTTTCTAATTAGCCACTATCCGGACCCCCTTTCTGAAATTCCTGGATCCGCCCATACACAACGTGCATACGGACTATACAAATCACCTCTCTCCATGTGTTGACTAACATAATAACCTAATTAAATATAAAATTTAAATGTACTTCAAAATGAGCCCCCGTGGCGCAATCTAAAACTAATCTAGATCAAGTCCCTTAACATCTCCATGCTATGCGTTCATTCACAGGCGAACCAGCCTAAAACAGAACCTCGTGTGTGTATTGTTGCTCTCAAATAGAGTTTGTAGAAGTAGTAAATACCACTATTTGTGTGATTATTTTCGTGTTTGGGTGGTATATTTCTGGGGTTAAGGGCCAGAGAGACAAGAAGAGGGACCAATGAAAATATACTGACCAAATCTATCACGTGGAATTCTATTCAAATTCTCGATCAAACGTTGACATTTATTCGCGGAGGGGGGGGGGGGGGGGGGCAGCTCGGGTGGCTCGCAAAATGAATGCCCTATTATTGTCCAGAAGTTCAAACAAACCTACCGTGTTTAGCGGATCATCTCCGTTCGGAATTTTGAAAAAACGCTTTTGAAACTCGAAATTTTGGAAATCGCATAAACTGACTTGTCAGGAGGATATTTTTATTATCGCGGAAAAAAACAAACACGACAAAGTTATTCCCCGTGCCCGAGCAGTTTTGTTTTACAGAAAACGAGCAGTGGGTTCTTTTTGTTTTTCTTGGCAAGCATGCCTAAAATTTAACGCATATCATGCATGGAGATGTTCCAGAGACTCGATCTAGAAATTAATTCTAGATGTCAACAGCCCAAAAACGTGCGCCACGGGGGCTCATTTTTAAGTACATTTTATATATAATTAGGTTATTTTGTTAGTCGGCGTGACATATGGGGAGCGATGAATGCCGCCCTGTTTTTTATGACCACAAGCTCCAAAACCATACCGCGAAGCTCAAACACCCTAATCCCCGATCGAAATTTTGAAAAATCGATACCCTGTTAAATGACCACAAACTCGAAAATTACCCTATTTAAGACCAAGAAGCTCAAAAACCCCTAGTACCCTCTTCATCGGATCAACCCGTATAGTCAATAAAGTAGTTGTAGTCCATCTTGCGCAGACAAGCACCTCATTGTTTCCACTTTATACAATTTGGATCTTATAGGATCACGTATCCACGAATTAATTATACTAAGTAGATTATCGAAAATGCTTTTATCTGGAAGACACAAGATAGCCTCTAGGTCCAGAACGATGCTTTAAATTGATAAAAGTTACATCGTAATAACGGCCTCTTTTGTGCGCTCGAAGTAACCCGCGGGCGATCTCCAGGAGGTTAAAACTCGATATTTAAAACAGTTACTTTCTTACCGTCACTTGTTATACAAACTGTCATTGAACTTTCGCTGATACTATTTAGTTAAATTCATTGAATTCAAATTTTCAATAAAGTAATGAAAAAAACGTCAAGAAATAACGTTTTAAGTTTCAGACGTCGAACTTAATTCTTGTCGCACTAAGACCCCGTCCACACTACACCGTTTTCAAACAAAAACGGATACTTTTTGCTCCGTTTTCAAAAAGATTTGCGTCCACACTTACTACCGTTTTTGTATCGTTTTCGCCCGTCCGCACTACAACGAATGCGCTCTTATGCATTCAGTGCGTATGCTCAAGGAAAACGCATGCGCATTTCGATCTGTCGGCCCGCGAAATTGGTCGGGTTTGCTGTGGTGACGTCATTGTTTTCAGATAGCATCGTTTTCACCCGTCCACATTAGAAAACAGCGTTTTCAAACAGCTCCGTTTTCAAATCGCTCTACTCTGGACAGCGTTTTCGGATTGATCCGTTTTCGGTATCGTTTTCGGCGTTGTCGTGCCGTGGGCGATGGACGTATCCGGAGCAAAATGTTTCCGTTTTCGTTTGAAAACGGTGTAGTGTGGACGGGGTCTTAGTTAGAGCTATTGTCTCGAGCTCATTTACATTAGGAACAGCACTAGAGCAGATTTCGTATGACTGTGAAAAGTGCCGCGAAAGTGTTGTACCGCGCCGCGACCGTGACCGTACCGCGACTACGCGATTTCGTTCGGTATCTACAGCAGGCCAGGTTCGGTACCGCCACCGCGACAGTACCGCGCCGTGTCACGGTACTTTTCACAGTCATACGAAATCTGCTCTATCTGCCGTGCCAACGCCACGCTACTGCCGCGCTAAATTACAATGTTAACAAACCGCGGTTTGGCTTCCGTCAATCAAAGAGCGAACAGCTCTGGATGATTCTACGCAGGTTTTAAGAGGTTTTTTGAACTAAAAAGGATTAGCTATTAGGCTTTGAAACATAAATTCCAAACGAAACTCCATGCATCTTATCCTGGGTACCAGAGTCTCCAAGCTTCACTCGTTCACAAAACGCATATTATATTTACTGATCAAACGTCCTGAACTATACCAGATTTAATGGACGGAAGCATAAAAACGTAGTGTGACGTTCGGAATGTAAAGCTGGAGTTCGCAGAATTATGAAAATCGCAGTAAAACAGGAGCACGGATTTTGTTTCTTAGTTTCGTTTTTATTTTTTGGTGAAAAGTTTGGTTTTCAAGTCGCCTATAGCTAGTCCGCTTTATTTATTTCCTCACAAAACCTCTCAAAACTAGCCCGCGTAAAATAACCCAGAGTTATGCTCACTCATTTGATTGACGGAAGCCAAACCGCGGTTTGCTAGTTGTAGCTTAAAGTTCCCATAATTATGAAACTTTTGCAAATTAAGCGAACTTCCTTCCAACAGACAACGCATATTTTCATTGGCACCATGAATGAGATTTGGCTGTATTGATTTCTTGTCTGGAAACAGTTATCCGATCTATATTATTCTTAAGGTTGGGTGTTGGGTTTATCATACAGATACGTGTTTTTTTATCAGAATGTAATTCTTGCCTTATGGCTTCTCAGGCTGGAGTCCAACCTCGTTCCCAGGGTCTTCTGGGTAATTTTCAAGATGGCGGGTCACTCGGAAGAAGACCATGGCAAAGGCTGGGGCCTTTCCATCTTGAAAATTACCCATAAATACTTCTATTTGTGTGATTATTCTGCAGAAAACCCATCCATCGGAAAAGCTGAACTTCCCGTGGTAGAAGAATGGGAAGGGTTCGGATTTACCATGGCTATCCATGTGAATTCCGAGCACTTCCCATGCGTGTGCCTTTGGGAGATTCAGCTTTTCCCATGGATGGGTTTCTGCAGAATTTCCCTATGATTTATGGGGTTCATGAGACTTTCTAATTAGCCACTATCCGGACCCCCTTTCTGAAATTCCTGGATCCGCCCATACACAACGTGCATACGGACTATACAAATCACCTCTCTCCATGTGTTGACTAACATAATAACCTAATTAAATATAAAATGTACTTCAAAATGAGCCCCCGTGGCGCAATCTAAAACTAATCTAGATGATCTCCATGCTATGCGTTCATTCACAGGCGAACCAGCCTAAAACAGAACCTCGTGTGTGTATTGTTGCTCTCAATAGAGTTTGTAGAAGTAGTAAATACCACTATTTGTGTGATTATTTTCGTGTTTTGGGTGGTATTTCTGGGGTTAAGGAGACTTTCTAATTAGCCACTTATGAACCAGAGAGACAAGAAGAAAGACCAAATCCCTAATCCCTACCGTGAAGCTCAAACACCCTAATCCCCGATCAAAATTTCGAAAAATCGATACCCTGTTAAATGACCACAAACTCGAAAATTTAAGACCAAGAAGCTTAAAAACCTTAGTACCCTGTTGAGCGGATCAACCCGTATAGTCAATAAAGTAGTTGTAGTCCATCTTGCGCAGACACAAGCACCTCATTGTTTCCACTTTATACAATTCGGATCTTATAGGATCACGTAACCACGAATTAATTATATTACATTTTCGATAAGTAGATTATCGAAAATGCTTTTAATATCTGGAAGCACAAGATAGCATCTAGGTCCAGAACGATGCTTGAAATTGATAAAAGTTACATCGTAATAACGGCCTCTTTTGTGCGCTCGAAGTAACCCGCGGGCGATCTCCAGGAGGTTAAAACTCGATATTTAAAACAGTTACTTTCTTACCGTCACTTGTTATACAAACTGTCATTGAACTTTCGCTGATATTATTTAGTTAAATTAAATTCATTGAATTGAAATTTTCAATAAAGTAATGAAAAAACGTCAAGGAATAACGTTAAGGCTAGTTTTAGACCCCTTCCACACTACATCGTTTTCAAGCGAAAACGGATACTTTTTGCTCCGTTTTCAAAAAAGATGTGCGTCCACACTTACTACCGTTTTTTTTATCGTTTTCGCCCCAAAGCGCTCTTATGCATTCAGTGCGCATGCTCAAATAAGAAAAACGCATGCGCATTTCGATCTGTCGGCCTGCGAAATTGGTCGGGTTTGCTGTGGTGACGTCATCGTTTTCAGATAGCATCGTTTTCACCCGTCCACTCAAGAAAACAGCGTCTTCAAGTCGCTCCACTCTGGAGAGCGTTTTCGGATTGATCCGTTTTCGGTGATCGTTTTCGGCGTTGTAGGTGGACGATAGTCGTATCCGGAGCAAAACGTATATCTAAACGTATATGCCTAAAATTAACGCATAGCATGCATAGAGATGTTCCAGAGACTCGATCTAGAAATTAATACTAGATGTCAACAGCCCAAAAACGTGCGCCACGGGGGCTCATTTTTAAGTACATTTATATATAATTAGGTTATTTTGTTAGTCGGCGTGACATATGGGGGAGCGATGAATGCCGCCCTGTTTTTTATGACCACAACCCTACCGTGAAGCTCAAACACCCTAATCCCCGATCGAAATTTTGAAAAATCGATACCCTGTTAAATGACCACAAACTCGAAAATTGCCCTATTTAAGACCAAGAAGCTCAAAAACCTTAGTACTCTGTTCAGCGGATCAACCCGTATAGTCAATAAAGTAGTTGTAGTCCATCTTGCGCAGACAAGCACCCGGGCAAGCACCTCATTGTTTCCACTTTATACAATTTGGATCTTATAGGATCACGTATCCACGAATTAATTATACTAAGTAATTATCGAAAATGCTTTTATCTGGAAGACACAAGATAGCCTCTAGGTCCAGAACGATGCTTTAAATTGATAAAGGTTACATCGTAATAACGGCCTCTTTTGTGCGCTCGAAGTAACCCGCGGGCGATCTCTCCAGGAGGTTAAAACTCGATATTTAAAAAAACAGTTTTTCTTACCGTCACTTGTTATACAAACTGTCATTGAACTTTCGCTGATACTATTTAGTTAAATTCATTGAATTCAACCTTTCCTTTTTCAAAGGATGCCGCTTCAATATTATACTTTATAATCAAGAAATTTCTAGTGTTTTGTACTGGAACGGCGCGACTCTGGCACGGCGTTTGCCGTATGCCTAAGACTCGATTCTAAAAGGGTCAGAAACGGGTTTTTTATTACAATAAATGTATTGAAACGTTTTACTAGTTTTTACCTATCACTTGCTTCCCAACTTTCTCAGCTATTTTTTCTAAATATTACTAGGAAATATAGGAGTTTGAGGGTCTAAATATGGAGTTCTCTTGACCACTGTAAGGTTTTCAGCGCATTCTTTTGACAAATGGCTAACGCAATATTTGAGACGCAATATTTAAGACAAATGTATCCAAAAAAGGGTTTCCCCCTCCGGGGGAAAGGTAGGTCGGAATATTTTCCAGCAGTGAAGAAAATGCGGAACAGATGTTTGTGCACCTGTATAAACACTGTACGTTTGTGTCTTTATAGGGAAGGATACCTAGCACAGGCAACCGGATGTCAGGTACAGAAGGATTTCGAAACACATCTGGAAGAGCTGGTGGATCTTGAACAAGAAGAGAGACTGCTGGATGAGATGTTATCTAACGCCACACAAACTCTGAGCAGTTTCAAGAGTGACGCAAAAAGTGCTTTATATCCTTGAGAAAAATACATTTATGCATACACAGGTACTGTCACTCAAAAACCTGTTGTTAAAATATCTTCACTATGCGCGTGCGACTGGCGACGAGTACTCGTCAACGCCCCCTAGGGGGGGGGGGGGGACTCCCCTATTTTTGGGGCGGGGGTGCTCGTCGGGAACTTTCGATTTTACCCCTAAAAGGTACCTAAAATGGCGTCGCTTAGTTGATTTTGATCCCTAAAAGGTACCAACATGACGCATTTTCCCTCGTAATTTTCTCTTGAATTTTTTTCGAGCGAAAATACGTCTCAAATTCAGGCTTCAAACAAGCGTGATTTGCTTCATTTGCTAGAACGGACCCCTAACTGGTACCTATCTGGAAAAAAAATGCAAGTTTTCAAATTTTACCCCTAAAAGGTACCAGAGGCCTAATTTTAAACCCTAAAAGGTACGACGAGCACCCCCGCCCCAAAAATATAGGAGTCCCCCCTCCCCTGGGCGTCAACGCCTCAAGACAGAGGCTTGATTTGGGATAAATAGTCATCGATGACGTCATATCACGTGACCACCTCATTTCGCTTATCTGGTGGCCTAGACTACACTACCCAAGTTAATTTCGTTGTTTTAGAGTCTTCCCTTCACGAGATATTGATTTTTCAAGCATAGATGACGTCACATATCAAGATAGTTTCCTTGAAAAAGTGTCGACTTTCTTCAACTTCCTTATAAGGAAATATCTGCAAACTATATTTGTTTTTTTCACTATTTGTATTGATCTAGAAAGCTTAAAACTCAACCAGAACTCAGATACACTTGAGAAAAGATATTATGTACATTTTCCACTGTGTTTTTCACGGTCAAGAACCTGTAAACAAGGTAAACAAGACACCACAGGAAGCCCGCTCGATCACTAAAAAGACGACACTGTTATCTTGATATGCATCACGTGTCCGTGTTACAGCACCCCCCTTGAGGCATAGACAAAATATCCCAAGTATGGTTGTCTTAGCATGTTCCCTTGAGGAGATATAATTTTTCTTTGCATACCACAGGGTTCCCATGTGTACACGGACGGACGGACGGACGACGGACGGACGGCGTACGCTATAGGTTTAATACCAGAAAAATAAAGAGAAAATCATATCTCCCGAAGGGTAGCTTCTATAGAAGCCAAACTTGGACAAAGTTTCAAAGACCATAAGAGGAACTCTACACCAAAGTCACGTGCCCTTACGTCATCAATGACGTCATCAAAATGATCCATAATGCCCGTGACGTTCAAAAATCAACTCGATAGTATACTATACGTTTTTCCCTTAGGCATGGTGCTCCGCTTGCGCGGGCCTTCGGCCCGCGCAGGAGCTCCGCTATTACGAGAAACTAAAAAGTACCCCTTAACGCGAATTTTTTGTTGAAAATCTTAAAAGTCACTTGAGTAATTATACTAAAACAATTAGTTGCCTCAGGCTCCGTAAATATTTACGGAGCCTGAGCCGACTAATTGTTAAATACTCATCCCAAAAATGCAATCAATTCAAAACTCTCCAAACACTGTGTACTGGGCATTATGTAATAGATAGTTACTTAGGCCCACAGCAATATGAGATATATTGCAGTCAGCTGAGGGCGCAGCCCGAAGCTGACTGCAATATATCTCATATTGCTGTCGGCCTCAGTAACTATCTAATATATTTACTACTCACATTCCCATCCCATTGTTCTCTTTCTTGCACAATAATGCCTGTTTAGAACAATAGCTCAATCCACCTCCTCGTTTATATTCAATATAAAAGGACAAACGATTTAATGAATATGGTCTTTACAAACTGAATTGCCACTATTAAACAATAGGCTTATGTAACTTTGATTGCAAAAGCCAATAACAAAAAGGCGATTTGTTCTTAAGGTGTACATGGTTTCATAAAGTATTGATCAGGTTCTGATTTAGTGGCGCGTCCCTTTCTTCTATTTCTTGCAGTGTTTTCTTTGTGGACAATAGGCCTATGTTATTGCAAAACCCATTAGCCAATCCTTAAACTATTGATATATTTTATAAATGGCCTTATTATTGTGGTTTTCATTGACCCGTAAAGCACATTGTGTTAGCCAGATTGTTAACACAAACGCGAACAAAAGAAAAAAAAAAGGTTAACGAACTCTGATGTCTTCGATTTGATTCGCTTGGGATGTTATCAATACTTAGATATTTACAATTCAAAAGCCTTCCCATTGTCCTCTCTCTTGACTTTCTACCGAAGTCAAAGAGAGAGGACCGAACAGTCTATTTCAGCCGCATGCAGGGAATGATGGCTTCAGTTTTTTCGGAAGACGAAGAAGAGCGAGAAATTTTCATAACTCAGAGCAGTGCTGCAGAGAAAGAAGGTAAATATGAAACGCATTTTTGTGTTAAAATTCTACTCTTTTTAATTTTCGGACCAGTTTCTGTTCCTGAAATATCCGAAAAAAATCGCCTTTGCACCGTCAAAAGAAAATTCTGCAAAGCCTTTCAATACAACCTCTTTCTTTTGTTTTAGATAATGACCGATTTAGGAAGCCGGTGACAGCGTCAGACCTGGAAGAGAATGGGAAAAGTTGGGTCTCCGAACGAAGAATGAATGAACGAACGAAGACGTACGAAGAATGGCTGGAGCGACGGAACGAAGCCGTATTAGCTGATCCGTATCTCGGGGAAGCTGTGGTTAATGAAACATTGGAAGCCATGTCAGACGAGGAGTTTGACGATATCCTGGCATAGTTCGTGTCGATACCAGTATTGTAATTGAGTACAAATGAGTAATTAATTTGGTCTAGAAGTAGTCAAGTACCCTGCTAGCAGAGGTTTTTTTCTGTAAGTCTTTTATTAGCTAGCATTAAGTTGCTCGCGTGTCTGGTATGTCGCATGGTTGTTTTGATTTGCAAAGTTGTTCGCGAACAACTTAATGCTAGCTAATAAAAGACTGACGGAGAAAAACCTCTGCTAGCAGGGTATAGACAAGTTTCAAAGTATGATTAAATTGAGATTTTGTGCCCATCTCTAATTGTCTTTACTTCAAATGTCATATGTCGCGTGTTACCTGAATTAGTCAAATCACACTAGTGGTCTATTATCAATGCTGAGTTCTGATTGGTTGAGCTACTAGTAGGCTATAGGTTATAGCCTACTAGTAGCGAAAAGTGTCGGATTGGAAAGCCAGAAAATGCCAAGTGACCAGAACAAAAACATTTTTTGGCAATACAATTGACTAAAACAATTATTCCTCTCGCCCTCGTGGCCTCTGAGTCAATAGCCCATTCGGCCTTCGGCCTCATGGGCTATTGACTCAGAGCCCATTCGGGCTCGAGGAATAATTGTTAAATAGCTGTAAGAGTCTGCAAGAGCTTGCACGCTTCCCGTGTTCTAGTGTCATTGTTTAACATTGCTTCATGAGCTCAATGCTGTAATTTGATACCCTTGCATCTTTTGCATCTTTGCATCTTGCATCTTGAAATAATGCAAGCCTTTCTTAAGGTCGGGCAGAAAACCATAATTAATGTCACGCGTTGTACCAGCTTCAAATAGAAAAATAAAACGACCTTGACATACTTTCACATATAGCTAATGTCATGCGTTGTAGCTTCAAATAGAAAATTAATAATGACCTTGACATATTTTTACATATATGTTCATCACACAGTCAGACGTGGAACAGATGAAATCTTGCCTTGAGGACCATGCAACTACTGAAGATCCTTCTGATTCAGTGGATTGAAACCTGTACCCAATCGCCAGATACTGCTATCTTTTAGGTGTCAAAATGCTCGTCGTTTCTATTAGGGGTTAAAGAAAACACGAAAATAATTAAATAATATATAGATTTAGCCACTGGCTAAAAGCGGAGCTCCCCGCGGTTACACATTTGTCTGTGTCAGTTAGAGAAAAAGGTCGCCATTACATATATAGACTTGCACCGTTATACTACGTGACCATTTTACTAAAGTTTGGTTGTCTGAGGTTCAAAGATCTATACCTTTTCTCGTTTGATGACGTCATCGATGACGTCATATCACGTGACCACGGCAGTTGCACCCCTTGACACTTAGATAGCTTTACCCAAGTTTGGTTGTCTGAAGTTCATCCCTTCCTGAGATTTATTCTTTTTCTCCTACGATGACGTCATCGATGACGTCATACCACGTGACAAGGGTGTTGCAACCCCCTTGTCACTTAGACAATTTCACCAAAGTTTGGTTGTCTGAGGTTCATTCCTTCACGAGATATACTCTTTTTCTCCTATGATGACGTCATCGATGACGTCATACCACGTGACTTCGGTGCTGCAACCCCCTTGCCACTAAGACAACTTCACCCAAGTTTGGTTGTCTGAGGTTCATCTCTTCCTGAAATTTATTGTTTTTCTCCTACGATGACGTCATCGATGACGTCATGCCACGTGACTAGGGTCTTGCAACCCTCTTGTCACTTAGACAACTTCACCAAAGTTTGGTTGTCTGAGGTTCATTCCTTCCCGAGATATTCTCTTTTTCTCCTATGATGACGTCATCGATGACGTCATACCACGTGACTTCGGTGTTGCACCCCCCTTGCCACTAAGACAACTTCACCCAAGTTTGGTTGTCTGACGTTTATTCCTTCCCGAGATATACTCTTTTTCTCCTATGATGACGTCATCGATGACGTCATACCACGTGACTACTGTGTTGCAGCCCCCTTGCCACTTAGACAACTTCACCCAAGTTTGGTTGTCTGACGTTCATCCCTTCCCGAGATATACTCTTTTTCTCCTATGATGACGTCATCGATGACGTCATGACACGTGATCATCCAGTTGCACCCCCCCACCCCCCACCCCCCTTGCTCTTAACAGAATGCCCCCTCCCAACGCAAGTTTGGTTGTCTAAGCTTCACCCCTTCCTGAGATATGATTCATAAACGGAGAAGGGTCTTGGTTTACCTGTGGTGGGGCACGCAGACTCGCAGACACGCACGGACGCGCCAGCGATACTATAGTGGGAATACCGCTGAACGATGAAAAATGAAGTCGATCGTATACCTCAGTTCTACTTTGAGCTATTGAGTCCTTCCTGCGATACCTATGGTGCTCCGCTCTGCGGCCTTCGGCCGCTAAGGATTTTAATTTTGAAAAAAGGTTGAGGTAAACCGATTTAAGCGTCAAATTCCCCCATGTAAGCTGTTATTAAAATCCGTAAACATCTTTGCAATCCTACATCGAACTGACCTCAATTTTTCACCATATCATTCTTTATTTGTGATAGGGCATGAGGGCCAAAATAATTGAGATTCATGCTTCTAGGGGAAAAGGGACACCGCGGCAAAACGCAGTTCGCATGCGCTAAAGATGCACTGGCCTGTGAAATGAAGACAATTGAAAAAATCTAAATAACAGCGAAGATAAATTTTGACTCAAAACCATACTTTTCGCCTCGGGTGCAAGCCTTAAAGTGCGAGGTGCAAAAGTTCAGAGAAGGATGTGATCATATTCTAGCTGCTCTGCAATTCTTTTTTTCTGCCTTAAGTCTTGTGTCTCGAGCTTAAGTTTGCCCAATTTCCAAGACAGCACGAGATATTTAATTTGTTATGTAGATTATTTCTTTTGTGAAGTGAATCTTTAGCGCATGGCAATAATGCGTTTTGCCGCGGTGTCGGGAAAGGGGCGAGCCTTTTCCCATTCAAAAGTTGTCATATATATTATAGAGGATATTACACGGTCGCGTGGAGATACGATTTTTCGAGTGTTGAAAACTTACCTTATGAGTGAGCGCAGCGAACAAGTGAGATAAATTTTAACACGAGAAGATAAATTCGTGTATCCAAGCGGCCATGTAATGTTCTGTTTATTATATAAAATCAGTGAAATCACCAAATAGACATTTATTTTAATAAAATCTGAAAACTAGAAAGCTTCGTGTGTTACCTTCACTGCGAAGAGTTAAGATAAAAATCAATCTTCCCAGTGCAAAGATATTATTTTTTCGCGGGAGAGATACCTTTAGGTGTTTCACTGATTTTTATGTAATACATTTTTCATACAATCCTTCAAAAATTTCTAGCGGGTGTGAAAAACTAGTGTGAAAATATGTTTATAGAAATAAATCTCATAGAAATAGCTATGGACGTGGAAAGTAATTTTGATTTGGAAAGTAATATATCAAACACGAGACAGCGTGTTTCATCAGGATTTCCAAACACTGAGAAGGTGGTTAATATATCAAACACGAGACAGCGTGTTTCATCAGGATTTCCAAACACTGAGAAGGTGGTTAATATATCAAACACGAGACAGTGTGTTTCATCAGGATTTCCAAACACTGAGAAGGTGGTTAATATATCAAACACGAGACAGCGTGTTTCATCAGGATTTCCAAACACTGAGAAGGTGGTTAATATATCAAACACGAGACAGCGTGTTTGATCAGGATTTCCAAACACTGAGAAGGTGGTTAATTTATCAAACACGAGACAGTGTGTTTCATCAGGATTTCCAAACACTGAGAAGGTGGTTAATATATCAAACACGAGACAGCGTGTTTCATCAGGATTTCCAAACACTGAGAAGGTGGTTAATATATCAAACATGAGACAGCGTGTTTCATCAGAATTTCCAAACACTGAGAAGGTGGTTAATATATCAAGCACGAGACAGTGTGTTTCATCAGAATTTCCAAACACTGAGAAGGTGGTTAATATATCAAACACAAGACAGCGTGTTTGATCAGGATTTCCAAACACTGAGAAGGTGGTTAATATATCAAACACGAGACAGCGTGTTTCATCAGGATTTCCAAACACCGAGAAGGTGGTTAATATATCAAACACGAGACCGTGTTTCATCAGAATTTCCAAACACTGAGAAGGTGGTTAATATATCAAACACGAGACAGTGTGTTTCATCAGGATTTCCAAACACTGAGAAGGTGGTTAATATATCAAACACGAGACAGTGTGTTTCATCAGGATTTCCAAACACTGAGAAGGTGGTTAATATATCAAACACGAGACAGTGTGTTTCATCAGGATTTCCAAACACTGAGAAGGTGGTTAATATATCAAACACGAGACAGCGTGTTTGATCAGGATTTCCAAACACTGAGAAGTGGGTTAATATATCAAACACGAGACAGCGTGTTTCATCAGGATTTCCAAACACTGAGAAGGTGGTTAATATATCAAACACGAGACAGCGTGTTTCATCAGGATTTCCAAACACTGACATGAGAAGTGGATTGAAAATACGAGGCAAAGCCGGTTTTTTTTAACCGACTTCGAGGCGTTTGAAATCCTGATGAACAACTATCGAGTGTTTGATATTACTTCTCAAACGAATGATTTAAGGGACCGGTCATTATTTATCATTATTTATTTTTTTTAACCGAATTCGAGGCGTTTGAAATCCTGATGAACAACTATCGAGTGTTTGACATTACTTCTCAAACGAATGATTTAAGGGACCGGTCATTATTTATCATTATTTATTTTTTTTAACCGAATTCGAGGCGTTTGAAATCCTGATGAACAACTATCGAGTGTTTGATATTACTTCTCAAACGAATGATTTTAGAGACGGTTATTATTTATCATTATTTATTTTTTTTAACGAATTCGAGGCGTTTGAAATCCTGATGAAAAACTATCGAGTGTTTGATATTACTTCTCAAACGAATGATTTAAGGGACCGGTTATTTTTTTAACCGAATTCGAGGTGTTTGAAATTCTGATGAAAAACTATCGAGTGTTTGATATTACTTCTCAAACGATTGATTTAAGGGACCGGTCATTATTTATTTTTTTTAACCGAATTCGAGGTGTTTGAAATTCTGATGAAAAACTCTATCGAGTGTTTGATATTACTCATCTCAAACGATAATGATTTAAGGGACCGGTCATTATTTATCGCCTGAGGGGGGCAGAGGATTTTTGGGGGATCAATTCATTTTGGGGCGAGCGAAAGGGGGGATCTCTCAAAATCTGAAGCCCTGAAAGGGTGGACCACAAGAAATTTTCTAAGTAGTTACTCCAGCAACTTCTCTGTCATTTGCATTTTTCTACTTCACTTCACTCAATACATAATACAAATTTCGGAACGAAGACACTACCTTTGCACCGTTCACAAGAACACGTGTATCTTGGCGAGGAAAAAGACACTACCAAAAATGCCCTTCAGTGATAGGCCTGGCGGGCAGTCACTATGTCACAGGCATAGAAATTCGTCATTTGGGCCGCGCTTCACGCAAATGAATAATAATAATTTCGTCATTTCGGGGCGCAATTGCGCGCATGAATAATATAATTGCGACCGACTCCCCAGACTAGCAGCTCGTAAGCAAGAATTACGCTGGGTCCCCACGGCGCCACTGGCAGCCAAGCGGTCATAAGCACAGACACTGAGGGTGGTCCGACATAATATATATATATATATATAATTGCGACCGACTCCCCAGACTAGCAGCTCGTAAGCAAGAATTATGCTGGGTCCCCACGGTGCCACTGGCAGCCAAGCGGTCATAAGCACAGACACTGAGGGTGGTCACTGCCAGAGGGTTTATTACGTCCCCAGTGGTTCTTTAACGTCCCCCCTGGAACTGGGAAGGGTAGAAAGGCGAGACGGGACCTCGGTTTATTGTCTCATCCGAAAGACGTGAAACACAGTAGAACAACGTTCAACTCACAATATGAACCAATTTCGACCGAGACCCGAACAGAAAGAAAATTTCCTCTGTCCCGGCCAGGAGTCGAACCCGGACCACAGCGGTGAGAGACCCAACGCCGTAACGCTGGACCAACCGTCACTGGACGAAATAATGGATTTGCTCAGGTTTGTCGTGCGAGCAAATTTGATGTGAATTTGGTGCTCTATATTTGCCTCATTCTCGTACTCAGAGCTCCCCGGCTCACTCGTCACTTCGCAGGGGAGGCTCTGGGGACATCCAATTGAGGGCCGTCGCTGATTGGCTCATTTTGAACGTTGGAGCATGCGCTGAAAGGTCTTTCTCTCAGCGGCTTTGTATCAAATCTCGCGCATGCGTCAGTGGCTGTCACCAGAGCCTCCCCCGCGATGTTACGAGCCGGGGAGCTCTGGGTAAGATAATGTATTTGCCTCGAATGTGAATTTGAGCAAACATGGCAGCAATCATGAAGTTTAGTTCTTGAGCAATTGTCAAGTAAAGTTTAAAGTTTGCTATAAATTTGCTACACTTTTAGTTGAGAAGGCGAATGTGTATTTTTGCATCATATACGCTGCATGTTTGTTTCATAGCAAATATGTTTCATCTTTGCTCCAGTTTTGCTCGACTAGTCAAACATCAAATATACCATACCGCGCAAATTCGATGCGAACGTTAAGCGAATTCGATGTTTGCCTCGAATGCGCTCTGCTAGCAACACTGTACGTCCGGTTTACGTCTGATAATCCCACGTGACCTGGAGTATGGCTTAGGTTTCCACTCTGATCGAGTGACGGTTTGTATTCATTCGAATTTGAGCGCCATTGAAGGCAGACTTTCGACCGTATGTCATAGAACTTTATCACGTAAATTGTTGCGTTTGCAGGGGTGAACTCGCAACAAAAGTACCACATGTAAAGGATTGCTAATTTCACAAGCAATAGGACATTCATATGGCACTGCTTTGTGGCAATCCAGCGAGGACAGGACGGTTATATTTCAAGGTAAAATGAACGGGTTTATGTGCCACAGAAGTTTATCTACAACACTCGTGTGAAGAAACTTTCGTGTATTTTTGCTGCCGAAAGTAGACACAATTCAACCGAAAATTGACAAAGTCAAAATGCTGCTAGTTATTTATAGGCTTTAATTTGAGTTGTGCAGTCAGAAAACCTGAGAAACTTATTCTAGTCGATTCGACTTCGCATTCGCCATGTTTGTTTCCGCTGCGCAGTTAGGTATAAACCGGGAAAGCTTTAAACAAGTATTCCTGCTTTATTTCTGATCGCACAGCACAAAATAAAGCTTTTAAATCACTACCAGCATTTTAACTGTATCAGTTTGACAATTTCCGGTGGAATTATTGTTAATTTTGGCAGCAAATGCAATATCTCGGCTTCGTGTCAGAGTGTTGTTTAGATAAATGTCTTTGTGGACGACCGCCAACCCACAAACTCGTTCGTTTTACTTCAAGTTACTGGACTGCCACAAAGCAGTGCTGTTTGAGGATCTTAGATTGACGATAGATCAGATAGATTGTACGTTCGATTATATTTCATTTTGCAAATAAATACTGGTTATCCCGTGAACTACGCTTGAATATGAACGGTGCAAACAATATGTAAACCGGGATGTAAACATGATATTCTCTATTAAATTTGCCTTTGTGCAATGATAATGCAAGCTAGTATTTGCAGTACATTTGCTCACAGTCTAACATTGAACTTTGGCACACGTAAACATTCCGCAAACATAAAGCAAACGCGATTGTTGCAGTTATATTTACCGCTAAGCAAAGTCGATGCGAATATACGTGTTTGCATACCCTTTTGTAAACCGAGCAAATCTGATGTAAAAGCGGTCTTCACCAAATTTGTATGATGGTAAATATGATGCGAATTCGAAAATTGCATTTGCGCAAATTGTATGCGAAGATGAGCAAATATGGAATTCACTTCACATTTACCACTACATTACGCATGAGTGAATCCATTTTTTCGTCCAGTGCGTGCTTCAGTAAAACCAATAAAACCTACAGGATTTGTTACAATACATAAAAAAACGAAATGTTCATCTACACTTTCTCTGGGGCTTGATGAAATGCGTTTATCAAAATTCGGGCGCGAAAAATTAAGACTGCGTTTTCCGCGCTCCTCCACGGTTATAATTTTCTGTTTTCAAACTTGATAAATGTTAAATGAGTTTGAGAATGAAATTTCCATCCTGAAGAAAGTCTCAAGAATTAAACTTGAGTGATGGCTTCCAGCTTCCCTTTTCCCTACGTCTGCAATTCTGATTAATATTCCACTATATTTTATCGGTATGCAATTGACGCAATTGTAATCAAGTTGCAAGCCACTTAAAGGAATGACGGATATTCAATGGAAGCAAAATACAAAATTCAGCTTAATAACATTTCGATATGCAATGTAGAGATTCACTTTTTTTTTCTTCTTTTTAGTGTTGTACATGTGTTCAGTTATGTAAGAGTACGGTAGGGTAGGATATGCAAAATTAATAAAGATTATAAAAAAATGTAGATATTCACTCAATTGGGTAACTCGATTACACTTGACGTACATTTGAAGACGACGTCCAAAAACATCCCTTCCACGACTTAACCTGCAATACTATCGTCTGGCTCTCTTTGGCCGTCGTTCATTGCTCTAGCAAGGCAAAGAGTTTTCGATAGCATCGTAAATGTCTTACTCTTTAATCTTTGCTGCCGAATAAAAAGAATCAGACAGTATACAATGATATATTTTAAAAATCTCGGGACATGCATACAGAGCTCGTGCTTTGAGTCGCATCCGGCCGAGTTTACACGCAAAAGCAATGCACAGTCACGTACGATTTTTTTTTTGTAAATTGATATCCTTGTATCTCTGTATCTTTGTATTTACAGAACCCAAAATATGACCCGGAGCCTTCAGATATATTCGTGCCACGCACTGAGCATCATCGATGCGTATCCCAGAACTGTTGCTGCTCGCTTGCTCACAGCAATAACTTAATTAACCTTATATCTCTAATCTGATGAAATCACTTTTCCGACTAAGACAGTTTTATAATTGATTGAATGATCCTGTCCGCGCATCACAACTTATTGCCCCCGCAGGGTTTGGCCCAGAGGCCAAAACCCGAGGAGGCATTATAGAATCCCCCGCGTAAAGAGAAACATAAGGGTATATGGTACATATGCCAGAAAAAATCTCGATTCGTCGGAGCAGGGCCCGCAAAAGGTCTTGGGTAACGTTTATGATTGGATGATCAGATCACGTGACTCGCAAAGGGCCCGCAAAAGGTCTTGGGTAACGTTTATGATTGGATGACCAGATCACGTGACTCGCAGCGTGGGTTTGAGACCTCTACTGTTGTCACTGGCGGACAATAAAAATTCTAAACATTCACAACAACTTGGTCGTGAAATTTAAAATCACCAAAAACTGTAAGGAGACGCTCAGCCGAAGTCAGTCAGTGCAATCCATGGTTCAGAATTAGCAAATGTTGAGCTGCTGTGGCTGTGTAGTCTAGAGAAAAACTTGAATGTTCACAAAGCTAAGAGCTCTAAACCTCATAATAGTAGTAAAGCATTCAAAATGGTTGCTATTGTGCTCTAGCTTTCGCTACGAAAGAATGTGATAATTTACCGACAAGATTTACATTTCATAAGTTCACAAAACTCAGAAAGAGGACTTTAGAATTATTATTTTTTGCATCAGCACAAGGGGGAAGTAGGCGTTTTTGTCTTCTTCCATTGTGTGCGCTGTCTGCTGTGTTATGGTTGCCGCTAAAGTATACTAAGTAGGTTAAAATAGTACCTTTGTTGACCGGAAATCTAGCAAGGGCGGAACGCGTTTTTTAGTTCTGTTAAATTAAGTTCTATTATAAGCTCTTTAGCAGCTCTAGGTGATAGCTGGTATAAAAACGCAGATATAGGTTATTAGGGAGCAGCGATTGAAAAAGAGCAAAAGCAGAGAAGTCGCGAAGCAGAGACAGCTAACGAGAGTCGAAAGTCTTGTGTTCTGTTCTCCGTTGTAAGGATTTCCGGAAAGATCAATAGACCGATCCCTATTTTGACGATAGCTCCGCCCACTAATAGCAAACAATAGGATGTCTTTCCCTACGGAGTTCAAAATGTCCGAGCAACAAACTTGAATATCGACGATTTTTCAATAATTATTCAGCTTTTCAAGATAAAAATATAAAATCCAAATTGCATGCAACAACTTCTAAACCTCCCTGCAATCGGTGTCTTTTCCGCGCTCTATGCCAAGATAAAATTTGGCTTGTCCGACGTAGCAACAGTAACTAGGGGTATAACAATGAATGCGGGATCGGTGAATTGGCTTTAGGCTTTCAAGTATTCATATTCATAGAGTTTTCAAACACGATTTTGTGCGCAAGTGTTTCTGAGTAAGAATGTGTATTAATAGTCGTTTTGGAATTTTGACACAATAGTTTTTAGAAGAATTTTCGGTATTTCGCTAGAGTTTCGTAAGAGTTTTGACGGCTTTTAGTACTTTTGGTTAGAATTGTTTGTAGAGTTTCGGCTTAAACTCCAACAAGCTGATAACGGTGGGTTCGCGTGTTGTCTGAAAAATGAGCTGTAAAAATGTTAATTGAATACTTATTACATCTGCAGTTTAAAAAGCACGGGGGCAGCTCTAGTGAGAACTAATACTAGTTACATAATAGAGACTTTAAGCACCGGAAACGAGAACGGCAACGGCGACGTGAATTCCGCGTGTGGCCTGGGGAGAGAACACAATGGCGCGTGAAGATGTAAACAAATTAAGCAACAAAAACGGCAACGTGAGCTGAAATATCGGTAACATTTTAGTTTTTCGCAATTATTTCTTCGTTTTTCTAAATGCAAAATCGATGCCTTCGCTAAAAGACGCGAGGGAACAGCTTTTACTGAGTCACTTCGATGGAATAATCGACGACGAAGAGTTTTTGTTGCTTTATGCGGATGCCAACACATCTGATAATTTGGACCTGCCGTACGATAACTACGAGCGATTTGATTTGGATCTTTTGGAGAACGATGAGTGTTTATCTGAGTTCCGGTTTAACAAACGGGATATACCGCTACTAGTAGAAGCCTTGCAAGTTCCAGATACCATCACTTGCTACCAGAGAAGCGTTTGTACTGGCACGGAAGCGCTTTGCATTGTACTCAAGCGCCTTGCCTATCCTTGCCGATACCTTGATTTGATCCCGAGGTTTGCAAGACCTGTGCCTGTTATCTGCATGATCTACAATCACATGATTGATTATATTTATGAACTACATGGACACAGGATATTGCAGTGGAATCACCAACTAATGAATGCCGGAGCTCTCGAACAGTACACAACGGCGATATCTGCAAAAGGTTCCCCTCTTGACAACTGTTTTGGTTTTGTCGATGGGACTGTCCGGCCTATCTGTCGCCCAAATGAACACCAAAATATGGTATACAATGGCCACAAACGGGTGCATGGATTAAAGTTTCAGTCGGTGGCACTTCCAAACGGGATGATAGGGAACATGTTTGGCCCAATAGGTAAGACTGTACAGTACAATTATGTCCCCCCTATATTTTCCTAACATTTGTTTACTTGTAAGCAAAAAAATGTAAGCCCTAGGTGCTGTGGGCTGCTTCTGGTTTAACAACGCAATGTTTTGGTGTTCTCTGCCACTGAAAACAGTTTTTCAAATTGGCATTCCAGGATGTTTGCACAAAAACAGTTTTATTCTCTTTTTGCATGGTAATAAGTAATAATCTTTAATCCGTATAAGTGTAATGGGTTAGGGTGCAGGGTGTTAGGGTGCATCATGTAAACACTGTAAGGATGAATAGAGGCTACAGTACGAGAAGGGAGAGTCACCCATGTGTCAGAGTTACCCCATTTCTATATGAAACAGGCCCCTCAATCTGAGATTCAATTGCTTTAGTGAGATGTGACATTGTTTATTGAGATGCTTGACTTTTGTAAACAACAACAACTCACTCACTATCCTTCAGCAACAAACAAAAACATAGCAACTGCAATTACTGTAGATGAATGGGAAATAAAAAGCTTTTATTTCCTTGGTCACAGTATTTCCCTATACGGACCGACCCAGCCAGTAAAAAAGATATATTTATTTTATGACTGTGATGTCATTTTACCATATCAAGGTCAAAATTGGGTGCAGATAGGCAGTGAGTCAAGTGGTATTATGCCAAAAGCCATCAAAAATGAGCAAGATATGCAGTGGAAGCCTAGCAGACATTTTACTCATTGCTCGCAAAAATAAATCCAAATACTTGCCTGTATCACAAGGAAAAACATCTTATTTATAAGATATAATTATATTTTCATTTTACTTCATAATGTTCTATTTTTTCCATAGAGGGAAAACGCCATGATGCTTTCATGCTGCGGGAATCTGGTCTGTTAAATGACCTTGAGTTAAATGCCTTTTCACCACCACCAGCAAGACGTCCACTCTGTTTGTACGGAGACCCTGCCTATCCCCTTCGTATCCATCTGCAAGGCCCTTTCCGTGAAACAGTCCACCCTCTGACTCCAAGAATGGAGCATTTTAATGAGTCCATGAGTGCAGTGAGGACATCAGTGGAGTGGATCTTTGGTGATATTGTCAATTATTTTAAATTCATTGACTTTAAAAAAACACAAATGATTGGTCTGTCCACTGTTGGGAAAACTTACATTGTATCTGCTCTGTTACAAAATGCTTTAACTTGTTGTTATGGTAACACCACATCTCAGTTTTTCAATCTAGATCCACCAGTCTGCTAGAATATTTTGTTTGAAAAAGTGTTTGAGTGCTAAGTAAAACAATACAGCAGACCATTATTCAGGCAAGTCCATAGTCTCCCACACAGCAAATCTTTCTTTAGTTTTTGATGGGAATTGAAAAGGATCACATGCTGCAACCTCCCTTGCTGCGAGGATGTCATGCTGAGGAAGCCAGCGCATTGGCTTATCCTTAGCATCTTTAGATGCCTCTGCCTCAGCCATTTTTGTCAACCTTAAATTGAAAATGATACGTACAATGAGAGGAGTAAATACTAGTCAATAACATTCATGAATCAGGTCAGTAATATACCCTCTTCTAATGAATTAATTGAAGAAACCTTATGCATTAGAAACTTTAAAAGCGGCGTTGAATGGATAAGATGGTTGAAAAATTATTATGCATTAATTGTTGATTAATTGATGCATTAAAGTTAAAGCTTTTTAAAACATTTTTTTAAGGAAAAGCAGACATTTCAAGTTTAGAATACTCCGCATGCACATAAAAATGAGGGAATATTATAAATTCCTACAAGTTTTTTTGGCAAGTTCTATTTTGTTGTTTCGGTAACGAAAAAACCGAAAGAAAATTTCCAGGCATGTTAATGTAGGGCAGTTCAAAATCTTGCAAGAAACCTTGTTTATAGTTTAGCGTGGTGTTCACGCCTCGACGAAGGAAGCAAAACCCTCGCAAAACCACAATCGGAAAAACCAGGGATTTGCCGTAGAAAAACACACTGAAAAAGAGAGGACTGTTGGTTCGGAGCCGTGTCACAGAAGATAGAGGTGATGAGACAGGCTCTCTGGGTTTAGTTTATCGAAAATAAACATGGCAAACTAGAAATTTGTGCTACTACAAACCAAACCAAAGCAGTAGTGTCGGTGAAAAGAGTAAAACTTCAAAATTATCGAAACAAATAAAATTTGTAGCGCCTAACAGAAATACAAATTGTTCAAAACCTTGCAAAGAGCTCTTATCTCAAGTTTAAGGTTTCAAGGTAATCTTTTTGCGAAGAAAAAGGACAATACTTACTCACGTTTTGGAGAAACGCCGGCTGGCTAACTTTCGCGTTGGCGACGGGAACTAAACGCGAACAAGAAGAATGTTGAGCATGCGCAGAGGACAAAGGGGTTTCCCCTCCACTTTTCACGTCGCCGTTGCCGTTCTCGTCGTCGGTGCTTAAAGTCTCTAATGAGTCGTCTCCGACGTCTGAGCTGAGCTGCAACGTCTGATTTCTACCAAATAGACATCCGCGTAATGTCAGCCTTTCTAAATTAAAATTGGGAAGCTCATCTAAGTATTTTTCGAAACCAAATGAGAGATTTTACAAGACGATAAGTACTCAATTTTCCTGAACTATGAGGAATTATATCAGGTGAACTAAAGATAAAAATTACAGCGGCCCCATAAAATTAATTTTAGAAAGGTAACAGGGGGAGCACTAAAATATATTAACCGTGACAAAAATATATGGGAAATTAGCACTAAAAAGAGACTACTTCCTTATAACCCCGTCCCCCCTCTTTCCCCTGCCCTGGATATACGCCACTGAATTTGAAGGAGATTCAGAAGGTACGAAAATAAAACATGCCTTTTTTTAATGATCATTGACCTAAAGATAATGTGCATTTCTAGAACGTTTTTCATTCATATCAAGAAAGAAAAAAAGAACATTGACGGGCTTTTCTTTGTTAAGTACGAACGATAATTTTCCCGGGTTGGATATATGATCGTTTCTCTTGAAGTGAGATTACCGTTATCCCCGTGACATTGGCATTGCTCTGAACTGTATCGAGCCTGCAAGCTCCAACTAAAAGCGCGGAGAATCCTTACCTGAATCTCATCTCTACCCAAAGCTAGCTTGCATTATGTCCGCAAATGTTCAAGCAAATTGTTCTCCTTCGGAAGATAAGACATCTCAGAACCAACCCGCTGACACTTACCCAGAAAACACCATCGGGAACTTAAGCAAGGATCTTGTGGCACTGCTCCTGGAAGCACCTAATAAAACAATAAAGCTGGATGTAGCGTCTTCAAGATTAACGTTTCTAAACGAAGATTGCGTTACGTATTGGAGGTTCTCGAAGGCGTCAAGCTCGTCGAAGTTACAACGCAGGGGATGGTCATGTGGCTCGGCATGGAATCTAATTAGTGAGGACAGTGTCGAACTGATTATCAGCGATTAGAGACCTCGCCCAGAATTTCAATTTGAAGCCAAGCTAGTCCTTAGTTCAACAAACTCCTCAAAGCCTGCATAAATTTAGACAAATCATCCAGAGCTGTTCACTCGTTGACGGAAGCCAAACCGCGGTTTGTTAGTTGCGTAGAATTCGCACAATTATGAACATTGCAGTTGTATTGTCTCCCCTATTCAGTAGGACATTCATTCCCAATATCCTTTCTAGTCTGTTCGCTGAATTTTGAAAATAACGTTTTCTCTTAACTATCGAGTGTTTGATATTACTTCCCAAACGAATGATTTAAGGGACCGGTTATTTTTTTTAACCGAATTCGAGGTGTTTGAAATTCTGATGAAAAACTATCGAGTGTTTGATATTACTTCTCAAACGATTGATTTAAGGGACCGGTCATTATTTATTTTTTTTAACCGAATTCGAGGTGTTTGAAATTCTGATGAAAAACTCTATCGAGTGTTTGATATTACTCATCTCAAACGATAATGATTTAAGGGACCGGTCATTATTTATCGCCTGAGGGGGGGCAGAGGATTTTTGGGGGATCAATTCATTTTGGGGCGAGCGAAAGGGGGGATCTCTCAAAATCTGAAGCCCTGAAAGGGTGGACCACAAGAAATTTTCTAAGTAGTTACTCCAGCAACTTCTCTGTCATTTGCATTTTTCTACTTCACTTCACTCAATACATAATACAAATTTCGGAACGAAGACACTACCTTTGCACCGTTCACAAGAACACGTGTATCTTGGCGAGGAAAAAGACACACTACCAAAAATGCCCTGCAGTGATAGGCCTGGCGGGCAGTCACTATGTCACAGGCATAGAAATTCGTCATTTGGGCCGCGCTTCACGCAAATGAATAATAATAATTTCGTCATTTCGGCGCGCAATTGCGCGCATGAATAATATAATTGCGACCGACTCCCCAGACTAGCAGCTCGTAAGCAAGAATTACGCTGGGTCCCCACGGTGCCACTGGCAGCCAAGCGGTCATAAGCACAGACACTGAGGGTGGTCCGACATA
Source organism: Scolanthus callimorphus (assembly GCA_033964015.1). Lineage (NCBI taxonomy): Eukaryota > Metazoa > Cnidaria > Anthozoa > Actiniaria > Edwardsiidae > Scolanthus > Scolanthus callimorphus. Next base: position 23,500,652 of record CM066923.1, read on the forward strand.
ATATATATATATATATATATAATTGCGACCGACTCCCCAGACTAGCAGCTCGTAAGCAAGAATTACGCTGGGTCCCCACGCCGCCACTGGCAGCCAAGCGGTCATAAGTACAGACACTGAGGGTGGTCCGACATAATATATATATATATATATATATAATTGCGACCGACTCCCCAGACTAGCAGCTCGTAAGCAAGAATTACGCTGGGTCCCCACGGCGCCACTAGCAGCCAAGCGGTCATAAGCACAGACACTGAGGGTGGTCCGACATAATATATATATATATATATAATTGCGACCGACTCCCCAGACTAGCAGCTCGTAAGCAAGAATTACGCTGGGTCCCCACGGCGCTACTGTCAGCCAAGCGGTCATAAGCACAGACACTGAGGGTGGTCACTGCCAGAGCGTTTATTATGTCTCAGTTGTTCTTTAACGTCCCCCCTGAAACTGGGTAGGGTAGGAAAGCGAGACGGGACCTCGGTTTATTGTCTCATCCGAAAGACGTGAAACACAGTAGAACAACGTTCAACTCACAATATGAACCAATTTCGACCGAGACCCGAACAGAAAGAAAATTTCCTCTGTCCCGGCCAGGAGTCGAACCCGGACCACAGCGGTGAGAGACCCAACGCCGTAACGCTGGACCAACCGTGCTTCAGTAAAACCAATAAAACCTACAGGATTTGTTTACAATACATAAAAAAACGAAGTGTTCATCTACACTTTCTCTGGGGCTTGATGAAATGCGTTTATCAAAATTCGGGCGCGAAAAATTAAGACTGCGTTTTCCGCGCTCCTCCACGGTTATAATTTTCTGTTTTCAAACTTGATAAATGTTAAATGAGTTTGAGAATGAAATTTCCATCCTGAAGAAAGTCTCAAGAATTAAACTTGAGTGATGGTTTCAAGCTTCCCTTTTCCCTACGTCTGCAATTCTGATTAATATTCCACTATATTTTATCGGTGTGCAGTTGACGCAATTGTAATCAAGTTGCAAGCCACTTTAAGGAATGACGGATATTCAATGGAAGCAAAATACAAAATCCAACTTAATAACATTTCGATCCAATGTAGATATTCACTTTTTTTCTTCTTTTTAGTGTTGTACATGTGTTCAGTTATGTAAGCGTACGCGGGTAGGGTAGGATATGCAAAATTAATAAAGATTATAAAAAAATGTAGATATTCACTCAATTGGGTAACTCGATTAAACTTGACGTACATTTGAAGACGACGTCCAAAAACATCCCTTCCACGACTTAACCTGCAATACTATCGTCTGGCTCTCTTTGGCCGTCGTTCATTGCTCTAGCAAGGCAAAGAGTTTTCGATAGCATCGTAAATGTCTTACTCTTTAATCTTTGCTGCCGAATAAAAAGAATCAGACAGTATACAATGATATATTTTAAAAATCTCGGGACATGCATACAGAGCTCGTGCTTTGAGTCGCATCCGGCCGAGCTTACACGCAAGAGCAATGTACAGTCACGTACGATTTTTTTTGTAAATTGATATCCTTGTATCTCTGTATCTTTGTATTTTGTACCTCGAAAGAGTGCAAGTCAATCTACAGAACCCAAAATATGACCCGGAGTCTATATTCGTGCCACGCACTGAGCATCATCGATGCGTATCCCAGAACTGTTGCTGCTCGCTTGCTCACAGCAATAACTTAATTAACCTTATATCTCTAAGATGAGATCACTTTTCCGACTAAGACAGTTTTCTAATTGATTGAATGATCCTGTCCGTGCATCACAACTTATTACAAAATGAGTCGTCCCCGACGTCTGAGTTGAACTGTAACGACTGATTTCCTCCAAGTCGGCGAGCAAATACGCATGCGCGTAATGTCAGCCTTTCTAAAGAATTGGGAAGCTCATCTAAGTATTTTTCGAAACCAAATGTGAGATTTTACAAGACGATAAGTATTCAATTTTCCTGAACTATGATCATGAGGAATGATATCAGGTGACTCAAGATAAAAATAACATTAGCGGCCCCATAAAATTAATTTTAGAGAGGAAACAGGGGGAGCACTAAAATATATTAACCGTGACAAAAATATATGGAAACTTAGCACTAAAAAAAGACTACTTCCTTATAACCCCGTCCCCCCTCTTTCCCCTACCCTGGATATACGCCACTGAATTTGAAGGAGATTCAGAAGGTACCAAAATAAAACATGCCTTTTTTTAATTATCATTGACCTAAAGATAATGTGCATTTCTGGAACGTTTTTCATTCATATCAAGAAAGAAAAAAAAAGAACATTGACGGGCTTTTCTTGCTTCAGTACGAACGATAATTTTCCCGGGTTGGATGACGATCGTTTCCCTTGAAGAGAGATTACCGTTATCCCCGTGACATTGTTCTAAACTGTATCGAGCCTGCAAGCTCCAACTAAAAGCGCGGAGAATCCTTACCTGAATCTCATCTCTACCCAAAGCTAGCTTGCATTATGTCCGCAAATGTTCAAGCAAATTGTTCTCCTTCGGAAGATAAGACATCTCAGAACCAACCCGCTGACACTTACCCAGAAAATACCATCGGGAACTTAAGCAAGGATCTTGTGGCACTGCTCCTGGAAGCACCTAATAAAACAATAAAGCTGGATGTAGCGTCTTCAAGAAACGTTTCTAAACGAAGATTGCGTTACGTATTGGAGGTTCTCGAAGGCGTCAAGCTCGTGGAAGTTACAACGCAGGGGATGGTCATGTGGCTCGGCATGGACATATAATTGGTGAGGACAGTGTCGAACTGATTATCAGCCATTAGAGACCTCGCCCAGAATTTCGATTTGAAGCCAAGCTAGTCCTTAGTTCAACAAACTCCTCAAAGCCTGCATGAAGTTAGACAAATCATCAAGAGCTGTTCACTCGTTGACGGAAGCCAAACCGCGGTTTGTTAGTTGCACAGAATTCGCACAATTATGAACATGGCAGTTGTATCCTATTCGGTAGGACATTCATTCTCAATATCCTTTCTAGTCTGTTCGCTGAATTTTGAAATAACGTTGTCTCGTTTTCTTCCGTTCTTTTTACCATCGTGTGCATTGCTACGCGACCTCAAAATCCACTTTTGCGATTGGCGATTCTCAGCATAGCCATAGGAATTGTAATGTCAATTTTCTTGAGCCAGACAGTTAATAATTCTAGGCCAGAAAGCCAAAGGATAGCTTACAATAATTTTAGTTGATTTTGCAATCAATTTCGACCCACTGACGTAGCTGAATCCGAAGTTTGGGTTTTGATTTTCACAGCTAAAAATCGCCCATCGCAACAGTGAATTTTGAGGTCGCGTAGCAAATACAGTGGTCTAAATTGCACTTTGTGTAAGTTGGGGCGGATTTCAGTTGACTGTCGCAACTAAATTAGACTTTCGTTGTCGTCATGTTCTTATTGGTTGAGATCTTATGGTTATAAAGTCAGCCAATCAGCATGCGAAGAAAAACCAAAAACACATTGACTCTTGTTTCTTTGGTCACTTCGTAGTTACTTCGTCCCCTGGTTTTGTTGTTGAATGGGTTCTGTTTTTGATTGGCTAAGTGCATTTTAGACTTTGTGTCTAGTTTTCGAGACTCAATAGAGCGGATTTCAGATGACTGTCGTGATTTAACTGCGTTTGCGATTGGTTTGCTTTCTCATTGGCTGCTTATTTCTATCAACCAATCAAATTCGAGAGCAATTGTGTGACTACTAAGTTATCCTAAATTCGTTCGGCTCCTGATTGGCTGGGCTGCCTGGAAACCATTCAACAGCAAGTTGTAATTACTGTTGTTTCTGATTGGCTAGTGAGCTAGTTTAGAGATGCAAATGAAGCGAGCCTTTTGTTTTCAATTGATTACACAATTGCGTTCACTTTCACGACGGTTATCTGAAATCTGCTCTTTAAGAAGTGCGCTCTATTCTTGCTTTACTATTTTTACATCAACCGTAACCTGACCCGAATAGTACGAGACGCTCTTCATTGCAGATAAAACGAACATGACGCTGCCTGGAGGTAAACTAACCACTACAGGTGAAGCGCTCGAAAGCTTCATGTTCTGGACTTCACTGTACTCGACCGAAACTACAAAAACTGTGTTAGCGCACACGTTAGCCACTTCCCAGCTTAAAGCATCTTCATCTTTTTCTTTCCCGTGCGTTCTTCGCAAGAGGTACAAACACCTACTAGGTCGGATGCGACGATACGAGGTCTTACTATTGCAGAAGTATAATGTACTTTTGATCAATGCTCTCTTCAGCTCCCTTCTCGAACTCCCATCAATTGCCTGAGAGTCACGGCTACGATTAGAACTACGATTATTCGTTCTTGAACATATGCAGAGCTTTGGGTTGACTCCCTTGTCAGCACACGCTCTGTATTTACCAAACATGGATATTCTTTCGTAGTGAACAAGTTCCAAGCTCATAGAATTTTGATCCGGGATGATTTTGGACTTAACCTCGACCTGAAAGATGTCCTCTGCGTGGCTCACAATGTTACCAGATGGTACAGAAATATCAATAGTAGTTAAGAGACTCCCGTCTAATTGTGCGTTACGCTCACGAACATTGTAAAATTGCTTTGCTGAGAGTTTTGCGCAAGATCGTAAGAGAGGTAGACTTCCACCTTGCGCGGCTTTGAGAAATTCTTGTTGAAGCTTATTGTTCAGTTGCCCCATAGCAAACTCTACTAGAGCTGTTTTCAAAGTATCATTCGTTGTAGGACTATCCCAACCCTGACACACGCACAAATTAGGAGTTCTTAACTCTAGGTCATTGCATGTCCGAGTGTCCGAAATTGGGCCAAATACCCCATCAGCCCCGACGCCATTCGTTATAGGCCCTGCAAGTGCCATGAACGTATGATGAAGGTCAATAACGGTTGTAAGTCTACGCTGATTGGTCCTCAGCGCCGACATCGCCCGCTCTCCTAAAAGGCTAGCAACCTTATTTGGAACTATAACAAATAAACTCGGATGGAACATTTCGAACCGGCCCTCCATGATACTGACAGTATAATCTGTATATGTATTCCCATGGTCAGCTAGTATAACAGTCATAGTGTCCTGCTCTCTACCAATCGTGGTAATATACTCCTTCAGTGCACGGTCGAATGTTTGTATACGCCGCCCTAGATTGTCATGGCCGACATTAAGGGCTAAGTAAGATAGAAGTGGACTTGCCTTTGGCGAGGTTCGTATAGCGCGGAGGGTGTCAAGCGTGTAGTTCAAATAGTAAGAATGCTGGAAGTTACCATTGTAACAAATTTGTTCCCCATCTGGCCCATTAAAAGGCGTGTCTAATCCATATGTTTGTAAAACTTCACAGGCAGAATGGGTGATACCTGCAATGGAATAAGTCAAGGGATTGATTTTAGAGCGGATTCCAGATATATTCCATATAAAGGAGCAGTTTGGCTTTAGGAGAATTCCACTGACCAAATAGGCTAACGGTGTTTACATCTTGTAATACCATGATCGCCTCTGTTTCCTTTGTTCTCCGAGGGACATTTACTAGCTATAAATTCCCTCATCATAAATGCAAGGGAAATTTAGTAGACAAAGGAATCCTTTGTCTTTTACTAAATTTCCCTCTGGTGACGTCACGAGAGAGGGAAATTTAGTAAAAGACAAAGGATCTTGTCTTCAACATATCTCCGCCAACTTGTTGAGAGAATATAGTTGAAGACAAAACCCTTGTCTTCTAGGAGTAGTCGAATCAAGCGCTGCTGTTACACTCACGCGTATTGGACTACTCGCCCAAGTGATCAAAGTTCGAATTTCGTTAGCTCAAGTCAGCGTGAGCTCGACTTACATCCATGTGGGATAGCTGCTTTCGAAATGCGCATGCTCGGTCTTAATGACGTCACGGTTGTTGGTCAATTTTATATTTTTTGGACATGAAATTCTTAATTGTTTTTTTCTTCGTCTAATAATCAAGTGCGCTTTTCTCTTTTTTTTTGAACACCCAAGTCGAACCAAGCGCTGTTGTTACATTGCGCCTATTGGACGACTCGCCTAAGTAATCGAAACTGATTACTCATTTGATTACTCATTTCAGTTCTGTAATCACTAAATTAACAAATTTACTAAGCCAGTAATTTATTTATTCTACTGTTATTTTCTCCAAACTAGGAATTGAAGGAAACTTCTTATTTTCTGGCTCAAAATCTTTAAAGGACTCTTCTCTTGACTTTTAATTCCAGGCATGATAAACATTTGTAGACGGCACCTACAAAACCTGGATCACGGATCGTCGGATCGGATCGGATCATCGGATCGGAACGTCGGATCGGATCGTCGGATCGGATCATCGGATCGGATCATCGGATCGTCGGATCGGATCGTCGATGATCAAGGGATGGGAAACGTTGTATGACGTCACCGTTGTATGACGTCACCAATGACCGTTATTGATGACGTCATATAAACTAGATAATGTAATATCTTGACAAGGGAACATTCTAACAGAAGTCCAAACTAGGGAAAGTTGTCTCCAAGCCAAGGGGCTACAAACGCCTGTCACGTGATATGATGTTAAAACAAAAAATAACAACAGTATCTGACATGATATTGGCAAACTTGGGAGAAGTTGTCTCCAAGCCGAAACTAAAATCTCCTCCAATTTTAGAACTTCTATTAATCGTTAACAACGTTTGATTGTTGTCAAGATATTTTATTTTCTAGGTTTTGACGACGTCATATCACATGATAGGGGTTGTTCCCCTTGGCTTGGAGACAACTCTCCAAGTTGGAATGTTCCCTTGTGTAGATATTAAATTTTCTAGTTTTAATGACGTCATCGATGAAGATGTATCGAATTTTATATTGATTACTACATATAAGTGAAAATCATCCGATCCGATGATCCGATCCGATGATCCGATCCGACGATCCGATCCGATGATCCGATCCGATGATCCGATCCGATCCGACGATCCGTGATCCAGGTTTTGTAGGTGCCGATTTGTAGACCACTTGGTATGTCTTTTCGTGCTCATTGGAACTCTTCCTTCCCTAGCATTTTCCACTTCTTTATCCGATACGAAGGCAAAGCGCGCTGCCATGTTTAGGATTAATGTGACCCTGAATATATGATCAATCCAGTTTCACCCAACTTTAATGATTATGCGAAACTCTCCGTGACTGAGGCAACTGAACTAAACTGAATACTGAAACCCTCGAACTACGGGTTTTTCCTCGGCGATCATAGTATTACAAAGTAATGTTATTACTTATAATTGGCACCCAATTCAGATCATGTGATGATTCCTTTGGGTGGTTCAACTGTAAAGTTTTTCTCACTCGACCGAGTGCACGAGTGTATGTGCAGAACTAACAGACGCATCCACGCCCAATATCTGAATAGGGTGACAACAAGATGTAAACACCGTTTGTCAATTTGGCCTGATCTTCGCCCAAGGGTCGAAATGGGGGAGCTTGCAATTCCTGTGCAGTTCCTGGGGGAGGTGAATAGGTTTACGGATCGGCGGATTCGGGCCTAAATAGCACACGGATTACGGATTTTAAGAAAAACTCGAGCGGATTTTCGGATTCTCAAAACGTACCGGATCGCGGATCTATTGAAAATTCGACTTCGGATTTCGGATTCTGATATCGCAACTACGGATTGCAGATTGTTGACTGTAGGGCCTGTAGACAAATAGCCCTGGATGTTCCAATTTGTAGGCCGTTAATATGCTTTCGTATTTCACATACTTAATTTCGCATACTTAACAAAAATTTCGGCGCGCTTCTCGCGCATAAAAAATGACATTTAACATACTCTTTGAGAACTCGCCCCGCGCCATTTATAGAACAAGTGTATCTTGACGAGAAAAAATAAACTCTTCCAAAAATGCCCTGCAGTGATAGGCCTAGCATACAGTCACTATGTTTGAAAGAAGATCCCGTGGATACTACCATTTTCGTTCAACTCTGAAGCTTGACGATTTTTTCGCGTAGGCTTACGTTTCAAACGTGCATGTTTTGTCGTGAAGTTGTCGCGATTCTTGCTCGCTGATTGACTGAAAAATAACACTCAAAACAGCAGCCAATCAGCGAGCGAGAAACGCGACTACTTCTCGACAAAGCGTGCATGTTTGAAACGTAAACCTACGCGAAAAAATCGCCACGCTTCAGGGTTGAACGAAAATGGTAGTAAGCGTGAGTTCGACGTTACAAGCATAGAAAGTCATCATTTGGGCCGCGCTTCACGCACATGAGAGTAATAATAATTTCGTCCAAAATACATTTGCGGCGCGCATGCATAACATAACCTACAGGCTCAGGGGCCCATCAATAGGAGCTTTGATACATAGTTGAGGTAGCGTATTTCAACGTTTATCTACCCTTTCTCTGAGGCTTGATGATATGCGTTTAGCAACGAATGAAAGTGTAACCTCCTCTTTCTGTAAAATGTCTTCTACTAGGTCAAATAGGGGACGGGGGATCACGAAAACCCCGCTACACGTCCCTCAGTGAGAGATGTTCGTGTATAAGCGATACAGTGAAACGTATTTTTTAAAAATATCAATTGTTTTCATAAATCAAATGTTGCGGATTGGGATTGAGGCGAAAATTTGTGACCGACCAGAGAAACTTTCCCTAGTAATTGAAGAAAAAAAGTGCTCCGGTATAGTTACAGTATCCCTATTCGGGCCCTATTGAATCGAAACAACAACCTGTCGTGACTAATTCGCAATTACTTTGTAATTACTCCTATAGGTTTTATTCAGAATTGGTGTAATTAATTTGCAATTGGTTTCCGACTACAGTCATATGAAATCCACTCTAACAAAGTTGTTAGGGCATTGGTCTCCCTGTGGTTTTGGCGCCAAAAGATCGCGCCTGTGTCGGCCGAGTTTGTCATATTTTTAGTGTTCAAGAAAGAAAAAGCTCTGCACCACTCGAGCTTCAACTAGTGGTTTTATGTAGCTGGAATGATTAATTCTGTGAGAACGTCCCTCGTCTGGTGAATAGGAAGGGAGGGAGCGCTAGAAGGTAATTTGATATGTTTTAGATAAGATTGTTGTTTTCCATCGAAAGTTTATTTGATCACTGACTTTCTGATGCACTGCGCTTGTCTGAAATCTGAATGACTTTCTTGAGTTATTTTGTGCACTGCATCCCACATACAAAATGTGCTGTAAAAAGTTGTCCGAAGTAAACTCCAGGTAAGATTCGTTTAAACTTGTAGAACTCAGTCGAGTGTGTGTGATGTTAATTTGAAACGTCGTAAACAATCTGCGAAATGCGCACTTGTGTCTTCTGGAATAAAAATTGATTAAATTAGCCTCAAAAGGGCTTAATTAGTCTGCTCAAACTTAAGTTTGGTTGTTGTATTGTGGGATAGCATTATTTAGAAGATGAGATTCACCAGTTGTAAACGCAAGCTTAATTCAATAATATGGCGGCTATACGACTCGAACGGGCGTCATCTTTTTCGAACAAAATCTTTCCTATAACACAGTTCCCCTGGTATTCAAGAAAATGGCGTGGTCTGTGCAGTTTGACCTTGCCCCCGCCCAACATCACAAAAAAAAAAAAATAAAAGATTGTGTGTTACCTGTATGATCGATGAACTGCTTCTGTAACGCTTCAGCCAAATCCTCCCAGTTATAGCCTATAGCAAGGTCCAACAATAACCCCCAGTAGCCTTTCCAACACAAGTCCTCCTGCCAAATGGTTTGATATCCTGCTCGCTTGAAGGCGCCAAACAAATGCCCCATATCAACCGCGCGCGCGCCATCACTCCCTTTCTTTGGCGGGAAAAGTTTACCCGTAAACAGCGCATGCGTGTTTTCAGCAGTGTGACCCTCGACGGCTTGGAACAATTCAAAATCGAAAACATGAGCAGGGGCGTTCTTGTCTTGTGACCAGTTTTTAAGCAGTTTAATTGTATTTGGTAAAGATCGGTAGAAATGAGCTCTTGCGACTGAATCAATCAGTACAATATTCACGTTAATTGCATTTTTTGATCGCTCAGAAGAGTTGTCCTGAACAGTTAGTGATGCATTGATGGGTAAAAGTTGTCTAAGCGTGTGGTTCACGGTATTTTTGCATTCAATAATAACATAGTGAAAACCATTTCTGATATTATCTTGCAGAATATTGACTAAGCCTTCTTGTAGAGATGCTACTGTAGAAAATTCGTTAACAATGTCATGTGCTCCGCTTTTAGGGTTCATACTTTTTGCAACTATTTCTCTGGCGCAGAGATTCCTTCTGCAATTGACAAGAGGGCGCTTTTTGCCGCCTGCAACTGAGACATCTAGTGTACAAATATCACCTCTATGAGCATATTTGCAGTTAAGATCAACTGGGTTACGGTTATATAAATTATAGGCCATCTTGCACGCCTCCTGGGATGGTCTATGTGGTTGACACTTCCCATAATCAGGTAAACCTTGCTGCGATAGGGTATTTATGGGACATTCACCCTCACTCCTATTGTCCCTGCTTTCTCCCATGTCCTGATCGTCTTTGGCTTTATTGGATATTATTGAATTGCCTGGTTGGGTTTCCGAACTATTCCTTTCTTGATCTCTGACATTTTCTGCTTTGTTGTGTTTCGGCTGGGAATCTTTAAACTCTTCATCGCGTTCCTCATGGACTTGTGTTTGGACAGAATTTGAGTGTCGTAGCTGGACTTTCAATTTTACATTTTTATTCTGTGAAGCAGCATGCGAAACAGTTTTCTTTTCTTTGACGTTTCCTTGACTGTTATTTTCATCGAATGGCGTTTTAGTCATTTTTTCATTACTTCTTTCCGCTGCTTTTAGCGCCTGAGTTGTATTTCGTGGATACTTTGGGAAGAATTTCAAGGTATTACGTTTTCTTCTTGTCTCAGTTCTGAAATTAAAACCTCCGTTGGTCTTCTCTTGGGTAAAACTAACAACGCCAACATTCACGTTTGCGTTGAAGCGTCTCACTTTTTTATCTTGTATGTTCCTGTTTTCTTTATTTTTACCAAACTTTAGGGACTTTCTTTCTCCACCTTTATCACGTAACCCTTGCAGTCTCAGAAACAGCTCGTTACCATTTTTTACAGCACTTTTAGCAATAAATATCTGTCCTTCTAGAGAAATCGAGATATTCTTTAAAGTACTTTCACCTTGTTTGCTATCAAATTCAAGAGTACTTTTTACACGTCGAGGCATGTCAGCTTTCCAGAAGGAATGCTTGAAAACTATTTTCTGAGCGACAAACCAATTTACAAGGCCTACAAATATGATAGCCAACAAAACAGTGCGCATGCGCGATATAGAGGCGCAGCGCTTTGATAGTGTCCACAAACCACGCATGCTCAGAAACTTCTTTATACGACTTAACTGCTGTGTATACTTTGACGATGAGCACTGTAATGAAGAACACAAAGAAATAATTGGCATTGAATTTACAAACGTAATTTTCGGGGTGGCGATTTTATCGATTGTTGCCGTGGGGCTGTGATTGCTTTGTCAGCAACGTTTAGAATTTTGAAAATCACAGTAACCAATAAGAGCAATTTTTGCATCGCCAAATGTTCGAAACAGATTAAAAATATATTACAAATGAGCATCAATATATTAATCTTTTCCATCTCATGTAAAAAATCTTGCCTTATGTCAAGTGTAAGTTTGGTTTGGCTTGTATGATTGTAAAAAAGTTTTTGCTTCCAAAACTGCAAAAAGTCGGTTTCTCTCGCTTGGAGCAAGGACGTTTCGTTTTGCCCGGCGTGTCGTCTCGAACATTCGGAGGTCGAACCGAATCGAACCTCGGATCGTCCGATCTGGTTCGAGCCCTTTAGAGATCGAACCGAATCGTACTCACTCAAAAATCTGGGGATCGAACCCAGATCGAACTTGATCGAACAATAAAATTAATTACGTATGTGACGTGACGTAATTGTTGCGGCGTACACGAATATATGAAGTAGCTATCACACCACATGAACTGATACCTTCCTGGCAGTTTCAACAACCGTGTCAATATGACTGCACGCCGTAAACGTCAGTGTGTTGTTAAGGGCGACCACAACTGCCCTTTTGAAACAAGGATTGGGGACATATACATGTACGTCGAGATGAGGAAAATTGGAGATCGAGGCCCGGCTTTTTAATTAAAAAGTAGTTGACACTGAAGGAACTCCGAGACTTACATTAGGCTGCATTCATTATGTATACTACAGGGGGGGGGGGGGGGGGGGGGGGGGGGGGGGGGGGCAGAGGATTTTTTTTGACAATGCAAAATTTTCAGATCCCCCCATGGCACAACATATTTTTTACGAATCCCCCCTCTCGGTCAGAAGGAAAAACATGCCCCTACCAAGTGTTCTGGTGCGCTTCTCGATTGGAACCTTACTACATAGACTGAGTATCATTTATTTTGTATTTGATTGTTTGGTTTGTTTTCCGTTGTGCGCTTCGCGCGCAGCAATTTTGACATAAAGCTACAAGACTATTAATCAAAAGTCCAAAGGCGTTTTTGTCTGGCAGACAAAAGTCACTGACGAGGACCTCGAGGAATTGTGGTAAAACAAGAAGGCCTTTTACAATTTTTTAAGTGTATAAGTCTTTATGCGCGCGAAGCGCGCAGCTTTTTTCAACATATCGGTTGAAAGAGGGTAAATACACGAGAATAGTAGTGCAAGTGATATTTCTTCAGGAGGTTCAAACTCGGTGTTTAAAATATATATAATACCTCAACAAAAATATACATCCCCCCTTCATGTTTTGAAAAAAACTTGACATCCCCCCTTTCAGTTGCTAAATTTTGAGATCCCCCCTCAAAATCCTCTGCCCCCCCCCCCCCCTGTAGTATACATAATGAATGCAGCCTTACGAATGCCGACGAACACCAGTCAGGGGTTGTGTTTTGTCCCATTTTGTTCGCGCGCGCATTTGTGTGTATATATACGTGATTTCTGTAACGGTTTTAGTCGCCCTGAAGAAGGACCGAAATAAAGGTCCGAAACGTTGGCAAATCTTGCGTTTCTGTGTTGGTTTTTCCTTCTTTTACATTGCATTACCTCAAACCAAGGCATCCCGAAGGGATCCAGAAACACATTGCTGTTTGCTCACCTTTGATTTTTGAGAAGAGAGTCCCATTTTGGTCTAAATGAAAATACTATTTACGAGACATTAATAATTTATAGTTTCCCGATAACACTGAACAGAGTGCATAGATAGCGTAGCCTCGAATTCTGACATGTTTTATTTCTATCGAACTGGATCGAACGATCCGAGAAGATCGTACGATCTAGTTCGGAGATCGTACTTACCCAAATTCTAGAGTTCGATCCGGTTCGATCTCAAAGAGCTCGAACCGTATCGAACGATCCGCGTTCGATCCGGTTCGAGCTCTTTTTAGTTCGATTTGGTTCGAGACGACACGCCGGGGTTTTGACAGCAATTTCGCGCACCATAATATGAGATCAGCGGGAATTTTACTACCTAGTTTTGTGAGGGAGCCTATTAGCGATGTATAAACAGTTGTTAACTCTGCTATTAGTTTAGAGCGTTCTGTGTTTACGAACTTGGAGAATTTTAGCATAAAACAAAAAAGGAAAACTGCACAAAGATGACAACAAAGAACTATTGTTAATCACACGGGGCAAATAAAGTAGTAGCTGATGAATTGGACTCCTTTTCAACTCCTTTTCGACTGTCCTACATTTGATTTTAGCTACCTTCAAAACATAGATGATTTTTTTATTAAAACCCGTGAGCTTTGTTTCCTTTGAGTAAAATGAAGTAGATCGTGTAAATGTATTATGTTTTAACTTCATAAAATCCCTCGAGCTCAAGCAATGTCTTGTTGAAGTTTCTGAACATCAATTTTTGTTTCGGGCATAGTAGTACAGCAGATTGGTGCAGAATTTAGGTCGAATTGTGCAAATTAATGTTACAAGCATGAAATTTGGCACAATGACAGAGCTTTATACCCTAAGTAGTCTTGCTGCAAAAACCACGCCCAAACGTGCATACTTTCCGTTTTACAGAGGTGGAATTAATTATCTTATATAAGAATAAAAGCCTGACTAAACGTTTTCCAAATTCTTCCAAACTTCACATAATGTTGAGATTGCATGCCCTTGAAGTTTAGGCAGACAAACCACGCCCAATTGCGGTACTTACAGGTATTACAGTGACGAATGTAAGGGTTTACAAAAATGAATTAAACATGATACTTATTATTGATATTTTTTTTGCAACCTATTACATACAAATTACCTAGCACCTTCGTAGCTAATCACACGCCCAAAATGCCTGTATTTGGCACATTTAACATTTTTTGGCTTTTGAGCTAAGAAAGAGACATTAAAGATTTTAATTCGACTTTTCTTGCTTCAACTCTACCAGTTCTTTTCGCAAGTACACTTTTCTATAGGAAAATGTTCTTTTACATAACTTTTCGAACGGTTTTCCACACAATGCAAGACCTCACCAACTATGAGCACCCCACGAGCCCGCCAGCTAGCGTAGAAGAAAAAAGGTTGCCTAAAAATAAACTTTGTCATGTACTGCTTTCTAGCAATTCAATATCCGTTGGTAAGATGTTACTTTTGAAGCATGTTTTAATGTCTGCTATCAGGCGAAGGGAGGCGAGGGGTGAACTGAAATGTACAATCCACTAAATAACTGTATCTCCGTGTATCTAAAAATCATTTCACATTCTTTCTTCTGAAAGCAAACGTTTCTTGTAGCGAGTGCATCAATATTTAGTTCCACTATCCCTATATCCACCTTTGGTGACCTAAGTTCCTGCGACAAGTCGGACCTCACAGGATGGCTGGAGATGGTTGTCCCTACTGTTCATAGTGAGCCCCCTGAAGTCATTGCAGTCGTGATATGACGGAGCCGCCGTTGTAATTATGCTAAAAGAAGAGAACCGTAAGACGTAAAAGCACTACGCATTATCATTTGTTTATTCTTTATGTGCGCCATTACTAGCAAACAACATGAAGAAGATAGACATTGCCTAGGACGTGGAAACAACAGTCCGAAGGTAGGCGCAAGAGATAAACGAGGTCAAGGAATAAGAAGACGAGGAGAAGCTCGAGAGCCACATCACACATATCCCTAGATTGACCTCTCTGATCGTTCAAAGACAAACTGCTCTGTCAGAGCACAAGAAAGAGTCGTACCAGTATAAAGACCTAAGGAATAAAGTGCAACGAGAATTCAAATCATCTAAAGCTAAATACTATACTCGCAAAGTGTCAGCTCTGACGTTACCCATTGGTACAAAGAGGTCAAGTCCTTGAGTGGCAGCACTGACTCATGTGGTTGGTGGAAGCAGATGGCCTGACGATGATGTTCCTTCCATCCAGGAATTATGCGAGAGCTCACTTCAATGTGTTCTTGTATAACCAGACATCAAGCATCGTCAGTTGTACTAACTGAAATTCGGAGCCAGTCCCCCAAGAGCTCCTAATCACCCCTGGTAGGCTCACAGCTCTGTAGCATCAAAGTGAAAAAATCCTCTGGCCCTCGGACCCAGCCCCAAACATCGTATGCAAGGAGCAAGCCTTTGAGTGGCAAGGGTGGACATGTTTCCCAGAAGACCAAAGATGGATGTGATACCTACTGGGGAGAAGTCTCCCATAGCCATCATAGTTGGGATGGCGAAAAGCCATCATGTAATAAATGCTGAACCAACAATCTGGACCGTACTCCCCGAGATCTCTACAACGTGTCAGCTACTCGTGCAATGCGGCTGTCAACCTGATAAGTGGTGTCGAGGGCGCTGTAAATTTGTCAAAGCACGCCCTCAATGCACTGCCATGTGCAAGTACAGAAGAGGTTACGAACGACAGTAAGACTAAGTTAATTTTCATTGTTGGTTTAGGACTTAATATTTAGACTTTTCAGAGAGGCATATAACAAAATATGGATTTTTTGTTGATGCAGGAGGCCAAGCTAATCGTGGCAGCTCAATCAAATTTAAAATACTTTTGCTTTAAATGTTTTTTTTATTTCATAACTTTCAACACTGGAAGTACCTGAAATAGGGTGTGGTTTAACTTAAGAATAATGCCGCATAAAACATCTTATCAATACTTGTAATTTGGAGAAAAAGGAAACTCCAGAAATAGATTTTGCCAAATAGTGAAGTGTACATCTATCAAGCCTGTAAGTAAGCAATAAAGGGCGTGACTCAATATGTATAGTATCGCAGGACATCTATTTGTGAATAAAGTAACATATTAAGGCTTTTGTGTAAAATTAAGACGTTCTTATTTCTTTAACAAAGATAAATAAACCCATCTTTATGCTATCTGGAAGTATTTACTTTTGGGCGTGGTTTTTATATAGAATTGCTCATGACATCAAGCTCTACCACTCTGCCAAATTTCATGCTTGTAACATCAATTTGCACAATTTTGCACCAATCTGCTGTACTATTCCCTTGTAAGTACCTTCAACCGAAGAACCTTATTTCAATGTATAAAGACGTGGAAATTTAGCATTGCACAATAACCCGTTTACAATACAGGTTTGCCGGGTCCTTTGGTTTACTTTTTATTGTCTGTAATATTTCAGACATATTGTTCTCTCTATTTTCCTTTTTTTACGGAGTGCTCAATTTCGTATCAGTTTGAAAATTCTTCATTGTTGTCGGAACCCATTTTTCATCTAGATTTTGATATCCAGCGGGCCTGATTGATTGCCTTTCCCATTATTAGATGATCCAAACAATGAGTAATAACACGTGCAACAGTAATTCCCAAAATCACCCAAACATCATAACTTGCCCTATCATAAACAACTCACTTTGAACTTGTCACGGGGAATCCCATTTCATATCCTAGACCAAGAATCCCTGCCTTGATTAATATTGATATTAAAATGATACCTCATGTGGGTGAAATTCCTCCTTTTTTAACCTTAAAAGACACCCAGAGACCATTCTAAAATCAATTGCGGTAAGAATGTTTGGTACCTAGCATTATATTTTAATGTTACAAACCACAATTTCTGTCGCAGCTTGTTATCAATTAATTACAACTGAATGAACAATTTTACATGTCTGAATCTTCTAAAGCATCTGGGTGTTTTGTCGTTTTCCTTCTTCCTGGAACTCAGTCTAAAATAGCATGGCAAAAATACAGAGGTACAAATGAAGTAGAGAAAAATCCTCAATACTAAACGATCGAAATCAGCTGTAACAAAAGTATGAAAAAGGAAACTGAACAAAAGCATGAATAAACTATGCTTGTGCATGTATTTCTTGCGATCGAGTGCCGCAGAAAAAAGATTATATCAGTAAATATATATACTATTTAGGCAAATATATATACTATGTTAGACTGAGAGAAAAACAGGAAAGAGAACAAGTATCGATATATAATATTATAAGGCGGAACATGGAGGAAGAGACAGATTGAAACGTATGGTTGAATATTAGTTTAGATTTTTACATTGAATCATTTTTCTCTCTCGAAATATATACTACTAGCTGATACCAGAGAAAAGTCATGATTTTTTGTAACGTTTGAAAGGGAACATAGTGAATTTACTTGGTATATAAAAAAAATCACCGGAGGAGGGGATACAGAGCGGAAAGGGGGATATATATACTACAATAATATATACTATGATATTACATTATGTACTATGATATTATTTATAAAGACTTACATGATGATTTACCAATCGTAATTTCCGAATTATACGATCTTGCGATTTTACGTAATTAGCCAGGCGCTGTAAATACTGAATTTCCTTTCAAAATGGGATTTGCTTGTTTGGGTTGATCTGTTACCTGGATTACTTTTTCGCTACAATATATCCAGCATCTATATTCTGACGAGACCTATAATCAGGACGTCTATATAATGCATTACTTAGTACATGTAATCATATGCGAAGTGGTATCATTGGCTGAAAAATCCTGATTTTGAATTTTAATTTGTGCATATTTTGTGTGTTAGAAGATAAGATAAGCAAACATGAAAACAAAATCAAGCAAAGATGTTAACAACCCTAGGGTTTTTAAGTCGGGCAAATCATTGTTTATTCGGAAAATCGCGGAATGAAAAGAAAAGTTACAAGGCGATTGCCCGTCTATTTGATCACAGCAGGCTTTCACAATGAATAATCAATGATAAATGATTGTCAGGCGAAAGTTAGTTTTCTTCATGACATCTCATTGCCCGCTTTTTCTATCCACGTATGGAAATTAAATAAAGATTGAAGAGCAAACTAACTTTTAAAGAAATAGTATAATTAGGTAGATTAGCATTGCCACAAAATGAACAAATTTAAAGCAATTCGCTTATATCCAATGACAATGTACCAAACTTTTCCATTCATAGAATGGAAGGGAGGTAGAAGGCAAAATTTATTAAAAGAAAAGTAGTTTTAAGCTTTTATGGTTCCCTTCCAAAAAAAACACACTATGCAATGGATTGGCAGAGCAAATATGACATTTGGGATCAGTCTGTTAGTTTTATTGTATTCGGCAGCAGTTATTTCTCAAACTTCTAAAGTAAAAAATAACATTTGTTGTCTTCCGTTTATAGTACTAGTCTGCACAAAACTGGCAAATTAGTCAAAAATATTCATTATAATTGTGCCGACATCAAAGGATCAGGAAAATGTCTAATCATCCAAATTTACTCAAAAACAAAATGTGGAATGTTGTCTACAAGGACTACGTGAGCACAAAACCTTCATTCAATCCATAAACTAGTGCTTCAACAACAGGCAAATATGCATACACAGGTTTGTTACGGTTTTCGCTGCAAGGATTCTGCAATACTTTCATCTTGATATCTCCTTTCTTTTAACACGTTTTCACCAAATGTTTTTTCAGAGTTCCCGTTTCCGTGGTAACACTTTACAAGCAAAAATATCCCATACTGCGTTAGTGTCTCAGATTAATCGATATTTGCCTAGCTTGAAGATATTGTTCTATATTATCAATCAACACGTTTTCTTAGAGTTTCCGTTTCCAAGGTAACACTCAGCGAGAAGGAAAAATAATACGCTACATCAATAATTGTGCTTCAGTATAGTTACAGTCAGAATTTCGTTTGATGTCGTATACATAGTACATAGACAATCCTCAAAAAACCTTAAATAAATGCATTACAGCGTCGCGTTTCAGTGATTTTTGACTTTGCTGTTCCGCCAATCAAACTATCTGAGCCAATGAAACTCTTGCCCGGCTCCCCCCTCTGTAGGGTCAGACACATTATGCTCGGAAATTTGACCATTATGCTTTTTAGCGTCACCCTAAAAACTTTCCCATTATGCCGAAAATTATGCTCGTGTCGGACCATTATGCTCGTGTGATGCTGGTAAAAATGTCTCCTTTGACCCCACCCAAACGAGTCCTCAAAGCTTAAAATGCAACATTTTTAACTCACAAAAGGTGATCTAACATTAACCAAGCCTCTTGGCCAAGAACCAAGCCTTAGAAAGACCAGAATAATCAGGAGAGTCAAATTCAAAGCCAAATTCGATATTTTTTTCTTATTTTTTCAATGAAAATAGGGAAAATATTAAGTTTGTAGCATTATGATAAAATTATGTTGAAAATTCGGCCATTATGCCAGCATTATGCTCGATGCTCTGACTATGGTATTATGCTCAAAATTATGCCGGCATAATGTGTCTGACCCTACCCCTCTGAACTAAAACCAGACAACGTCGCGACGGAAAGCCAGGCGACTGCACTAGGCGAAACAGGGCAAGAATCTGATTGGCTCATTTTGACTGGCGGAACAGCAAAACCAAAAACAAATCGACGTTTTGGCATGAAAACGTGGGTCGCGATGCAACGATTTTAGCTGTAAACAAAGAAAAGAGCGTTTTGAAGATATAACACATGACCAATTTTTTCGTCCAAAAGGTATTCGATGTGCTTACGGAGAAAAATTCTCATTGCGTCTCAATTTATGCTATGTCAATCAGCTATATATCGTTTTAAAAGCTAAAAAAATGGTTTATCTTATGAAGCTGTTAATTTTAGTGAAGTTTAATTTTTTGATGTATTTTTAAGACCTTGAACTAAAAACTACCTTGTTTACTTTAGAAGCTCCAGACCATAAGCGTGTTGTTGCACAATTTCACATTTTGTCGGAGTTTACTCACGGAGAAATGAACTGCAAAACCGTGTGAGCGATTTTTGATATCTTGCATATATATCTACGAAAATATTAGCCCGTGAAGTTTAAAGTCCTATTTTTTACAATTTGAGGCCACAAAATTTATCATAAAATATTTTTCAAGGAGAGAAATAAACATTTCTCACACGGTGTTTTAGGCGTTATCAATTTCCTATACGAAACTGAAAATTTGAAGCCGATAATGAGTGGCGGGCTCATACTTTAGGACTCAAATGAAGTTCAGAAAAAAAGTCACCTTATGGATTTTTAAATTTTTACCTTTTACCGAGACCTTCGTCGAGCTTTTTTTAGTTCCGTATCCCCAACGGGGCGTTGAAAATTTCACAGAAAATTTCAGAAAAGCTTGCTCCGATCATGAATAAACTGATCTTTTTGGAGGTCAGGAGCCCAATACTAGGAGCCTTCAACTGGCTTATAAGTTGGACACTGTTTTTCCTGACATATCTATTTTTAGAATAGAGTCGCTAGTTAGGCTTAGATTAAGATTAAATTAAAAAAATGGAACTGTATTCACATGTAAATGTAATTGTGCCATGAAGTGTTCTAAAATAGATCGGTCAATAAATATATCTTATTAGACATTGTGATGTACAATATAGCTGGACTATTTTGTCAAACACGCTCGGGCGAGACAAAATACAAAGACGAGAAAAAATGTTAAGAGATATTGTACATTAAAATGTCTAATAAGTTGTTTATTATTCGACATTTATCTTTATTTTCAGCTGTTTTGAATTGAGAATGGACGAACATAGTTTGGAAGTGTACGCGGGATATTTGTACTCGCCCCAGTCTCACTCCTGCGATATTTGTTTTCCTCTCGTTGCATTTTTGGATAATAAAAACGCTTCGTCATGAACCCTATATGGGAGATGGAAGCTCGTACTCATGGGCCCCTATTTTGGCTCACGGGGGATACAAAACAACTTCTCCTGTACAATCCTGAGCGATCATTTTGCCCCCCCCCCCCCCCCCCCCCCCCCGGACTCCCGTAAAAATAGACGGGGTTGCTCGTCGAGAAAATTGATTTTTGATTTTATCATAACGGATAGCAAATTGGGTGTGTCAAGAACATTAATCTTTAACCAGGCCTAAAAGATAGCAAAAACTGCAAATGAATTTTTATAGTACTATAGGGCTTGAAAAAAAATTAAAAGGAAATTGCTCTAACATTTTGATGAGACCCCCTAAGAGATAGCATTTGATGTTTTGAACCCCTGATTTGAAGCCCTTAAAGAGCCTGTGGCAGCCGCCATTTTGACAGCATAGCAACATACCAAGTCGGAGAAAGCATCCATTTCCATCGGCTGATTTAGAGAATATAGAGCAATGTTCTCGATTGAATTTGGTAATTCAAATATAAAATTTCAATTTTAGATGTTTATTAAGATATTTGTACACGTAATTCGTCTTTTAATATCGAACGAAAACAATAACAAAAGAGTGGCTGACACAGGCTCTTTAAGGATAGCGCAGAAGGGATAAGCGCTAGGACGAGCACCCCCGTCTAAGTTTATGGGGACTTCCCCCCACGGTTTTTTTTTGCTCTTAACAAGGGCGGAAATGACGTTATATGAGATCCTAGAATTATTCAACTATCATTTATTTATTTATGTTTTGTAATTAGGGAACTCCTGTAAAAAGTGTAGCTCCTTGATAATTGTAACAGCGACGCCAATCGTGCAACTATATCCAGATCCTAGAATTATTCAAATATCATTTATTTATTTAGGACTTGTAATTAGGGAACTCCTGTAAAAAGTGTAGCTCCTTGATAATTGTAACAGCGACGCCAATCGTGCAACTAAATCCAGATACGTCTTTCATTACTGACAACCCAAAGACTACACTTCCTGGAGACACTGTCAAAACGAAAGGAACATTCCTAGAGAATTTAACATTATCGCTCTCTTCAACGTCAAACATAACAACAACTTTTCTATCTGTACATCGGTTTAAAATCTCATAAGCGAAACTTTCGCCACTATGATTACGCTTTATAAGGTACACGCAATTACTGTCATTAAGTTTCTCGAACTGAGGTAGAGATTTTAAGCTGCTAAAAGTGCTGCGATCTTCGTCTGATGAAGAGCTTGATGAATATTTTATTTCTAAGGATGATCCTTGAGAGCAAATACAAAGTTTTAAAGACACTCCAGGGTCCGCGCACCTTTCGTACTTAGCAAACAGGCTTCCTCTTTCAAAGCTCAGCAGCTTTAATTCCAGCGAGTCGCTCTCTGGGGAAATCAGCGATTCCATTTCAACTCGAAATACATCTATTGCCTGCGGATTTACTTGTCTGCCGTCAGAAGCAACGTAGACGTCTATTGACGTAATCAGTGTACCGTTCTTGGAATTTCGTTCCCGGACGTTTTGGAAGCTGAGCGGCATTAGTCGACGACATGAACGTCTAAGAGACAGAGTTCGCTGGTCACTCAGCTTTTTTTCCGTTATCTGATAATCAATTTTTCTGTTCAAAACACCAATCGCAAATTCCACTAAAGCAATTTTCGAGGTATCATTAGTTGTCTGACTATCCCAGCCCTCGCATACGCACAGATTCGGCGTTCGTAACTCAACATCGTGACATGTCCGGGTGTCCGGAATGTGGTCGAAGAGTCCGACTTTCAGGACACCGTCCTTTAAAGGACCTGCAAGTGCCATCAACGTAGAATGCAAGTCAACAGCGGTAACTAGTCTTCTTTGATTTGCTCGTAACGCAGAAACAGCCTGATCCCCCAAGACTCTAGCAGCATTATTTGGGACAATTATAAATAAACTGGGTGAAACATCTCAAACCGTCCTTCCATATCATTGTATGAGTACGCAGTGTATGTGTTTCCGTGATCCGCAAGCACTATTGTGATAGTCTGCTCGGCAGTCGAAACTGCCTTCAAATATTCCACAAGTGATGGGTCCAACGTCTGAATCCTTCGTCCGACATCGTCATGTCCGACACTGAGGGACATATAAGAGAGCAGTGGTAATACTTGCCTATTGGCATTGACTGCTTGTATCATATCAAGAGTATAGTTCAACAGGTAAGTGTGCTGGAACTGGCCATTATAGCAGAGTTGATCACCAGTGTACCGGCAAACGGGCTTGACACATTGTACTTGGACAATATCTCGCAACTCGAATGCGTAAGCCCTGAAAAAATATAAACGAGATCAATACATATCTAGTCTTCCACACAGCCCGTCCTAATGTGTCGGTCACGCAACGCTTCCCTCCCCAAAGGATGGGCTGCCCTGGAGCCAACTACATACCCCGAGCTCTACTACATACCCCGAGCTCTACTATACATATCCCGAGCTCTACTACATACCCTCCGAGCTCTACTACATACCCCCCGAGCCCTACTACATACCCCGAGCTCCTACTACATACCCCGAGCTCTACTATACATACCCCGAGCTCTACTACATACCCCGAGCTCTACTACATACCCCGAGCTCTACTATACATACCCCGAGCTCTACTATACATACCCCGAGCTCTACTATACATACCCCGAGCTCTACTATACATACCCCGAGCTCTACTACGTACCCCGAGCTCTACTACATACCCCGAGCTCTACTACGTACCCCGAGCTCTACTATACATACCCCGAGCTCTACTACATACCCCGAGCTCTACTACATAGCCCCCGAGCTCTACTACATACCCCGAGCTCCTACTACATACCCCGAGCTCTACTACATACCCCGAGCTCCTACTACATACCCCGAGCTCTACTATACATACCCCGAGCTCTACTACATACCCCCCGAGCTCTACTACATACCCCCGAGCTCTACTACATACCCCCGAGCTCTACTTCATACCCCGAGCTCTACTACATACCCCCCGAGCTCTACTACATACCCCCCGAGCTCTACTACATACCCCGAGCTCCTACTACATACCCCCCGAGCTCTACTACATATCCCCCGAGCTCTACTACATACCCCCCGAGCTCTACTACATACCCCGAGCTCTACTATACATACCCCGAGCTCCTACTACATACCCCGAGCTCTACTACATACCCAGAGCTCTAGCACATACCCGAGCTCTACTACATAGCCCGAGCTCTACTACATACCCCGAGCTCTACTACATACCCCGAGCTCTACTACATACCCCCCGAGCTCTGCTACATACCCCCGAGCTCTACTACATACCCCCCGAGCTCTACTACATACCCCCGAGCTCTACTACATACCCCGAGCTCTACTACATACCCCGAGCTCTACTATACATACCCCCCGAGCTCCTACTACATACCCCGAGCTCTACTACATACCCCCGAGCTCTACTACATACCCCGAGCTCTACTACATACCCCGAGCTCTACTACATACCCCGAGCTCTACTACATACCCCGAGCTCTACTACATACCCCCCGAGCTCTACTACATACCCCGAGCTCTTCTACATACCCCGAGCTCTACTATACATACCCCGAGCTCTACTACATACCCCGAGCTCTACTACATACCCCCCGAGCTCTACTACATACCCCCGAGCTCTACTACATACCCCCCGAGCTCTACTTCATACCCCGAGCTCTACTACATACCCCCCGAGCTCTACTACATACCCCCCGAGCTCTACTACATACCCCCAGAGCTCTACTACATACCCCCCGAGCTCTACTACATACCCCCCGAGCTCTACTACATACCCCCCGAGCTCTACTACATACCCCCCGAGCTCTACTACATACCCCCGAGCTCTACTACTTACCCCGAGCTCCTACTACATACCCCGAGCTCGGTTCTTCTTGGTGTTACGGATGCGGAAGCATTGTTTTCTAGGCTGGAGTTGAATTGTCTCTTCTAAGTTTGTTTTTTGTTCTCAGTGGCTACTGCTCTAAGTCTATAGTAGAAACATACACACGTCAGGAGAGCATGATTTTCTTAAATAATCTCTTTCCTTCCAGATAAAATGCGTCAAAAAATATCAAAAGCTGTACGCGCGATTAGGGAACACCCCTTTGAGGCTTGCTACGGCACCCACAAAACACAATACACACAGGGAATTCCTGCAGAAAACCATAGGAAAAGCTGCATTTCCCAAGACACACGCATGGGAAATGTTCGGAATTCATATGGATAGCCTTGGGGAATCCGAATACTTCCCACTCTTCTACAATTCTACAGTTCACTTTCTACCTCCCCTTCTTGTCAACGTAGCGGAATGGGACGTTCATGAAAACCACGCGGAGATATGAACTAACCAGAACAAAGCTTTCATTCTCCTCAAACTACTTTAAGCTAGTCAAAATCAAGTATATCTCAAGAGCTTCTTGTACACAGATTCGCAGTGGTCGGCATGCTAGGGGCATGTCCAACTGCTAGAATATGAACAATGGATATATGATGCCTTTCCTTCTCTCCGAGGAGAAGGAACGGTATTTTTTTTTCAGCGATTTGAGCAGATAAATCACAAGATTCTCCGACCTAGCAAAGCACTTGACCCCGTGACTTTGACCAGACGCGAAGATAGGAAGTGCCAACGAACTCTACCGTAGCGGATGAATATCAGGCTACAGGTGGAGATACGTATAGTCGTACATGGTATTTCGTGGTCCGTGGTATTTTAAAAGCTATTCGAAGTAAAACCCTAATACTTGCAACCTATAGTATCTTTTAGGGTGTTCTTTCAGCAGGAGGTCTATTTTTGCTATCGCTAAGTAGATTTGCGATCATTTGGAAGCTTGGAAAGGATTCCGGCTAACATGCTCGTTTTGGGGTGATACCGTTTAGGGGTGATATCGTTTAGGGGCTGAATCACAGGACATTTCTTCAGAAACTCACCAATGGGAAAAGCTGAATTTCCCAAGGCTTATGCATGGGAAGTGTTCGGAATTCACATGGATAGCCATGGGATATCCGAACACTTCCCATTCTTTATACCATGGGATATTCAGCTTCTCCATGGATGGGTTTCTGCATAAACTCCCTTTGAATTTGGTTCGACCACGCTCCTTTTGGTATCCTTAATTTAGGAATAAAAGCCGTTACCGACGCGCTCAACATCACTCATCACTTCCCCCAAACATATACCTGTCTGATGGATGTGATTCCTGTGTAGTTCGCTCTGTAAACTTTCCCAGTCATACGTGTCTAAATCAGCCATTAGTCCCCACACTCCCTTCCAGCAGAGGTCCTCCTGCCATGCGGTCTGGTATCCCTTCCTGGCAAAATGACCAAACAGGTATTCCATCTCCACTGGAATGTTCTCTTCCTCATCATGAGGCGGAAGTAATTTTCCCGTAAACATAGCATGTGTATTTTCCGCCGTGTGTCCTTCTACCGCTTGAAAGAGCTCGAAATCGAAAACCTCAGCCGGGGCGACACTCGGCGTTGATGACCATTTCTTAAAAAGCTCTATAGTTCGGGGAAGTGATCGATAAAAGTGGGCGCGTGATATTGAATCCAGCAGTAGGATATTAACATTGAGTGCATATATCGACCTTGACCTTAACCCAAACATAAGGTTATAACTTGGAAGCTTGGTCACCATTAAGATAGCAGGAACCGGAAGTAGTTGCGTTACCATATTGCCGGACCCATTGCTTCTGCTTCTGCATTTGAGAAAAACGAAAGGAAACCTCAATTTGACACACGTCCGAATAATTTGAGGAAGCCCATCGCGAAGTTTCTTGACAGTCGAAAACGATTTTACAATGACAAGTTCCCCGTCTTCCGGGTCAATAGCTAGAGCATGAATTGAAAGGATTTTGTCTTCCAAACACAACTTCCCATCACAGTAAACTTTGATAAATGAGTCGGAATTTGCTGTAACGGAGCATATATTGCCTTTGGAAGGAGTCTTACATGTTAATAATTGCGAATTAATCTTGTATATTTGCTCAGCATATTTGCATGATCGCTGACTCGGTTGATGTGGTTTACATTTACCGTAAGGTTGTTTGTTGTTATCGGAAATTGATAATCGTGGACAATCCGAAATAATATTTCGTTCTGATACCTGTGGGGTGGTATTTGGCGTGACAGGGCTAGCGAGAGCCGACCTCGGCGATTGTAGAGGAAACTTGTTTGACTTTCCTCGCTTATAACTTCCATCCTTGATCTTATGTACATATCCTTCCTGCATCGTATTATGTCTTCTCCCAATCCTTTCGGTGAAATCGTCTCTATTAGTTTTCCCTACGTTCTCTTGTTCTGCAATCTGAGAGCTGTGTCGTCGGTTCTGTTTCCGGTCTACTTCTGGCCTGTCGTCTGGACTAAATTCGTAACGAACGCCTTGTTCGACGCTAGGTTTCCTAACTTGTTTCTTGAGCTCTTTCTTCGTCACGGCTGAATTGCCCTTCGCATAAGGAGCATTGAGCAAGGTGACACGTTTAGATGTAGCTATAATTTCTGTTATATCGCCTCTTGCGTACATGATGTGTCTGTCAACCAGATTGATGTAACTCACCAGAAGCAGACTTGAAACAGCTGCAGCAAAAATGAGTATAATAAATACAGCAGTACTTCGTGTTCGTCTTCTCCTTATTGAGAGCATTAATTTTAACGGCCATCCTTTCAAGTGTAACATTTTGAATAAGATATATCAACCTTCAAGACCAGTACTCTAGTAAGTTGAACGTTAACTGTTTCGAACTGTTCCGCTGTTCAGTCGTAAATACTGAATATTAGCTAATATTGCATTGTCGGCGAAAGTGCTGCTACACACTCGTATCAATTCCTTGTCTGGAGTAAAATTACTAACTTCCTGTTGACTTGGCTCCAACATAGAGCGCTATTTTTCTCGAAAAATTCCAGTTAACGTTCGTTCAACATAGGATCATCATTCGATCAGTCGATAGGGACGCCGGTTTGTTTTATGTTGCAGTGCACTCCAATGACGTCATTGTTAAGGTGCTCGTAACAGTGGTATTATGGCAGGCTTAGACGGATTAGGGGGATCAGTGTTTTCTCTCACATATTTTACGTCTGACGGGGTTCCTGTGTATCGACGATAAAGGAATACCGTTTGGTACTTTTTGAATTTCGAACATTATTCGTCAGTCTGTAAAGTCACGTAAATAATACTCCAGCAGCGCAAAAACGAGCAGATATATGATCACCCGCATCTTTTTTTATGTCCATGCATGGGCATTAATTGAAGCAGGCTCAGTGAAAAAATTGTAATAAAACAGGATGGTAATACCATCCCTTCAAAATTTGAGATTGCATCTCAAGTGATATTAAACCTTTTAAAATAATAGCGATGCTTTATAGAGCGAACTTCATATGACTGTAGTGAAACCAATCGCAGAGTGATTACACCAATTCTGAATAAAACCTGAACCTATAGGAGTGATTAAAAAGCATTCACGATAGTCATCTGAAATCCATTATAGGTCGAATCAATTTTTAACGAGTTTCTAACATTGCGTTTTTGTTATGTTTGTATAGGTAATCGCAAGGGGCCGAGTAAAATTAGGAATTAATTTCACGAGTGTTTTCAATTTTTTTCCAAAATTGAAAACACAAGTGAAATTAATCCCTAATTTTACGAGGAACCCATGTGATTACATGTTTATGATATAAAAGGGCAAAATTCAGCGCGTGTTATTCAGACGTGTGCGAAGTAATTTTGCCCTCAATAAGAAAAAAAATGACCTCGCTCTTAGCCAATCAGCATCGAGTAATTTTTCCCTGTTTATTATAATTCTAAGTGCTCATCACACACGATGTGCTCATATTATAAAGCACCCCTAGCCTGCTGTAACTATTCAAAAGCTCTCTGCTGGAAATTAAACTGCATACTTTCGGCATTCTCATTCATAAAAATACAATACTCATGTCACGGAAGGAAGAAAACATTGTATATTTTCAAATGTCTGTCAGCATGGAACCTGAGTTATAGAAACGCGTTCGCCAATAGAAATGGATTTAAGGTAAATTTCCGGCATAGTAATACAAACCCAACAGCGCAGGAAAGTGCTAGCGCTTTTTGAAAGCATTTCAATTTCGCGTATTTAAACAAATGAAAATGATCTTAAAAGTACTGTTCAGTATTACAATATTAATGTTACAGCAAGAAGGTATGTACATGTTGTGACTTTGTCAGAACTTGCTATTTATTCCTCTAGTGCAATGGATGTTTAGCTATGTTTCAAACGTAAATATGTTTTGAATGTTTACTCCAAGTTAGATACAGCTAAAACCGTTGCATCGGGACCAACGTTTTCAAAAATATCAAATTTTGTTTCATTTTTGACTTTCCTGTTCGACCTGTTCCGCCAATCAAACTATCTGAGCCAATGAAACTCTTGCCCTGTTTTGCCTAGTGCAGTAAACCTGGCTTTCCTCTGAACTCTTGAACTAAAACCAGGCAACGTCGCGACGGAAAGCCAGGCGATTGCACTAGGTAAAACTGGGCGCAAATTTGGTTGGCTCATACGATTTGACTTCCAGAACAGCAAAGTCAAAAACAACTCGATGTTTTGAAAGCGCGGATCGCAACGTTAGAAGTTAAGAATATAGCCATATTTATACCGTAAGCTGAAAGCACTATACCTCGCTCAGCTTATTCCAAAGGCTGGTGCGAAACCAATTTAATATTGTTGAACTTTGTTGAACTACGATGTGATTGGTAGTTCACTACGTTCACTAACAAAGTTTGATTTGGTTTGGCACCCCATTCGCGAATGAGTTGATCACGCGAATGGGAGTTCATCAAATGGGGGACAAGGATAAGGTCAAAAGTTTTATGTGCAACCAGGGACAGGTGCAACTAATTTTATTGCTGTATAACTGCAATATATTCTTCTAGACTAGTGCTTTATTTTAAAGCGACATATCTTTCTTATGGTGTATATTTAACAATTAGACTTCGAGCCCGAAAGGGCTACGGGCCAACCCGTGGCTCGTGGCCCTTGAGGGCGAGAGGTCTAATTGTTTTAGTATCACCCAACTAGTTGGACAAAAAAAGTGAAAAATTGTGTTAAAAATCACCAGAAACCTCGACAAAACGAGAAGCGTTTGAGAGATCTTCTCTTGCACTTCTGACTGTGACTATGTGACAGTAGGGCGATGTCATCAGCGAGGTCGTCGAGCTGATTGCACAGAGTCCACGGTGTGCCATTTATTTTTCTTCTGTGCTTTCCCTCATTATCCAATCCACAGCTAGCAAAAATGGGAAGGGGGATAATAAGCAACCCTGCCGAACGCCTTGTATTAACTTGAAGCTAGTCAGTTAAGTTACCCTCGTGTATGACCCTACAGGACATCCCATTGTCCTGTTCTTGAAATGCCTGATGAACTTCTCTTGAATCCTGTAATGCCTCATTAAGTTCCACTTACTAGGCCTCTCTGCCAAGGCTCAAATGCCTTCTGGAAGTCAATAAACGCTACATACAATGATGAATTCCACTCCAGTGATTATAATTCGATTATATTTGCTATATTTGATTTGAGTGTTGCTGGTCGATACATGAACCTCTCCTGCCTAAATTCTGCTTGATGGTCTCTCAGCTTCTTATCTACCACACTTTTCAAACGCTCCAACTTATCCTTTCGTATATTACGGGTATTGATAGTAACAGTAATACCTCTCTCACAAACACTTTGGTCACCTATATCCTGGGTAGCTTAACAATATAACCTTTCCTCCATTCATCTGGTACCGTCTCGTCCTCCCAAGTATTTCGATAACTTGCGCCAGCATTAGTGATGATATATCTGGGACGACGTTCAAAGCATCTCCTGGAAATTAATTCATCTGGACCAGCTGCCTTCCCATTTTTCACCGCGATGGCCCGTCGCTCTTCCTCTCTACTTGATGTATCAGTTTACCGGGAGTCCGGGCTTTCCGCTGGTGGTATCTCTGCTGTATCCTTAGGAGCAGTTATGTTTAGAAACTCCTCAAAAAGTTCTGCCCATCTTTTGAGCTGGCCCTCCTTAATTTATTTGTCAGCATATTTCCGTTCTTGTCGCACTGGTCCGCTATCCTGTTTCTACTTACCAGCCAGTTTCTTGCTGGCGTCGTAGAGCTCCTTCATGTTCATTTGTGTCTGTCTCCTGTGCATGCTTGGCAAGATCTTCGATGATCTCCTCTTGTCCTGCCGGACACAATTTTTAACTTCTTTGTGGCACTCCCGAACATTGTTACTGAGTCACTGAGCCAGGGATTGGTGCCTGCAGGTCGGTTCTATTGTGTGATTCCCTGATAATGTCTGCATATCCCCTCAACCAACGGAGGAGGAGTTGAGATATGACACCCACCCCTCTAGATATCCCAGTGAAAAATTCAGTAACTGTACAGGAAATAAAAGGCCTCTGACTCACCCAGCCCTCTGGCTTTCCAAATCCCTTCCGTGGAGGTATGGATTTTTCAACATAGTCACAGATTTTTCTTCTTAGGATACAGAGCCGGAAAAGGGATGGCCTGTGCCTGCAGGCCTAAAGGCTGTGACGCCACTGTTATCTCTACCCCTCTCCCCATCCCTGTAGAATTCCAGTGACAATGCAGTAACTGTACGGAAATAAAAGGCCTCTGACTCCACCAACCCTCTGGCTTTTCAAATCTCTTCCGTGGGGGAGGTATGAATTTTCAATATGTAGTCACAGATGTTCTCTTAGCCGGGAAATGGTTGATCTGTGCCTGCAAGCCTATAGGCTGTGACGCCACTGTTATCTCTATCTAAAAAGAAACATCTATACAGTTTCAGGTACGACGAAGATAGATCCTGGTCTTGACAACATCCGGGTCACTTGGGAGAATCCTCATACTCCAAAGGAAGCAAGCGTTCTTCTAACCGTCGCAAAGTCTGATGACCTTGCTAAGGGAGTCAAGGTTTGCCGTACTAATGATACAGCATCTATGGTAGGCTGTGTGGTACATGGCCTGAGCGCGGCCACCATGTATACTGCAACTCTTGCGTTTGACAACGGTGACTTGACCACTTTGGAGACGGTGAATATAATGACCAACGGAGAAGGTACTTGGCCTGGGGGACCCCATAAACATAGAAATAAAAAGTGCAGAACACTAGCATACACACATCGGCATAAGTCTGGCCTAGACGGAACGCTAGCACAGTCTATTACCCGTGCAGTTCGGCAACCATGGACAGCTGTTTCGTCCTTGTTAGGACTCATCAGCATGGTTTAGCCGGTGTTCTCAGTAAAATTCACGGGCAAAACAACTGCGAGGAAGACTTCGAAATCGAAGTGCTTTAAACCACAGCAAAGACCCATGTGGGACCTTTAGCTGCGACTGGGCTAGCGTGATGCCAATATGTGGATCGCACAATGAGACTGAAGCTAGAGGAGTCCGTCGGTTAGCCATACTAACCTTTCGACATGTATATGTATATGTAGTTAAAAAGTGCTTTTCGACTTTCGACTTTCGCGCAGGCTTCCTGTGACGGTTCCATTCTCATTTTTCAGCCATGTGTAAAGACATGGAGAAGGAGTTGATAACCATCGTAATTCTTGCTGTTCTTATTGGGATCCTCATCATTGTAGTCATTGTGTTGCTTCTCTGTATCATCTGCAAGCCCGATAAAGGTAAGACACTTAGGACTGGGCTAAACGCCGTGCACTAGCACTGCGTCGAATTCAATTCAATTTGTTGGGCGATAGCGCGACACTAGCGCGGCAGCTGATCTAAACGTCCCGCCAGCGTCGCACTTCGCAATTTTCTTCCCTTGAGGCAAGGCGTCGCACATGCGCTTTGGTTTCCTAAAACAGGTTTGACAAGTTTTTTTTTTAACGCCGCGCAATTCGACACGGCAGTAGCGCGACGTTTCAGGCCTTATAAACATGAAATAGAGCAGATTTCACATGACTGTCAAGACTTGTTATGTAATTGCGATTGCTTTGCGTTCTCATTGCCTACTCGTTTTTCACAGCCAATCAAATTCTGTAGTAAATACAATTGTGTAATTACTTAGTAATTGGTTCGGCTTGCAATTGGCTGAGAAAGAAGTCATTTAGGAGCAAGTTGTGATTTCTCTCGATTCTGATTGGCTAGTGATTGCTCCATCGCAATTGTTTTCACGACAGTCATGTGAAAACCGCTCTAACCCCGTTGTTACTAGATACTCGGCGCCCCTCTCCCTCTCCCTTTTGCGCTTGCTACGCAGGCTACGTTATTACCACTTGGACACAAATAGGCTTAGCATAAATTTATGAGATTGGGGGTCCCGCCCGACCCCAAAACGAAGTAAAAAGCCCCGGGAAAAAGGTTGCGGACGGAAGTTTAAAACAATATGCATGCAAGGCATCAGATCCCCCATAAATAAATCCATGCATACTTAAAGTGCCACTATTATCAAAAATTAGAGTCTCCAATCTTTGCCAATTCTCCATATGTTAGGCAGCTTTGCAAAACTAGAACAATGCCGTTTTCCGTTTTTTTATAGCTCTTTTCATTCAAAAGTTATTAAGGTAAGAACGATATGCAAATTAGCATGGGTGATGACGTCACACTCTCAACTTGATCAATGCCTAAATACTAAAAAGAGGTATATCTCTATACCTCTTCAAGTTAGAGTGCTCAAACTTGGCAGAATGAATACTTGACTTGAACAGAGTGATGTGACTCATCAATCAGGGTTGCCATGGCAACCTCCTGGTTCCCAGGCTCCCCAGACAATTTTAGGATTTCCCGATTTTTCCCGCCCAGATTTCAGAATTAGCCAATTTGCTTGTTACTAAAAGCGAGCTACTACTAAATAAGATAAGTGGGCATGGCAATGTAGGTTACAATTGATTTCTTCAAAAGATATAGCCTCATCTAGAATTTTGGATAGGGGTGGTCTGGTGAGTTCAATAACCGTGGCAAGTTTGATAGGATTTGAAGCAAATCCAACAAAAATATAGATCATCAAATAATTTACCACTTTGTTTGTTGAGAGTGTGACGTCATCAAGTCACACTTTGGAGCAATGGCGGCCAAATTTCAAACTCTAATATCTTCGGAACCAAAAAAGATTTTTGAAAACAGAAAGAAGCATATTTCTTCTGAGCCTCAGCTCTTTCAAATAAGGCATAAAGTAAATAATTTTCAAACTTGATAATAGTGGCACTTTAATTGAGACTGAAAAAATCCCTCCAAGCCCAACATTTCCCCATCCCCCCTTCACTTTTCTAATGGTCCGTCTCTTGTCTAATGATATCGAGCATATTTCCAATAGAAATTTGTTACATTCCAGCGTGCCGTTGGCTTGGATAGTTACGGAACATTGCTTAAATTTAAACATGTCTTGGTTTCAGGAAAGGACACAAGAAAGCGCAAGGCAGCAGGGAGGTACTTGTTTCTCTTTTTCCATGAACTTGCCAACTATGTACGTATTTCTAAAATTACTTTTAATTTCTTCCACACATTTCATTTAAATCATTATTTCATTCAGATATCCCAGGCCAACAAGTTATAGAGAAGCCGAAGCGATGCACCCAGAGCCATATTCAGAGGTATGCACTATAGTTGATGACCACTGTATGCTGAATATGCATTGATTGCTACGCGACCTCAAAACTCAATCTTGCGATGGGTGATTGGCGACTTTTAGCTGTCAATCAAACCAAAACGCTGGCCTCTTCATGGGTCGAAATTGATTGCCAAATCAACCAAAATGATTCTAAGCTATCCTTTGGCTTCCTTGCCTCGAATATTTAACTTTCTGGTTCATTAAAATTAACATTTTTTTAACGTTTTTGAAAAATAGAAATTAAATCATGGAAATAATTCTGATAACTGCTTTTGTGACTCGTGCAATGGCCTGTCCACACCAATTCAAATTCAGCATTTACTTGACTTGAGGAAAACAAAATAGGACCATACTTCCAGACAAAGAGCTGAAGCGTCGTATGGCGACCGTACGGTTCTTACGCCCACGCCAGAGATTTCGGCCCTGACAGTCGCTATCCTGGTGTTGAATTGCTCAGTAGCTAGATACCTATGGGTGAGAGTACGCCCGGCCACCAGACCATATAAGGACGCCCCTTGTACCGTTAGTGAACAATCAACTAATAATTATGCATCACCAACGTATTTATAGGCCTGAAGAGTGTGTTAGAGATCCATGTGGGACACGTTGTTGGTTTGGGCCTTTAACTTAGTAACTTATCTCACAATAATGCAGAAATAATTTTCACAGTTGCCGTTTAGCATGATTTTTTACTCATGTTCCAATAATAGGAATTACATTGACACTGGAATGAGTTCCTTTTAAAGTTGTCCGTTTGCGCATGCGCACACACGTCATCTTGTCTAATTTCATTTATCGTGAACAGATGATCATTAATCCCCTGAAAGATCATCTAAGGATACCCAGAGTGTCAGTTATACCCATTGAAACTCAGTAATCTCTGGTAAATTGAAGCTCGGGAAGTGTCATAATGGAACGGAATTCACCTGGTCTACTCCCAGTCGCTGAAAGTCCAAAAAGGACTGAAAGTTTATTCTCAGAATAAACTTTTTATTTAATATAAATATTTAATATAATATTTAACTGGCTGGAATGATTTGTAGAAATGCCAGTAGCTGGTAACTATTTTTTGTCGTTAATCGGTGTTTTTTATCCAAGTTTATCGGTAGTCGCGGTAACTTTTAACCCCACCCAGGACCCTGTCATGTGTGAGACATGTACATTGTTTCCACCCAGAAACATATAACTTAGGGGTGGACCATTAGAAAGTGGGGGAGGGGGGGGGGGGGGGAGGGGGGGTGGCAATTCCCAAAAAAAAATTCGCGCAAGGCCAATCCTTCCGAAAAAATAATCTTGCAGAGATTTAAGCTAGAAAATAAAAATCCTACAAAGACATGGCTTGGACTCTCGTTAAAAAGATGTCTGAGGCTGCATATTTATTTAAAATGAAAGCAGTCTGGATGAAGTAGCGAAACCTGAAGTCCTGAAAGGAGAGACCGAAATTTCGGCGCGCTTCTTCGCGCGTAAACTACTATAATTTCTTAGAACTCGCGCAACGAAGACATTGCCTTACAAGAACAAGTGTCTTGCCAAGGAAAACAAACTCTCCCAAAAATGCCCTGCAGTGATATGCCTGGCAGGTATACAAGTATAGCGATTCGTCATGTGGACTGCTTCACGCAAATGAATAATAATAATTTCGTCATTTGCGGCGCGCAGTTGCGCGCATAAATAATAAAACCTACAGTCTTTGTTTACTATATACATTAAAACGGAATGTTGATCTATCCTTTCTCTAAGGCTTGATAAAATTAAATGCGTTTATCAAAAATCGGGCGCGCTTGGCGCGCAACGATAGAAAAATGCGATACCCTATATAATTATAGCATAAGAAAGTTTGTTGTACATATTTAGAGGAACAGGATTTTCTTACTCCATTTCTGAACCAATATAAATATAGTATAAGAAAATTGGGTTGATGCATATACATACAGCAATAGGATTTGGGTGGCCTATGGGAACGGAACGCCTCGGTATATATCCACTGTCCAGCTGTCTATGCTTCTCACTCTGACAAGTTTCGGTATATATGTATAACGTGTTATGACTACAAGATATGTCGTGTGTGTGTCTGCCGAAAAAAAATTCGTACATGGCTTTCGTGTCCGAAAAAAAATTCTTGCACAACTTGATCACCGGAAAAAAAATTCTTGCACAACTTGATCACCGGAAAAAAAATTCTTGCACAACTTGATCACCGGAAAAAAAATTCATACGCAAAAGTATTGCCACCCCCCCTCCCCCAATTTCTAATGGTCCACTTAGTTGAAACATGTAACAGCGAACCAAGCTGTGGATTATTCGAGATGAATTTATGCCCATATTTGGTCAATAATGAACTCTCGACTGCTAACCCAAGTAGATTTTCTCTTCATAATATATTTAATTTTTCACTCATATAAGTAGAGCAACAGTGGTAAGTGATAATATACTAGCATTTGATATCTTGAAGTCTTGCAAACAACATTATTATTTTTCAAAATCTGTTCATCTGTTTATTCTGCGAATATTCCGCAGCTTGGCACTAAGTAATGTATGTTTGTTACACGTTTCAACTCACTTATATGTTTCTGTTCCACCCAAATGAGTCATCACAAGACGTAAACGCCGTCAGCCGATTTGGTCAGCTGCTTTGCTTGCATCCATCGGTACTTATAGCGGAGCTCCTTAGCGGCCAAGGCCGCAGGGCGGAGCACCATAGGTATCGCAGGAAGAATACAATAGCTCAAAGTAGAACTCAGGTATACGATCGACTTCATTTTTCATGGTTGAGCGGTTTTCCCATTTGGGTATCGCTGGCGCGTCCGTGTCTGCCTGTCCGTCTGCGCGCCCCTACACAGGTAAACCAAAGGCACAAATTCGTGAGTGGCGGGAAAATACAACGCGCGCGCGTCCTTGTGTAACAATCAGTCGTTCTGTAAGAGGTTTTACCACTGGAGTTCCGCTTTTAGGCAATGCCTAAATCTATATATTAGGTTAGACGTTTTGGAGTGATTTGTTTAGAGGGCTAGTTTACACACGGACGCAAGCGCAGAACGCAAGCACAAGACAAGTGTAGATCACAGCGACGCAAGTGTAAGCTTAAAAACAACATTATTTAGCTGCTTGCGCTTGCGTGCACTTGATTTACACACTAGACGCAAGCGCAAGGGAACGCATTCTCGTACCCAGAGCTCCCGACTCGTCTGCTCACAGGGGAGGCTCTGGGGACATCCATTTGAGTGCCTTCGCTGATTTTTAACGTTAGAGTATACGCAGAAAAGTGTTTCTCTCAACGGGTCTGTATCAAATCTCGCGCATGCGTCAGTGGCTATCACCAAAGCCTCCCCCGCGAGGAGACGAGTCGGGCAACTCTGGGTAATAGAATGAAGGGAGCACAGCGTCTATATCTTATTGTATTGCCAGCAAGTGCATGTGTTTGTGAAAAAGAAATGGTTTCCCACTCCATACGAATCCGGATATTTTTGAATCCGGAACTTTTTCTTTCCGGATTCAAAAATGTATCCATCCACGCGCAGCGTTTTTAACTGAATCTAATTCACCCGTCCACATACGTTTAATGGTCTGGATTCACTCATTCGCCGTATTGGTTTACTGCGCGCACTGTATACGATTTACTTCATTGGATAGATAGATAGATATTGGCCACTGAAAAATGTCAGGATTCGCCGTCGTCGCTTAAGAGTCCAGACAAGCCGAACCTCATTCCATTTGTTAAATTTCTCGTACCCTATGATAATGTCTTAACAACTGAATCCAATATTAATGATATACTTCTACATTAAATACAGATTGATGGAAGAACACTTTATGCTTCCACACTATCGCGCCCTCCCGACAAGCCACCTCCTTATAGCAGTAGAAAGATGCCTAGTGAACATAGTAGAAAGGAGAGTGCGAAGGCTAATCTGAATGCAAATGAGCTGTGGGAACTGGAAGAGAGAGAGCCGGTTAGGAACACCAATAAAAGAGATGGGCTAAAAGGAAGCGATGCAGCTTTATTTGCCGGCAGTACTTTTGGCAAGGATGATGCAGAGAATGATAAAAAAGGTGCTCCAGCAGGAAAAACCAGCCAATGGAATGAATGGGAAAATATTGGATTGGATGATGTAGAGTTGTATCAGACTAACCACGCGTATCAGCATGGCTTAGACCTTGACAATGTGGAGCAACTGTAGGTTCTTGACATGCACAGTGGCGTAGCTTGGGCTGTTTTGTCCTCGTACCCAGACTTTTGCGTCTCTTGCAGTGATTTCTCTATGAAAATTGTTTTGGAGGCGTAGGGACTGGGAATGAGTATCACACGGCGCGCAATGAATTGTGGGAAAAATTCATTCTCCGCATATCCCATAACTCTCTGCGCGCCCTGTTAAACTATCCCACAACTCCCTGCGCGCCCTGCTTAAACTATCCCACAATCTTTGCGCGCCCTTCAAAAAAAAGGAAAGCTCTACAATGGTACGAGCCTGCTGTTTTGTAAGGTACGCATGAGAGTAGTCTGATAGACATCATCATCAGAAAAACATCAGAAAAAGTACAACAAACAAAGGAAATATTTTAGTACGTGTTTCGTACTTTTGTATTGGTAGCCACATCCCTGGCAGTTTTGTGGTCGAATGTTTGTACTAACTACCAATTGATCTCGTCCCACTGTGCACAGAGGATTTGTTTGTCAAAAAGGAACGTTCCGGCCAGCGAAAACACTAGATTTAACCACAATTCCAACCCAGTTTCGTGATGTAAGGCATGCAAGATTTTCTGAGGAGGTGGAAAGTTTTCTATGCTCAAGTGCAATATTTTTAAGAGAAACAGGATATCAACTTCTTTTACAGCGGGCGGGTCTCTAGATGGGTTTTGATCCCACGACCTTTTGCACTCTAGTCAGATGTTATCACTGAAATGGGCACTATTGTGTCAACGGCCTTGTGGAAATAGCACAATTTTGTTGTGCAACAACTTCCAACATTGTTGAACACAACATGTTGCATCCGGCGTGTGTTGACAGTTGTTGTGACTTGTTGCATGATGTTGAACGATGTTTGAAACCTGTCAAACTTTTGGCGCAACAAGCTTCAACTTTTCTTTTGTCCTGTGACCAGCGAAGCATAACACAACAAAGTTGCGTTCGTTTGCGCTGAGCTCACAACAAAGTTTGACTCGCGCACGTGCATTGTATACTGTATCCATGGAAATAGAGTGTTAACAAATATGTTTTTCTCCAGCATCGCATCACCAGCGAGGCGAAAACAATGTTGAGACGTAATGTATTCGGGCGACGCGCAACATCCAACAACATACGGACAACATTGTTGCTGCAACAAAGTTGAGAAATTGAGTCCGTTTGCGCCCGGGCTTTATAAGAAGTTCATATCCTGTTTGAAGTATGATACACGCGCTTGCCTCGATTGTACGGTGGCGTACGGGGGGGGGGGGGGGGGGGGGGGGGGGGGGGAAAGGGGGGGGGGGGGGTTCATTTTTGCTGATGAATGACACCACGCCAAAAAAAAAAATAGAGGTATAAACCAATCCTACTTTGTTGTCCGTGGCCCTCTCACGAGGCGACATCATGGTTGCTACATCATGAATTTTATACTGGCATACATTGGGTCACATAAAAGAAAAGAACCACTTTGAAAAACCGATCCCCAAAAAATCGGTTCATTGGGAGAGGGGGGTCTGGATCCGCGCCTGAGCGCTGATGTATTTTTGCCATAGAATTTGCAATTTGAGAAATTGTTCTGGTCATGGTCAAAAGCTCATGATCTGATGCCTTTTTCATAATGTCAGTAACGTCCACTTCAAAAGCACTTTGTAAATACACTCATTTTAAAGCATAGTCTAGTTTTTTTCAATAGTTCATTTAGCAAGAGATGTGATGTGTATCTGGTGATTGAATAAAGCCATTATGACCATCTTTCCCTTGTTGTGACTTCTATCGAATATTGAATCGAAAGAAATACGAAAAAACTAATCTCATCTCAATGCACGACGGACGCCCTTGTTTGCGCTATTGCTCATATGAATGGGTAGGCTGTGGTGGTCAGGCCGCGAGGAGTCTGGTCGCTAGAAGAAACAAGATGGCGGCCACGAGGCTTCGAAATTTCGAAAGCCTTCTGAAATTCAAGATAAAAAGCCGCGAACGACGCAAAAATTTGTATAAGAACCTGCTAACAGCTCTTGTTCGTCACGAAAGGATAGAAACCACCTTAATAAGGTGTCAAGATTTGTCAAGGGTTACAGAAAGGGTGAGTTTGACTTTTTGGTCTGCCCAAAAAGTGGGTTCCCTCGGTGTAGTGGAATTATGCTTGCCATCCTTAACCTGGTCGTAGGGTGAAGTTTCCGTGTTTCTGAAGTTTGAAGTCATATTTCGGTTATTTCAATGGTAGTTCTTTATGTCTCAGTGATTATAGCTATATATATAGCTATAATCACTGAGACATAAAGAACTACCATTGAAATAACCGAAGAGCCCCCCCCCCCCCCCTAGTCTTATCTGTTTCTTGCTGAAACTTTACCCTGGGGACACTTTTATACAGTTAGATGGTGGATATATATTTAGCATCTTTTTAATTGGCAGCAGGATTTGTTCCAGAAAAGCGGCACCTACAAAACCTGGATCACGGATCGGATCGTCGGATCGGATCGTCGATGATCAAGGATGGGAAACGTTGTATGACGTCACCGTTGTATGATGTCACCAATGACCGTTATTGATGACGTCATATAAACTAGAGTGATTTAAATATCTCGACAAGGGAACATTCTAACAGAAGTCCAAACTGAGGAAAGTTGTCTCCAAGCCAAAACTAAAATCTCCTCCAATTTTAGAACTTCTATTAGTCGTTAAACAACGTTTGATTGTTGTCAAGATATTTGATTTTCTAGGTTTTGACGATGTCATATCACATGATAGGGGGCTGTTCCCCTATCTCCAAGTTGGAATGTTCCCTTGTGTAGATATTAAATTTTCTAGTTTTAATGACGTCATCGAGATGTATCGAATTTATATTGATTACTACATATAAGTGAAAACGATCCGATCCGATGATCTGATCCGATCTGACGATCCGTGATCCAGGTTTTGTAGGTGCCGCCAGAAAAGGGGAGGGAAAGGTTCTGAGGATTTGCAAATACGGAATATTCACCCTGGGACCAGGGGTGCTTACCATTTGTCAAGGAAAACTGGTTTGATGATTGTCCAGGGACCATGCCGCTCCAGAACCTTGAGACACCAAAATATTGGGCTTTTGAGACAGGAAGACCTAAATATCTCTACAATTTTTCTGTAGTTTTAGCGTTTTTTAAGGTCCAGAAGCAAAAAACAACAAACAAAACAAAAAAACTATGGCGATTTTTCAAAGAAAACTGGGAGATTTTACTTAAAAACCAGGAGATGAGGTAAAAAAAAAAACCAGGAGACTCCTGGCAAAACTGGGAGAGTTGACATCCCTGTATGTCAAATGGTACAAAACATTCTGGTTAGGATTAAATCCTGAGTGGAATGGTGGTTACCATTCCCTAATTCACATTGCAGCTTCAATAAAAAAAAAAAACAGTTTGAGTGCAAATGGTGCAAACCATACAGATTGGTTTGTTCCAACCGAAATGGCAGGACAACCCTTGGAGACAACCTGCTCCTTCCTATCAGAGCCCGTCAGTACCATTGAAATCCAAACCAGAATCTCTGTGAATTTTGGCATAATGGTAAGCGCCCCAGTATTGGACCATACCATTTTTATATCCACACACCCCCTATAGGTACTTTTTTGTATGCATATCCCCAACCTCGTCCCCAGGGTCTTCTTGGGAGAAGACCCTTGGGGAGGCTGAGTCACATGACCACTGTTTGAAAACATGGGAAGAAGGTTGTCGTTTGTTTCAAAACAGTCATGTGACTCAGCCTCCCCCAGGGTCTTCTCCCGAGTCAACCACCATTTTGAAAAATGACTGAGAAAACCCTGGGGACGAGGTTGGATATGTCTTTTTTACTAGGCCCATGGATATTTTATAGGGTCTTTTTCCTAGTAATTCAAAATGCCCTCATGGAATTCTCCACTGATAACCCCCATTAAAATAATGAAAAAAAAACAATATGCTGGTGGAGGATATAAAATGGAATGACTAGACCCATTGCCATGTACTAAATGAAATAAGCTTATGTTGTCAAGCTGTTATTTTCCTTACTCTTCATAATATCTTATATGTCACCAGATGATTGACCTTGCCAAAAAGGGGGATGAAGAAAGTGTCAATAGTTGGATGATGGTGAGGAGTTTTTTTTCTCTTTGGGAAAATGCAACATTCTCGACCTTTAAAACTGCTTGCTACATTTGTTTCCCAGCATGCAGGGAAATGTAATCTCACAGTTTTGCCAGGAGTCTCAGTATCTTTTTCACTTAAAATGTCTCCTTGCAAAATTTTCCTGCCCCCCTCCCCCTCTGGAATTTCAGAATTGGACTTGGTGATTTAGCCCTAGCCCTAGCCAACTTGTTTCTA
The DNA here is from genome assembly GCA_033964015.1 of Scolanthus callimorphus. NCBI lineage: Eukaryota > Metazoa > Cnidaria > Anthozoa > Actiniaria > Edwardsiidae > Scolanthus > Scolanthus callimorphus. The sequence goes on from CM066923.1 coordinate 23,543,702, forward strand.
GAAGGGGAGGGGAAGGGGGCTCCTTGTTGTTTTCAGTTGGACCATGTTGTCACATGCAATAGGCTATTTGCAACTGAACACTTGTTTACATAATTGCAAAGAAATTGGACTGAAAAAGTAAATCTGACCAATTCCTTTGTGAGTAGTTATTAAAAAGATCACAGATCAGATAACTATGTTTCTAGTTACTTGCACTCAGGGCTTCTAATAGCTACTAATTTCACAAAACCTCTCATAATTTCAGAACAAAGAACTTGTTCCTAAAGTATTTGGAGAGCTGCTCCATCGCTATGAAGGCATGTCAAAGGGCTACACCAGAGTCTACAGAATCCCTCCCAGGAAAGAGGACTCTGCCAAAATGGGAATTGTTGAACTTGTAGGAAATAATTTGCCTCAGTTACTACCAAGTGATGAAGAACTTAGAAGATTGAAATTTGAAAAACTTAAAGCAATGGAAAGGGACCAAGTTCCACCTGAGGGAACTCCAGTTTAGGCGATAGCTGTAACATTCCATTCCCAGATCCTCTCTGTCATGTTGATTGTAACAAGGCTCTGGGGTGCTTAACATTGGTCAAGGAAAACTGGTTGGTTTGATCAGCGTCAAATGGTACAAAACATTCCGGTTGGGATGAAATACCGAGTGGCATGGCGCTTACCATTAGCTTATTCACATTTCGGTTCAGATCGGCTATCTTATTTGGTCATAAAACTGGTTGGAGTGTCAATAGTACAAACCATTCCGATACTTTGTTCCAACTGGAATGGGCAATTCCAGAAAATATATGTATCCCCACCACGGGTGGCACTAGTTTTTGACCCCCCATGCATCCAGAATTTCCAAAATGGCTTATCCCCCATGCTTAAAAAAACATGCAGGCAGAATTCCGAGCTTGAAAACCCCTCCTCCCATTCAGAATTTTCAAATGCCACCCGTCCCCGGGGTACATATATTTTCTGGAATTGCCCGATGGCAAGACAACCTCTGAAGCTTAAGTCCACTCATTCCAACTGGTGCGACCGAAACTCTGACTGAACCATTGGCATTCCAACCGAAATAATCAGTTTGTTGTGACAAATGGTAAGCACCCCTGGTATCAATATACTGAAGTCCTAGATTCTAGGACATTTATACAGCTATTTCAATAAACACTGTCAGCCTTGAGTGTGCCCAAGCCTCGCACCCAGGCAAAAGAAACAAAATATCCTATCTTGATGATACTGATATCTCACTGGTCTGGCTGCAAAATAGACTAAACAGAGCTTTGTTCAGGAGCAAATAGCTGTATGGCCATTTGCTCATCAGTTCAGATTTCAAAATGGTGTATAGATTTGCCAATCAGAATCGACCTCTAATTGTCTGCCACCAGAACCTCCTGCCAACCATCAAAACAGCGAGGGCTCTAGGAATGAGAATGTAGCTGTAAACAAGGCCATAGCTAGAAATTTTTGTCTGGGGGGGGGGGGGGCAAGCCTTGTCATCCTTTGTTTTTGCTATGGGGGCAAGCAGGTTTTCCCCACATGTTGACACTAAAAATTTTACTTCGCTGCCCCTACGCTAGCTACGGCCCTGGTAAAGAAGTGAGAGGGAGATTGAAGCTAATAGGAGCCCCCCAGTACAACACTATCTGGGAAGAACACTTTGTATTGTTTCCACTCGTTTCCGTTAAATAGCGCCGAGGGAAGTCATTTCGTGGTAATGAAATTTTTATAAACTGATTTGCTAGAAGTTGTGCTGGTGCAACCTTTTCTAAAATAGGTGTATATCCTTTGCTGCATAGCAGTCAATGATAGCAGATACTCATGGAAATGCCTCGTGATCGAAAAATGGGAAAACATTATGTTCAAGCTGAATAATAGCTAAGGACCCACTGTAAATGGCTCCGCTGTTGTGGGTTCCTGCCAGTAGAGGCAAAGCTAATAAAAATAAAAAAAATAAAAATGACTCTACAGCTCATTTCAGAAAGTACAAATTATAGTCTGGATCTACTTTTGTATTTTATTTTCATCATAATATACATGTATTGGGTTGTGTACCTGTTGTTATCAACTAGTGTTGAGGTAATGCTAGAGGTAGTTTCTAGTTTCTTCTTCATACAGTATTCCATTAATTAAAGGCTGTTTTACACCCAAGCAATATAAATCTATTTCCCTAACAATGGTGTTTTATTGTTTTTTGCACCCTTAAGCTTTAACAGAAACTTTGTTCCTTTTTGTGAGGGACAAGGAAGATAAGGCGCCATACTCTCTCAAAATACTGCGATTTCTTTGAGGAAACTAGCATTTTTCATAATAGCAACCTTGTTTGCCCCATAACACTCAGTAAATGTATGGGAAAATCTCCCGAAAAAAGGTGCGGCCTGGCGTTGGTGCCTTTGGGACATAACTTTGCAGAGCCCAAAACAACAGCAAACTAGTTGCTGCCCAGCTTTAATGCAAATAGGTGGTAGAAGCTACCTTCAAGCAATCCGTATGGTACATTTTTTCACTTCACTTTTTTCCCTAACTTGCCTCTGTGAAGTTCAAGATTTTGTGATTCACGGTGCACCACCCAACAACTGACCTTCTCAAACTCCAGGTATTCTGATGATGTCAACTTCATTGAATAAATATAGAATATTGTCTCTAAAAATCTGTTGATTATTTCAATTATGTATCTTAAAATACACAAATCACAGAATAGAATCATTCTCGTGAATATAAAATGTATACATAGGGTTAAAAACAAGCTACATGTACAAGTTTACGGTGCATGGCACATACACCTAAAATAAGTATCCCAAGTAACTAATAAGTTAGAACAGACTTCGCATGACTGGTACAACTCTGGTACAGCCGATTGCGTTTGAGCGATTTACCCTAACAGTTTGCACGTTATGTTTGAACGTTTGAAAGTTACGTTTCTAGGATGAAACGAGACGTTTCTATGGCGAACCAAAGAGTTCTGTCCTCTCTGATTGGTCGGTGAAAAATACACATGGCGGTTGCCCTTGGAAACGTCCGACGTTTTGTCTCACAAGGCAACTTTCAAACCATGTTCAAACGTAACTGTTAGGGTAAAACGCTCAAACGCAATCGGCTGTACTGTAGCGTCGCGCGTTCACACAGAGCCTGCGGCACCGGACCGATTTTGGTACGGCTAGATCGTGTGAACACTGTAGAAAAACGTGCCAGAATTGCACCGGTACGTATGAACACTAGAATTGTACCGCTCCGGTTTGGTACCGGTCTCGTGTGAACGGGGTCTTAAACAACATGGAACTGAACACCACAGTAAGCCAAGGAAGCTCGCCCTCGATCATTCAGCCAATGGCTGATGAACCAATGACAATAATTTGATGGCAAAATACCGTTATGCCGCAGACGTTGGCCACGGGACGAAATCTGGGTCATGTGGCTATTCCGAAGACCTAACCCTATAGGATTGATGCACCTCAGTGAAAACAATGGAAACACAAGAATAGAACGAGAATACAATAGAATAATGAGGCGCATAAAGCCAATAGCGTTAGATCTCACGAGCAGCTGCTACATAACTGTGGGAAATCTGCTCTATATTACCCGTACAGACATTGCAGTTTTACAGGAATTTTGACAGTGGAGTTTCCTGTTGTTTTCCTAAAATGCTATTCACATTAGGAGAAATTGGGTCTGTAATCTATGAAAAGTAAATTTAAAATTCATATTTTATGTCCGGCAGACTGCCATGCAAGTTAGACACACAGGTATACATATATCTAATTCTTGGCCAAACAGGCGAAATGATAAAACTACAATGCTTCCAAATTTTCAATACTATAAAAAAACTGATGCACTTCTCCAAATATCTGAAGAATAGATAAGAGATAAAATGCACGACACCTTACAGCATATATTGCCCAATAACATGAGCTATTATTAAAATGCTAAAATTATAAAACACTTGCACTTAACTTTAGGTTACAACTCAGATCGAAATTGGCAGATGGTTCCCTTTCTTTGTGGTTTGGTCCAACATTTGCCCAATCAAATCTTCACAGATAGTTCCCTTTCTTTGTGGGTTGGTCAAATCCTCAATTACCAGAGTTTATTATTCAGCACATCGATGCACTGCCCAAATATGGTCATTGGAACACCAATAGCTGTCTTCCGTCTCTGAGGGAAATGTGATGTGTTGAGCTCGTAAATAATACACAAAAGTATTTTTTTTCATGGGGGGGGGGGGGGGGGGGTTGCTATTGATGTGCTGAATAATAAAGCCATTATCCTGCTCGATTTTGCAGAATATCGTCTGATTTTAGCGAACTCGGGACTTCGTCCCTCGTCAGCTAAGTATCTGACAATATTCTGCGCAATCTCGCAGGATAATGGTTAAACATGTTCGTTGATGACTGCTTTGTAAATTGGTGGAAAAAAAACTGATATCTCCATTTTCTTCCTGAGGAAAGGGGTAGGCGAACTTTCTAAGCTATTTATATCTACATTCTGGTTCTTTAAAATCGTATGGTCCGTGTGGAGAAGCGGTCATTCAGTGTTGTGTTTGTCTGAGAGAGAAAAATAAGTTTGTTTTGTTAATCATCAGAGGGTAACAAGTTCCATTGCAGGTTCTACAGTCCATTGATTTTATACGCGAAAATGCAGGGAGATAAAAAGTAACCTCTGCTCGCAGGGTACTTAGTTTCGAGCACTGCCTTTAGAACTTACATTGCCAAGAGAGAAGTCAAACCTCTTGTTTAAATTGTACTTTTTGTCAGACCCCTGCAAACAAAAAAAAATTAATTTTTCAGTATAGTATAACGTGCCCTGATTGGTTGAAGGCAGTGGCGTAGCTACCTCTCTTTGACTCTAGGCCTACTACAATTTTTTTTGTCCAAAAAAATATTATCTCCACCTCACGAAAGGGAAAAAAGTAAAAGATCCGTGCCTATACAAACATCTTAGCAAACAAAATTTGCCCTTTCTGGGCGTTGGAGGCGTACTTCAACAAGGCGGCGTAGCTACCTCTCTTTGACTCTAGGCCTACTACAATTTTTTTTGTCCAAAGAAATATTATCTCCACCTCACGAAAGGGAAAAAAGTAAAAGATCCGTGCCTATACAAACATCTTAGCAAACAAAATTTGCCCTTTCTGGGCGTTTGAGGCGTACTTCAACAAGGCGGTGTACTTCAACAATTTAACATCTATCTTTGTTAGTTAAAAGCTTTATGTATGTTTTATTTTGGTACAAGCCCTGTGTTATGAGTGCGAATGTGTGTTAAGATGTCCATAAAAGTTGAAATTTAAGCCATCTCTTCGAATCAATATTTTGTGTGGAGGAGAAAGCTAGGTTAACCTCTCAGGAATTCTATCTATATGCATATGGGGGATAAGTCATTTTGGAAATTCTGAATGCATGAGGGGGGGGGGGCAAAAACTGGTGCCGCCCATCCCCAGGGTACATATAATTTCTGGAATTGCCCAATGTGAAAAACGCACTTGAGATGCTGGATAAACACTCGAATAGTTTGAAACTCACTTTGTATTTTTGCAACATTCCTTGTGCGTTTAAAATATTATAAACCACAGAAATCCGCTTTTTATTGCTTAAATAGACAATCCCTACCCTGTTGTTCCGGTTAAAATTGAATGTGTTGGTGTTGCCCACTGATACTCTTAGCTCATCCAAATTGCTACCACGGGACATGTTTTGTGGTTTCTACCTCGCTGACGCTGATTTTGCTGTCTGAAAGGTTGTAAAAAAAGGGTTAGCTGGAGGAAAATTGAAATACAATTCCCATTATTTTACAGCTTGAAGCCTTTTAAACATTTCTGTCAACATCTTCATGGAACCATTCGCCTTTGTCACACGCGCGCCATCTTGTTTTTCTTACTGGAATGGAATCAAGGCCAAGCAGGAAGTGTGATGTAACATGCAAGATAAACATGGATTCTGTCCTTAAAATAGGATAGCAATGATTTTTAACACAGAAGTTTGAAAACCTGAGCAAAAATTTATGAGCATGACAGCCAAAAAATGTTTCTTGCTTGGTCTTGTTTCCATACTCAAGATGGTGGTGCGCAACTAAGGCGAATGGTTATCAATGAGACAGGGCATATGGTAGAGCATGGCAGTGCGATTCCACACTATTGACCAAAAATCTACACATTCTTAATTTTTTCACACTTTTCCAAAATTTCTTAGAAACTTCATAAAGAAGAGCAAAATGTTACAGAAAATTTTACCTTTAGTGGACAAACTGCAACAAAATGCGGTGCTTGTACACCACGGAGGGTGTTTTATTGCCCCTCAGATAGATAGTGTTGCAGGCATTTTATATAAACAATGTGACTGCTCACCTTCCTGGTCCAGCATTATTTATTGATACAGTTAACTGGCCAGTACCTTGACCACCTCTCTGTCTGAAAGAGAGAAGCAATTATATTGATTTCTCACATGTAGTTGAGAGTCATTTTAGTGACATGGGAAATCTGATCGACCTACTACATGTATATGCCATGGGTTAATTACTGACTCAACACTCTTAAAAATGGATAACACCAACAAAAGCAATAATGATGATGATATAGTTATTTACAATAATTACAGTGCTGGAAATAACCTTTCTTACTTGATCAGACATACGTCCATGAAAAGTTTTTTCTTGGTTGTCTCTACTATAAAGTTGGCCAGACATATCTGAAAAATGGTGCAACATTTTCGAATTCGATTGGATGACCGATGACTGGCAGTAATTTCCAGCTCTGGATGATGATGATGATAACAACGATGATGATTGACTGTTTTCAGGATGTTGTGAGAACAATAAATACCCTTGAGCAATTCCTGTTCTGACGAAGACAGCTTTTGTTATTCAAAACAGACAAGCATTGTTCTCATCACATTATGTTGCGTTGTTGCGATGATGATAAAGTCACAGTAGAATGTAAGTAGTTGAGTGATCCTCCAAACATTCATTACATCTTTCAACAAGCAAGACTTTCAATTCTAGTACTGGTACCTGTTTCTTCCACCTCTTTGACTTGCTTGATTTATGTTCCTTCCTCCCCTTTGACTTCCTTGATTAATGTTCCTCCCTCCCCTTTGACTTGCTTGATTAATGTTCCTCCCTCCCCTTGACTTCCTTGATCAATGTTCCTCCCTCCCCTTTGACTTGCTTGATTTCTGTTTCTTCCTCCCCTTTGACTTGCTTGATTTCTGTTTCTTCCTCCTCTTTGGTTTGGTTGATTTCTACCAGTGGTTGGCTGTTGCTGTTGATTAAAACAAGATTACGATTCTCCTATTAAATGGCATAGCTCCTCTTAGTCAATTAGCCTTAGTCAATTAGTCACAAAATTGCCTAGTTTTGTGGACAATTCTTAAGGAGGGCATACCGTAGAGTGTGACTACCAAACAAAAATTACACTCTAGATAATGTGAGGTCATTTGCTCATACAGAAAGCTTTTGCTGCAGCTACAGCAATTTAGTCCTGTCAATCTTTAATCCTTCTATTATGTTTAATAACTAATACATTGTAGAAGAAACCTACTCCCACCATACTATCATGAATCCTGCAATCTGATTGGCTCCGCTACTCACTATCTATCATGCAATAGACAGTGAGTCAGAGTAGCGAAAACGCTATTGAAGTAGAAACCTACTCCCACCATACTATCATGAATCCTGCAATCTGATTGGCTCCGCTACTCACTATCTATCAATGTAACAGATAGTGAGTAGCGAAAATGCTAGTGCAAACTTTCTAAAAACCATGAAAATAAATATGTTTTAGCAACAACTTGAAGGTAGTATGCTAGTCAGTTTCTACTAAAAACAATATTAGACTACTCGCTCTCCTTTTCTATGAGTCAACTTGGCCTTGATATCTATTGACTCATAGAAAACTCGAACTTGTAGTCTAATGTTAATTAGTATAAACCAACTAATGGTCTATTACAAATCCTACATTCTGATTGGCTGAGCTACTAATGGTCTATTAGTGATAGACCGTGCCTGGCAAAACCACCACCTTTCTTTGCAAGAAAACTTGATTTTTCAACATAAAATAATGGCATTCATTGCCAAAACCGACCAACTAGTTGGTTTATACTAAAACAATTAGACCTCTCGTCCTCATGTGCTATGATATCAATAGACCATTCGGCCTTCGGCCTCATGGTCTATTCATCATAGCACATTCGGCCTTGAGGTCTAATTGTTAAATATACACTCCAGATACCTCTAAGCCTCTCCTCCTGTCCAGAATATTTTGTCGAGCATCTTTTCTTCTCTGAAGTTGATTTGTCTTTACTTTCTGGTTGTTCTGAATCTTCTTGGCTTTATTTACCATCTGTTTACCCTAAAGAGAAAAGAGGAAATAATGATTGATCAACTACTGACTATATTAATATTGAACAGGTCACAAAATTATTAAGAAAAAAACACAGGTTATAACTTCACCACTTGTACCAACATTGCGTACAGGCATATTTAATGAAAAAAAAACTAGGGAGAAATCTACCAAGAACATCTAAGTGGAAAGCATGTAAAATGAAAATTTTGGGCATACATATTACCCCTATTCTTAGGGATGGACCTTTCAGTATTTTCTTGTGTAGGATAGTTTTTGTGGCTCAGAAGGTACTGGAAGTTTTTTTTGTAAGCACACAACTGCTTATTTCTTCTCTGTGTTATCTCAGAAGCTTTGTGATATTATTATCATTATTCTTATGATTTTTGGGGAGGAGAGAGATGATTCTGCAACCCTCCTCTGAAGCATCTAATGGTCTGTCCCTTTTTTATTGCAATTTAAATAGAAAGTCACATTTACTAAACGTACATGCTGTGAGACACTATGTATGTACCAGCTTGATCTTCACTATATTGAATATATACAGTGCTCGACCTTAACGTTTTTAGCCACTAGTCCCAGGACAAGTAGCACAGAAAAGGTTACTTCTGCCCTACGCATTAGACTCCCTGTGAACTCATCCAGTCATCGAACTGGTGACTGGATGAAAGCAAGACGACGGCGAAGCATTTTTCATGAAAAGATGATAGCTTTAAGAGTTTGACACAAAACTTGCCCAAAAAAACAGTGTGAACATATTTAAACAACAAACCACACACCAGCAAAAATGTTTTATGTTAATTATATTTTGGACAAAATTATTGCTTGTCCTGGGACTAGTGCAACTGAGTTTTCACTTGTCCTGGAGCATTTCTTACTTGCCCTGGACAAGTGGACAGACGCTAAGGTCGAGCACTGGAATACATACCAAATTCTTTAGTGCTTGTTTATTCTGAGTCTGTTAGCAACAACCTTTTGTCTTCCTTGTCTAGCTACGGTTGCTGATTTTGCTGCCCCTCTTTGTCCTTGCTGCTGCCCGCCTCGTCCTCTTGCCACAGTTTTCCCAACATTCTTTGTCTTGCTCTTTCTCCAGGACCTTGGCCACCTGTTCTTTTTCCAGCAACAGCTTTTCCTTTCCCTGCAGGTTGTTTTTTCTTATTTTGTGATAGTTCTTTTCTTTTGGCTTTCCTCTGTTCTTTGATGATTTGATCTTTTAGAAAGAAAAGCATCATTTCTTAATTTTATAGTGATACTGTAGAAAGTCAACATTTTTAATCAGAACTTACTGTGATGTATCAATACTGGAAAGTTACATACAGCTACCAATGCTTGTATCAGCGGCTTCCCCCGGGCGACCCCAAGGGACCCAGGGGGACTTGTCAAAATCCCTACCCCCCAGCAAAAAAATAAGGTTTTCGGTACTATGTATTGTTATCATGATTTTTGGATAAGTACTGTAGATGGACCTAGACTTTCTCTAGATTGTCAGATTTGGTTCACATCAGGAGTCCATTGTTCACATATATCTTTTCATTTTTTTAGGGCTTTGATGACAGTATCAATTTATCATCAAGACACATTTTTTCTGCTTAATATAAAGCACGAGAATAACTTTGGTAAGTTTGCTTTCTGCTGACCATACAAATCCCCAGGGTAGGCATGTGGGTAACTACTATACTTTCAAAAGCGGCAAAATTCTCCAAGGGCAAAAATTGCCTTACAATCTCAACAAATGACCCACGTTGCCTGTGGTTTCCCCGGGGTCGCACCCTGGGGGAAGCCGCTGATACAAGTATAAGGCAGTGATTACATGACAAGGAATTGGAAATTCCAGGGGGAGTAGGGAAAGACATTATTTGCCATACAAATACTATATTTTCCCTTTGGAAAGAGGGGTGAGAGTCTTTAAAGGCCCAGCACCAACCGGGAGCCTTTGCACCCCGTTTTCTTTTGTTTTCAATTGATCCATTGTTTTTCAACTGCTCTGATTGGCTAAGAGTCCGCAAAGGCTCTCAGTTGGTGATGGGCCTTTAAGTGCATTGTATTGGATTTTTTCTGGAATTGCACATTTCTTAGTCTACCGTCTTGAATACTGTTCCACATTTACACTCTTTACTTTTATGACAATAGGTGAAGGCCATTTCTAAATCACTGTTCCACTCATAACACAGGTCAATTTCAATTAATTAATACTAATTAAAACTGAAAAAGAAAATTTACAAGAAGTAACGCGGGATGGATGTCACGTCAAATATCTTTTCGTTTCTTTCGAATATGGACAGGCCAGAACGCTAAATCTGTAATGATGGTTCAACACAATTTGGAGATCCTTAAATCTGGATGTAGCAATAGACGTTTGGCGGGAAAGTTCAGCTATCAAGCAACAGACCCTATGGTTTCAATGAACAAAAGGTCGAACGACACCGGTAATCTTTGCTTGTGACGAGACAGACAACGATATCAAACAACAACTGGAAAGGGGAACAAAATAGATGGAAAACCCGAAGCATTTTATAATCAAGCTTCCAAAACTCCAGAGGGACAAATCTAGTTCTTAAATTCTGGCTTTGAGCTAAAAAGACTGACAAGTCGCTTCGAACGGCGGGAAGAGACCTGGAAAAGTATTTTCGGTTCAGTAGTCAAAAAGGTCAGAATACAAGCAAAAGTAAGACAAATGTCACCTTAGAAATTGAACAGCATAAAATGAAAGTTACTTACCAAGTGATTTATCAATGTCGGTGCTCATTTTGAAAGAAGAAATCGATGTTTTTAGCGGCCAAATGAGGAGAAGTTTCTGACAGAAACAACGACAACAGAAAAGACGCCAGACTGAGCTCAGCCTCGATCTCGTGTATATTCCGCTGACTGGCTAGGAACGCGTGAAATACGTGGGATACCTGTGGCGAACCATTTTTTTTTACTATTCGAGCAACGTTTGGCCAAAAATGGTGTTACTCAGTGATTTCTATCCTTATTTGTAGATTTGTGGTCCACATTTCCAAATATCACAAAAGACAAAGGACTGCGTTCGTCCCGCCACAGAAATAGCGGTCAAAAATGCGGAAAAATTTATAGATGCCCCTGATAAAAAGGTAATCTACTTATATTAGGGATTAATTTCACGAAGTCGGTTTTCTTTTTTTTTTCCAAAATTGCCCGAGCCGTCTTGTTTATGATATAAAAAAGCAAAAAGAAAAAAATGCCCTCGCTCTTATCCAATCAGCATCGAGTAATTTTGCCCTGTGTATTATATAGGCTGTAATTGGCATCACCAAGTTCTGAAAAATGCGTCTATCTGTAAAACTTCTCAGCTTCCTTTGGAGATTTTCATTTTACCGGAACGATAATACATGAACTACCATCAGGGGCGTAGAGGTTTTTTTTTTCGTGAACCGTGATCGGCCCTTTTCGTTTTCGTGATCCGTGAAAATGGCCAATCCTATTTCGTGATTCGCGCACAAGAATCGTGGCGTGACCCGTGAAAGTCGTTTTTAAACGCTTGAAAATCGTGATTTTGAGCTGATAAAATCGTGATTTTTGATTCTTTTTTGCCCCGGCTGAGAAGTTGCGCATACAGCGAATTGTCCGTGGTATTCAAGTTGAGTTACGTAACCCCTTTACACGCAGTGTGGCGAGTGATAGCGCCTGGCAAATATCATCATGTCAAAAATATCAATGGTTACATTGTTTGTTAGCCTGCGTAAGCAGCCGGCACTAAAGGACTTTCCGGCGAGCGCTAGTGGCGGCTGCTTACGCAGGCTAATTGTCACGCGCGCATTTTATCTTGAGGATACTTCGTTCAGATACTGAGGGACCGATCATTATTTGTGGCCTTTGGGGGCTGAGGATTTTTTGGGGATCACTTCATTTTTGGGCGAGCGAAAGGGGGGATCTCTCGAAATCTCATGCCCTGAAAGGGGAGACCACAAGAGTTCTTCCAGCAACTTCTAAATCATGTGCATTAAAAAATTTCGGGCTTCGCGCGCTAAGGAAGACCGCGTCTAATACGACAGTTTTTGAGAACGCGCGCAACAAGGCCAAGAACTCTCCCCCCCCCCCCCCCCCCCCACACACACACACAAAAAACAAACTTAAATGCCTGGCGGGCAGTCACTATGTTCGAAAGAACTGACACTTTAGGTCAGCGTGAGTTCTACGTTACAAGCATAGAAGTGCTTTACGCACATGAAGAATAATAATTTCGTCGTGGCACGCTTTGCGCGCATGAAGAATTTACAGCCTTTATCTACTATACACAAATATTTGTCCATTAACCTTTTCTCTGAGGCTTTATGAAATGCGTTTATTATAATCAGGACGCGCTTTTCGCGCGCAACAAAAGAAGAATGCGATCCGCTCTTTCTGTAAAAGAACGTCTTCCACTACAAATAAGGGATCGGAGGTAAAAAGAAAGTGATCCCCCTCCCCACAGAGGTGTATAAATTACAGAAACTTCAACAAAATCGCGCTTCACGCATTATTACCATTCCGTATTTGATGCTAATGGCTCAATCACTTAGGAATCAATTAGGTTGGCCTGATCTTGAAAATCAGCGTGCAATCTGCAAAGCGCAAATGGTTTATTAATCTCTAAATAATCTTGCTCCTGATTATTTATCGTCTAAATTCATTCAACGCAGCGATATCTCTTCCGCCTATAATTTACGTAACTGTGAAAATAAGCTTGCTGTCCCCTTGCCACGTACAAATTACTATAAGAATATGAACAACAACAACCAAGGTTGAGATTTATGTTTTATTTAGGTTTCTCTCTTTGCTCTGACGAAGGGCTAACGCTCGAAACGTCTGCAAAACAACATTTTTCCACGGCGTTTAACATAAATCTCAACCTTTGGTTGTTGTTGTTCATATTCACGTCTCCGCCGACGCAGACCACCTAGTTTTCCCGTAAAACTAGTCATACCATACTATAAGAATAGCTTTAGCTATAGTGGTGCCACACTGTGGAATAGTCTACCCCTTCATACGTTCGGCGGAATCAATGGCCAAATTTCGAAATGGTTTATATCGAATATACACGGCTTTCATGGAAAACAGGATTTTATTTGTCATTTATTTATATTTATATTAGTATTATTTATTACATAGTATTATATAGTTGTTAATTAGATAATTTATACTACCTGATGTTTGTCCGTGTTAAAATAATAAAGATGATGATGATGATGTTAAACGTTTCCGTGATCCCCCCTCCGACGGAGTGGGGATCACGGAAACGTTTAACACCTCTGTGGGGGATCACGTAAACCATAGTACTTATAGAGGGGGATCACTTTCTTTTTACCGTATACTCAGGGCCGTAGCGCTTACTGGGGCCAGATGAGCCGGTGCCCCCCCCCCAGTTTTTCCCCAAACAGCCCTAAACTCCCGATTTTGCACCCTGCAAATCAAACTTCTCCCAAACGTGCGGTAATTTCACATGCTGGGCTCTAAATTTTCGGCGCGCTTTGCGCGCAAAAGAATTTAAACTTTCTTAAAAACTGTCTTGATTTTTTTATATGTCGTGCCCCCCCCCCCTCCCCCCCCCAGTTTTGGAGGCTTGCTACGGCCCTGATACTGGTATAATTGCGCAAAATCCTCAGATTCCCCAGGCAGGGGCTAAATAATGTGCAAGCAACAACAGTGAGTATAGAGCGTGATCTCCCAGCATTATTTTCGTGATCCGTGAAAGCTTATTTTCGACATCCATGACTTGTGATTTTTCACTTTTTGCGCTCGTGATCCATGCGGCATATTCCTCCTCCCCCCCCCCCCCCCCCCCAATGTACGTCCCTGTACCATGAGACCTTTCAAATGAGACTAAATTCAAAGCAAACTTTTGTAATTTCGAGTAACAAGAAATCAAGCCGACTGCCATGCATTTTCTTATTTCCCCCGGGAGAATTTAGGAAATTTTCAGGCTTTTATTGGCTTCCGGGCTTTACATGTAACATCGATTTAGGGACCGCTCATTATTTATCGCCTGGGAGGGGGGGAGGAGGGCTTGGGAGAGAGAAAAGGAGGGAAAACCGGGTGTAAAAGAAAACAAAAACGTATCGGAACAAATAGCCAAAATTGAATTATTACGAAATGATAACGATATGAATGTACACTAAATGAGCACTGAACAATTAATGAACACTTTCTTTTTTACTGATACTTTTTATTGGTAAACGAGCCCATGTAACCGTTTGTGCTACACGGCGCCAATAAAATATGTCTATGTCTATCTACACTTCATTTTGGGGCGAGCGAAAGGGGGATCTCTCAAAAGCTGAAGCCCTGAAAGGAGAGATCACAAGAAATTTTCTAAGTAGTTATTCCAGCAACTTCTCTATCATTTGCATTTTCTACCTCGCTTCACTCAATACATAATAAAAATTTCGGCGCGCTTCGCGCGCATAAAGACAATTATCTAAGTCTTTAGCAATTCGCGCAACGAAGACACTACTACCTTCGCACCGTTCACAAGAACAACTGTATCTTGGCGAGGAAAAACAAACTCTACCAAAAATGCCCTGCAGTGATAGGCCTGGCGGGCAGTCACTTTGTTCGGAAAGAACCTGTCCTGGATCCAGTGAGCAAAGCAGTATCAATTAGCAGGATGAGGGCATGAATTATCAAAAAATACAAAAGCATAAGGTTGCTCTAAAATGTTAAAATTAAAAATTGATTTCAACTTACCAGCGCACGCTTGTCTAGGCAGATCAGGTAGGGCGTGTTCTTTATCTTTGTTCTGAAAATCAAAACAAATTGTATACGTATAAGTGTAGTGATAGTCCAGTCCCTGAACTCTCCTTCGCGGCTCCGTTGTTGTTTGTGGTCGCCGAAACGAGAGTCCAGAAACCTTTGGATGCGCATGCGCTAGATCTGACAAGAACTTGGGTTTTTTCGTTAGTGCGCATGATCCAAATACCGCTGTCGGAGATTGATTGTTGAATTTTCGCGGTTACGGTCACAAGGGCGTCCTATCTTGATGGGCAAAATTCATTTAGCCAACAATCAATCTCCGAGAGCGGTATTTGGATCATGCGCACTAACGAAAAAACCCAGTTCTTGGTCAGATCTAGCGCATGCGCATCCAAAGGTTTCTGGACTCTCGTTTCGGCAACCACAGACAACAACGGAGCCGCGAAGGAGAGTTCAGGGACTGGACTAGTGTAGTGACGGATTTCATAAAGGGACAGCATGCAATAGAAGTCTTGCCTTACCTCTTACACATAAGTACCGCTGCTATGGATCCTTTCGCTAAGGCTATGAACATCCAGTAGCCCTGTGGCCGCCAAGATCAAATTGATGTTGCGACTGATAGACTCTTTGCCAATTTTGGCTCTGAATAATGTATTGTTACCTACTTTTTGACATTTTCTAAGCCAATAGCAATGCCAGATGCGCCTTGTGGCATGAAAAAGACTGGTGCCAAGGCAGGCGGGTAGACACGTGGCGCCAGCAATACGATTTGCGAGGATCCAGCATATTTACTCCATCGAGGAATTTTTCCAGTCGTTGAAAAGGGAGAGTGCCGTTGCCAGCAAGGAAGCACAGGAATCCTGCCAGGAGGGTTTGGTGAAGACCATGTTCCAGCCAGCAGCAACAAAAATAACATATTTTCGGAAAGTAAGCCAGGAGTGTTTCTAATGAATAGTTTTCCAACCCAGCAAAATTTTTGGCTGGGAGCGGATATTCTGTGGAGCGGCTCGGTTAGGGTACCCTAGAAGAGTAAGCGTGACGTTACAGGCATAGAAATTCGTCATTGGCCGCGCTTCACGCAAATGAATAATAATAATTTCGGCGCGCAATAATAAAACCTACAGGATTTGTTACTATACGTCATAAAAAAATGGAATGTTCATCTACACTTTCTTAGCGAAAGTGCTTTTATCAATGAAATGGCTTGATGCGTTTATCAAAATTCGTGCGCTCTTCGCGCGCAACGAAAGGAAAATCCGATCCCCCTATCTGTAAATTGTCTTCTACTAGGTGGGATCACGTTAATCATTGTACTTATAGAGGGAGGATCACTGCATTTTGTCCTTGTATTACCCAAAATCCTCTGCCACCCACCCCGGCGATAAATAATGACTGGTCCCTTAATTGACAGTTCTGACGGGGCAAACTTTTTTATAAATTGGCGTGTACAGTGAAGTGCAGTGTATTTAATGAATATCAAAAGACTGTATTCTTTGATTTTTGGGCTAGAGAGACTGCTTCATTATTTGCATACCAGCTGCTATTCGATTTACGTCATTTTGTAAACTGACTACCGATGTTGACAATACATTATTCAATGTTAAGCGAAAGGTCGGGGCTCCGAAAAGAGCAGCTTTTATCTGTTTTATCAGACGCGCTCGAGCTTCTTCAGAAATCAAAGTTACTTTATAGACTAGCTTTTGCCAGAACTTCGGTTTCCCTGCCGGCTGGCAAAATGAACGGAGCTAGAAATGATACAACACTATTGTTTGCCCTCGAGAAGGGATCTGTTTGTTCATATCTTCCCTTCGCAGTAAATATGGTCGCATACCGGCCAACTCGCGAGGCATACTTGGTGACCTTGTATACGAGCATCTTCAATGGACTATGCTGCCCTTTCACATTTACACTGAACACTCTTGTTTTCATTGCCATTCTAAGGAAACCTGCATTGAGAACAGTTTACAATACTTCCATACTCTTTCTGGCAGCAACGGACCTTTTAGTGGCTTTTATTGCACAACCTGCGCTCGTGGTTTATCAAAGCAGCAAGATCGCAAAGGGAAGTCAGTTTTCTTGTCGCGGATTAGCTGTGTATACTAATGGTGTGTTCATTTGTACCGGACTATCTATAGTAACACTTATTTTGATAACCGTCGAGCGCCATTTTGTAATCTTTCATCCCTTCAAGTATCAACTTTATGTACTCAGAAAAAGTGCATTGTTGTGATTTCTACGGCGTGGCTTTTATGGGTTGCCTTTGTGGCTTACATTCGCTTCAAGATAGAAGCAAGTACAGCAGTAGTAAGCACCATTGCTTCTGTGCTAATTCTTATTTGTTTTGGCTCAACTTTAATCGTGTACTGTCGTGTTAAAAGGCTTGTGCGACAAGTGCACATTCGTACTGTATCACTATCTATTTCCCGTTCTCAAGACGAAGTCGCAGAACGCGAAAATAATAACAGACAAATTCTGGATACAAAAAGTACGAAGACAGTTGCTCTGCTCGCTGGTTCGCTTGCGTTATGCTACTTTCCAACAGTTGTCACGACAATTGTTTACCAAGCTGAAGCTGTAAACGAAAACATTCTTTATCATATTATCTACCCACTTACGGATACCTTTATTTTATTCTCGTCGGCTTTGAATCCAATCTTGTATGTCTTTAGAAACGCCCACGTTCGAAGAAGCATGAAAGAATCATTAAAGGTTTCATTTCTTTACCATAGTTAAATCTGCCGTTTCCGGCGTGCTGGGCATTTTCAAACCCGTCTACTGAAGGGTTGCCTTTACACAAGAACGCAAGTGCAGAAAAGCGGAAGGACCAAACTCATATATTTCACTTAGTACTAAAGAACGCAAGCGCAGATGCAAGCACAAGAAAATCGAGACGTTGCATTCCCTGGCTTTTGCGCGCTTGTGCTTGCGTTCTAGTGTAAAACTAATTAATGTTGATTTTAGGGCTGGTTTACTCATGAACGCAAGCGCAGACGTAAGCGCAAGGATATGGAACTCGTACATTTCCTTACTGCACAAGAACGCAAACGCAATCACAAGAAAATCGAATCGTTACGTTCGCCTTGGTCTTGCGTCTAGTGTAAATCAAGTGAGCGCAAGGGAACTAATCAATGTTGATTTTATTCTTGCGCTTGGGCTTCTGTCGCTATGATTCACACTTGCCTGTGCTTGCGTCTAGTGTACTATCAAGTGAACGGAAGCGCAAGGAAACTAAATCAATGTTGATTTTATTCTTGCACTTGGGCTTGTCGCTATGATTCACACTTGCCTTCTGCTTGCGCGTCTAGTGTGAATCAAGAGCAAGCGCAAGAAAACTATCAATGTTGATTTTAGGCTTGCGTTCTGCGCCTGCGCCCTGTGCTTGCGCATGTATTCATGTGTAAACCGACCATTAAAAGCTGGTTCTTGCTGGAACGCAAGCGCAGACGCAAGCACAAGTGCAAGGATATCAAATTCATACATTTCCTTTGAGTGGTTCACACTATAACGCAGGCGCAAGCACAAGTAAAACCAAGAAATTGCGATCCCTGTCCTTGCGCTTGTGCTTGCGTCTAGTGAGAATCAAGCGCAAGCAAACTAATCAATAATATATAGATTTTGTAATCATTCTGATAGACTTTGTAATCATTCTGTTAGTAGTCAGTCCATGTATGTATTAAACCTCGGAGTAAAGGCAAAATCAAATAAGTGCGAATTAAGGGAGATCTCTCGAAACCTGGGAAAACCACAAGAAATCTTCGAAAGAGTTTGCAGCAACTTCGATATCATTTGCAATTTTTCATAATAACTGGATACCTTACTGCGATTTTCATAATTCTGCGAACTCTCGCTAACGATTTCCAGCCGTCAAACCGCCTTCTGGCTTCCGCCGATCAACTCCCGAGTCTTTTCATCGTCTAAATTGTGCTTTTTGATTGGCCAGCACGTAGCCGTTACTCAGGTGACAGGAAGCCATTTTAGCACTGCTTAGGCGCTGGCCAATCACAAAGCACAAAGAGTAACGACGAAAAGTCTCGGGGCTTTGATTGACGGAATCCAGAAGGCGGTTTTACGTTGGAAATCGATTGCGAGAGTTCGCAGAATTATGAAAATCGCAGTAAAAAAGCGCGTCTAAAGAATGGAAACTATATGGGCTTACAGAACTTGCGCAACGAGACAGAACGATATCACCCCGCATTCTCGAACCCAGACCAGAGCTCCCCTGCTCGGTTTTATGCCTCACAATTAAACGCAGTCTAAATGCTCTAATTTGAGCGAGGACTTATCGGTAAATAAATACATAAATAAATAAATAATAATTATTTTTAGAGCGTTCAAATCGAAGGCATAGGTTAAACAGACGACTAGGAAACGAATGCCGTGTTATTTTGACAGACAAGTTTTATAAAGCGAGATTAAGCTACTTTTATATACACGTGCGCGCTATTTCAGCCAATCAATCAATCTCCCAAGAGAAGACTGTTCCAAGGACAAAACTGATTAGACTGAACTGTACATGTTACTAAGTGATCATTTAGCTAGTAGGAGTTAGAAACAGTACGAAATTTGGAAAGATGTGAGGCGAAGAAAAAACAGGTTTAACTAAACATGGTTTTGGTGTGAATTGGGTATTAGACTTTCCCAAAGTCCGCTGTTCCTCTTTTTTTTAATTGGCTTATTTTGTACTCTCCCGCGCTCCACCAAGCCGTGTTCTTTTTTCACATTGTTCTAAGGAACAACATAGAGTACGACTTGGGGCAAGTCGTGCGTCCCGCCAAAACTTCTTCATAAAAATTGACCAATCAGAGCGTATGTTATATCGTAGCTATGTTATAACGTAGTTTGGAGTCCAAATTGAACGCCGCGGCGCTGTGCTGGATGCGGAGGACGAAGCGCGCGTTTAGTGATCCAAGACGGACTGTGATTGGCTGTGTACACGGGTCGACACTAACGCAAGTGCGCATGCGTAAATGGGCCATAGACATAGACATATGTTTTAGCTCTATTGGCACTTTGTAAATGGTTAAATTTACATCGGTGTAATTCCAATAATGAAATAAAATAATTAAAGCAAAAACAAACATTTAGGACATATATCTTATCAGTATGGCCAACAGTATGACCTTGACACCCCCCCCCCCCCTCCCTTCTCGGCCGATCACGTGTTATATATAGATATGGCAATGAATATAGTACGCGCGCTCTGATTGGCTAACGAAATTCCGTAATGCCCGCTCGCAGTTCACGACTGACAAAAATTCATCTCATTGAAATCAAATTTCAAAAATAAGACTTTCAGCGAAATTCACGTATTCAAAGAAAACTTGACACAGCGAGCGAAAGGGGGGATCTCTCGAAACCTGATGCCCTAAAAGGGGGGATCACAAGAAATGTCCAAGGAGTGATTCCAGCAAGTTCTATATCATGTGCATTTAAAAATTTCGGCGCGCATAAACAAGACAACTAATACAGATTTAGAGAACACGCGCAACGAAGCCAATAACCCCAAACATTAATCCCCCGCTTAAAAGCCTGGCGGGAGGTCAGTGAGTTCGACGTTAGGGACCGATCGTTTATAACGTCTACGGGGGGGGGGGGGGGGGGGGGGGGGGGGGAATTTGGGTGGGGGTAACAATTTAGAAGACACAGATTTTAGGGGGGTAATTTTTTGGCACCCTCTCTCAAAAGAGGGGGTAATTTTTTCAGGGACACTGTGGTTCAAACTAAATAATAATATGTACAAGCTATCGCGTCGTGGCATACAGCGCGCGCTACGCCATATAGGAAGTACGCCAGTTTTTGAGTACGTGCGCAATGGAATGGCTACGAATGTCATTACAAGAAAATATATCTTAGCCAGGAGAAAAAAATAACTCTCCCCAAAAAGACGCTCTGCAGTAATAAGCATCGGAGCTGTCTCAGTTCGAAAAAAGAAGGCCTAATTATTAGGCAAGCGTGAGTTCCACTTTACGAGGATAGAGATTCCTCATTTTGACCCTGCTTTACGCACGTCATTTGCGATATTTGTTACTACAGACAGCAAATGGAATGTTCATCTACATTTTCTTTGAGGTTTAGTGAAATGCGTTCATATCATGCATAAAAATTAGGGCGCGCTTCGCGCGCAACAAAAAGAGCAATTTCTGTAAATTTGTCTTCCATTAGTTCAAACGGGGATCTGGTAACAGGGTGGGGGGTAAGCTTTTTAGAACATCGATGTTATGGGGGGTTATTTTTGTTTGGCTTTTTTAATGAGGGGGGTGCGAATTTTGACATTCAATAAATTTAGAAAACCACCGCCCCCCCCGACGTAATAAACGATCGGTCCCTTACAAGCATAGAAATTCATCGGGCCGCATTTTACGAACATGAATAATAAGAATCTTTTAGGCGCGCTTTGCGCGCATAAAGAATTTACAGCCGTTGTTTACTCTCCAAAAAAATGAAATGTTCATCAACCATTTCTCTGTGGCTTGATGAAATGCGTTTGTTAAAATCTGAGCGAATCTGGAAGAAGATTGCGATCCAAAACGTCGTGGGTTCCTTTCATCATGATTCGTTCTACTACGAAGCAGCATGCAGTGACGTAGCTTGTGAGTTGTTTCAGGTTCGTACACAGGAGAACAGCCAAAACGTCTTCCACTAAAAATGGGGGGGGGGGGGGGGGGGGAGGATCACGAAAACTTTTGACAGCTCTGAGGGGGGTCACGTAAACCATAGTACCTATAGAGGGGGGATCACTTCATTTCGACCGTGTATTGGCCAAAATCATGACCGGTCCCTAATTTGTCTCCTGTACTACAAACCTAGCTTGTACTGCAAATTTAGCTTGCGACACTAGAGGGAAATAAGGCCTGAAATATCAGAAATGACCTGTTTACAAAAGGCAAAGCAGAAAATTGATTAGGAATTGATTAGGAATGCAAGAAACTTGGAAGTTAAAAATAATAACAGACGACAGCGAGTTCAACAACGTTCAGAGAGGAGGAACAATCCACTTAGTGAGCGGACTGGGAACACTTCTCGATGCGTGCGCCGAGTCTCTTAGCAGAAGAGAGTCTAACCATATTACCGGTTGCGCCAGGGGCGTAGCCAGGGGGGGGGGGAACCTCCCCTCGCCTCTGTTCTGGACCGACTTACTACTAAAATTGTACATATTTAATAGACAACAAATAAAAGCTCCAATAAATGTAGCAAATTTCTTCAAACGCTAGTTCTTCCCCGGAGATATATGTGGAGCTTTTTATTTTTTGAATTTTGGAACCCCTCCCCTGCTGGCTACGCCCCTGTGCGCCATTATCAAGGATTATTCTAGCGCGCTGATAACCATGAAATACGTCTAAAGACACTGAAATATGGAGACTGGCGAACAAGCACGCATCGGGAGGACTGGGACGGGTCTGGAAGAGAACAGCTGTCGGTCTCCTTGTCAATATCGTCCTGGGAGACCTCTGGTTCATCTTTTTCACATTACTTTTGCGTGACGTGTGAATCGTTGTTTTCGTGTGCAGTGCGAATCGCCCAAAAGGTGACGTCATGTCAACAAGGTACAGATGCTTTAAAACTCTTATTTACAAAACAGATATCTGCAACAAGCAAGCAGCAAAAGCGACTGTTTCAACGTATTTTAGGATAAAGGAGGGGATGCTCGTTATAATTAAATCCGTTTAGCACTCATACGAAATAACTTTATTATATTCATTGTAATTCCGCCCCTGTATTGCTGTCTTCTCTTCAAGGGCGTAGCCAGGGGGAGGGCCCGGGGGGGACCCCCTTTCAGAAACCAAAAGTACAGTAAAATGCAGTTGACAAAATTTTAAATACACGAGATGTGGGCCCAAGGGCTCCTTGGGCCGCCTCCTTTTAAAAATCCTGGCTACGCCCCTGATCGTGGTGTTTCTTGAATAAACCAGACAGTTGTGGGGCTGTGCGCCATGTTTATTGTCTTAACACTTAGGGACGGACCATTTGATACTTGATGGGGGGGGGGGGGGGTAGCCTCTGAGCTAGAAAAAAAATATCGCGCAAGCAAAGCTAGTGTCGGAAACAAAATCGAGCTCACTTTAAAACTCTCTCCTGATTTACTGTTTTTAGGGAACCTGATGTCTTTATAAATAGAGGGATTTTTTGGTGGGCTCGCGCTGCGCGCTCGCCATCTACAACAATTTAAACATTAGATATTCGTTTTACGATAAGTAAAGGTTTACTTACTTTCAACTGTTATGTCCAAAATTGCAGTAGCGTCGCGCTCATAAAAAGCGTATGCTGTGGTGTGGTTTAACAAACTATAACATCGTACTAGGCATGATTAATTTTTGAACATTTTTGTGAAATTCAGTCACTCCATTTCTTCAGCGTGAATGTCAATTAACCTCGTAGATTTTCAAAATCGCGGCGCGCTTCGCGTGCATTGAGAAACATTACAAGCAAACTTCTCAGTTGTCAGCCCTCGTTCGTAAAACCCGAACTGATTCAGATTCAGATGCTTAAGCATACCGATTTCGAGAAATGCTAATAATATAACAGGAAAGCATGAAATCAAACTTTATTGAAGTGATCAATTGTCGGTTTGAGGGCGAAGTGATGTGTCGAACCAAAAAAGCAATATCAGGAAAAAAAATATCGAGCACAGTCACGTTCTAGGGAAAAAAATCGAACAGCAAAACTTAACGCGAAAAAAATATCGAGCCCAAAAAAATTAGCCACTCCCCCCATCAAATATCAGATGGTCCGTCCCTTATCACATCTTTCTACATACTAAATATAATTAACAAATGTGAATGAAAACATACTAATATTCTAGCACTAACATATCGGCATCCAATAATATCCTGCTAGCCGGCCCTCCAGTGGGTTTTCCCGCGCGCCCAAAAAATCAAATATCCGAAAAAACCCACTGGAGAGACGGCTAGCAGGCTAATCTAATAATGATGGTACATAGAGCAAGCCTTGGTAGCTTTTTGTCGTCAAGCAAAATGCCTCCAAACTCGATTTGAAGGGGAAAAATATAAAAATACAAGATTAAAAAGAATATCAGAGGCATGGTCTGCTTATGGATTAGTGACGCATCACTTAGAAATGAAGAAAACGCCTTCAATTCTAGGATATATACTTTTGACGCGAGGTTTTCTGGGAATTACATTTTATTGTCCGATTGACCATGAAACGAGAAAGCCATTACTGTTAGATTTTGCCCAATATGCCAACTGAACAGGCAGTTATTCGATCATTTAAAAATATTTTAAATAGCTGATAAGCAAAGTATATGTAAAAGTATATGTACAACTATCGATATGGTTATTAAATAGAACATATGGGTGGCGACCAATGCTTGCTTTGGCGACTCCGATGTTTAAATACCACCACCATGATATTTGGTAGATATAAAATGAATTGAAAAAAAAATGGCGTTGGGTGGTCCCCACCTGGCCTTGACCAAGCCATAATAACTGGGGCAGTATAGACACTACTTGTCGTACCCCAGGGGTCAAATATAACTAAAGTGAACGAGAGGTGACCTCCTATAGATACCCATCATCTTCTAAATATATGATAGACTGATAGTGAATAAAAAAGGCGTTGGGTGGTCCCCACCTGGCCTTGACCAAGCCATAGTAACTGGGCAGTATAGGCACTACTTGTCTTACCCCAGGGGTCAAATCTTACAAAATAATAGTTGTGTTGTGCATGGGTGTATGGCTTTATAGTATTTTTTTTACTAGAGATAGCCCTGATAGAGATATATCCAGATATTATTACCACGTTTAGAAACCAATCAAAATCACGCGCGATTTCTTAATAATCTATACATGCGATTCTAATGAAATTTTCGGTTTTGGAGTCAGCTTTGCAGTCAAGACATTTGACAACCTTCAAAATGCAAATTCCTAACTTTGGCCTGTACAGGCCATTTTCAACGGCCTGTAGTGACGTCACGTTGTCAATAAGAACGTGTCGGTACTGGCTGACCGAAATATCGTAAAATGAAAATGATAAGCTGTTAATCAACAATTCAGCTCCGGAGTTCCGTCAATTAGAAACATCTGTACAAAATACTAATATCTTGCCAAATTTTACCCAAGTCGGGGAACGGGAGCGCTTCTTGCATAGCCATAGCTAGATGGAGAATGATCTTGTTCAGCCAATTGTAAATTGATCCATTCAATGTATGTACTAACTCGCGCAAAGGAAACCTTACGCACATTATATGTGAGAACACCCCTTAATACCCACTCATCACTTTCTTTACACGTCAGAGGTGAACCGATGAGCTTATTACGTCGTTTCTTCACGATTGCTTTACCTCCGACGATTTCTTTATCTTCGACCACTGGTTCTCTAATCTTGCCCCAGCCTGGAGGTATTGAAAAAACGTATAATAAGATGACAATAATAATCGTTGGTAAGCATTAATGGGGCAGTCATAATTACCGCAACACAACTCCGCGAGCTTGTATAAGACGATTTTTATGAAAGTAGTAAAGTTTTCTGTAATTTTCAAAACAGACCTGTTTCAAACGTGTTTGGCCCTGTTTTGGTGATATTTTTAGGTATACTGAAGTTAGCCAAATTTAGAAAACGAAACTATTAGTATTGTCTTCAGGGCGTGGGGACGCCTTATTGCGAGAATCTCCCTCAGCGAGATTAACAGGTGTCTGCTTTTGAGAGCTCGAACAGGTCTGGTTATCATAATTATGTGACATTGCGAAATGATACAAGGATATTTAGTTACTTAATTCATTTATTCAGTGATAGGCCGAGTGATAGTGTGTGCGTGTTAAGAGCGTTTCATGTGCGAATGTGAGAAATTGTCTGTGTGCGAGAGAGTAATTTGTTAGTGACCTTACTGTATTGTATAGGGAAAGCTTCCTTAGCTAATACAAGTCTTCACGAGCATTATGGTTAGTTGGCAGGGTTTGCCTTCGGTGTAATGCGTGTTTACTTGTTTTGTGTCCTGTCAATCAGTATTGTCATGTGTGTGCCGTATATAGTCATTGTCTCCATATTTGGAATGCGAGTACATGTGTTCAAGTTGTGGAGCAAATTAAATTCAGTTCTGTCCCAGCGCTCGTGTCGTGTGGTTGTGTTCGTAACATGGTATATCTAGGATACATTGAGCCCTATTTTTTTCGTGAAATTTTGATCCCTGATCCCGATTTCCCCGAAATGTTTGAGCCCTGAGCCCGTGCCAAAATTTTGAGCCCATCCTTTTTTTTCTGTAAATTACTCCAAAAAGTCCAAATTTAATCATTGCTCGCAGGGATCAATAGATGTTCACATAACGCAAATCTATGGACTCAACGCAACTTTGCTTCTCAGACCAGTCATCACACCAAATGTATATCGCAGGCCTTCAACTGATCATTTCTCAAAAAATAGGGCTAAATATAGGGCATTTTTCCACAATATATAGGGCCAATATAGGGCACCTATAGAAAATGGGGCAAAAATAGGGATGTAGGACATTGGCAGAACCTTATATTCTCTACACAATCTGTGCACAGTAAGGGTTTAAGCTTCAAGACTTTCAGCACAACGATGTTTCCTGTGACAAAGTTTTGTCACCATAATAGAAATCTGGTCGCCATCGTTTTCTCTTCTGTTTGTTATAAGAAAGAATTTTTTTCGTTAACTCAAAAAGTATTTGAGCTATTGTAGCTGGTTTCAGATTTCTTCTTTTTAAGGTCTTTCCTTCGCCTCAGAATACAGTGATTTGGCTGCATGTAGCTCTTGGTCTTTCGTTTTTGACACTTTAGTAGTTACAGGGCCGTAGCAAGCCTCCCCAAACTGTTTTTAGGGAAAGTTTTAGCTCTCTTGCGCGCGAAGGCAACATGCTAAATAAGGGCAATTAAATCACATTTTGGACAATAATAGCAGGGCCGTAGCAAGCCTCCAAAAACTGGGGGGCACGGCATATAAAAAATCTAAAGTCATTTTTTATAGAAACTTTAGACGTTTTTGCGCGCGAAGAGCGCGAAAAATTTAGAGCTCAGCATGTGAAATTACCGCATGCTTGAGAGTACTTTGATATGCAGGGTGCAAAATCGGGAGTCCTTCCGAGGGACTCCAAAACATGTAATCTGTAAACGGTTTGCACATTCGTCTTCGTCGCTTATTAGTGCAGGAATTTGGTGAAAAATTGTTCATTTTGATGGAAAAAGCATGAAACTTGGCAGGATGATAGAGCGCCCAATGCTAAGCAATTCTGGATGTAGACCCACCCTCGATAAGTATACTTCCAGTCTTCTAGCAGTGGAATTAATTATCATTTAAACTAATAAAATAAAGTGTTACCTTTTGAGTTCAGACACGAAATTTTGTATCATGACAGAGTATTCAATACCCTACAATTCTACAATACGTAACACCCCCCTGATCATGTACTTCCAGAGTTCCAATATGGAATTCATTATACATAAAATCAGTAACAGAGGGCGTTGCCTTCAAGATACACGCATGTACATTCGTGTAAAAATGGACCATGGTGCAATGGGCAAATTCGCATGTAGACCCACGCCTTAACTCATGCACTTAATTTTAGCAAAAAACATTGATTATCTGCCAGGCCTGGTTGTTTTTAAGGAGGGGGTCCCTTGCCAAGATACACATGTTTGTCCTGTGTTGCGTAGTTCCCCAAAAAACATATTACATTGATGTCTTCGTCATGCGCGCGAAGCGCGCCAAACTTTTTAGTGTATTTTATTAATGAACTAGAAATTAAATGAACATGAAATAGAGGACATGCTTCTGCTATCGACTAAATCCTGTCAGCAGACTTTACGTGACAGGATTATGAAAAAAAAGGGTGAAATTTTAGGACTGAGCCCTGATTCGAAGTTGTAGCGTCTGATCCCCGATCCAAGCCTCTCGAGCCCTGAGCCTACCCCCCTGAGCCCTGATCCTGGCCATAATTTGGGCATTGAGCCCTGAGATTTGGTCATTGAGCCCTGAGCCCATATACCATGTTACGAGGCTGTTATATTGTTTCCGTAAACTCCTTTATAATTCGAGTCATCCCAAACGAACCGGCACAAAAACCCACCGGTGACAATTATATTCATAAACTACTTTGTAACCGTTTGTACACCAAAATCAAGCGGTCGAAAACGGTCGAGTTTGACAAGCTCGTGAGGCTTTATAGCTTTGTAAAAGTTACGTTTGTCAGCCCGAGCTTGCTAACCAATAACCCCTCTTGATGTTGGTCAATTAGTCAGCCTTGTAGCAATGTTGTCTTTTAGGACATGCGCACTTATTACTTCTAATGTTGTCAATATTTGTCATTTTACTATTTTTACTGTAAGTCCTAGAACATGAAACAGCCAATTACTGCTTCTAGACTTGAACGTCTACATTGATTGACTTGGGTCAGTTTGGCCATTCTTATAATTTAATACTCTTAAATTGTCAAAAATTGCTTTTATCCTATGGGCTGTTGTCTGGATCTAGGATATAAAAGAAAGGCTGAATTGTCCTTTGTAGTAAGTCTTGTAAGTGTTTGTCAGTGTGTGGTTAGATTTTGGAACCGGCCCTCAAAATAATCCTATGGTGAGCTTTACTTCCAAAAGGCAAATTCTCATACGGCATAACGCACTAATGCATACTGCAGACACTAGAAATGCAGACTAGAGAATGCAGACTGTTGAAAATGCAGACTGTTGAAAATGCAGACTGTTGAAAATGCAGACTGTTGAAAATGCAGACTGTTGAAAATGCAGACTGTTGAAAATGCAGACTGTTGAAAATGCAGACTGTTGAAAATGCAGACTGTTGAAAATGCAGACTAGAAAAAATGCAGACTGGAAAATGCAGACGGGAAAATGCAGACGGGAAAATGCAGACGGGAAAATGCAGACTCGAAAATGCAGACCGGAAAATGCAGACTGGAAAATGAAGACTGGAAAATGAAGACTGGAAAATGCAGACTGGAAAATACAGACTGGAAAATGAAGACTGGAAAATGAAGACTGGAAAATGAAGACTGGAAAATGAAGACTGGAAAATGAAGACTGGAAAATGAAGACTAGAAAATGCAGACTGGAAAATGAAGACTGGAAAATGAAGACTAGAAATGCACTCATCGTAAAAAGTGTGAATAGGTTAGTTTTTGTCCATTTATATTAAAGAACAACGGTCTTGGATGTTGTTGTTCGGTTTTCGTGGTGAGGAGGCTCGTTTGAATCATGAGCCGATCCTATCAATTACAGTATCATTAGCAGAAGCGCATGGAATGATCGGCGTATGAATTAAATAGGCGTGGCGTTCTTCCCGGCTGGTCTAGGCTTGCAGAACGGAAGGCCAATAAGCTCACCATAGGATTATTTTGAGGGCCGGATCCAAAATCTGTAGACATTATCCAGCGCTCAGATCCGGCCTGACTATAATCAAAGGCTCTCCGAAGAATTAACAAAAAATAGAAATGTATAAATGTATAAATCACGAGAAAAATATACGATGGAAATTAAAAATCATAAATATAATTTTTTTTCTACAATAATATCTAGTTGTATTTTTCTGGAAATCTGCGAAATTTATAGGAATTTGAGCCCTTTTCACTGATCTCTCGCTCCCTATACAATAAAATTCAACCAGGCAGGAAACGCAACAATTTTTCCAAACTGACTGCTCGTGCGCCCTTACAACAGGCCCTAAAAAGGTATTTAACCCTATTCAGACTGGGGGGGAGGGGGGGGGGGCTTTTCGAGCCCCCCCCCCCCCCCCCCTCCAGTAAAATCCTGATTACTCTAAAACCACTGCAGCTATGATGATGAAACTTCGTGCTTTTCCTAAAATTTATCTGGGGACTGGTGTCAATGACATTCAGGGTCAACGACCCAGTTTCCATGGCAACCACTTTTTGACATGCATGTTTTGCAAAACTCGAAAAAACGTGAATTTTTCATATTTCAAGCTAAATGTTGGACACATTGCCCAATTTATGACTATCGGAGCTTGTATTCATTAGTAATTGATGTACAGGCTAATTATTTTGGCACACAAATTCTTTGGGGGGTAGGGGTAGGGGATGTTGTTCATTTTAACATATGGTCTAAAACTAGCTCTGGGATTCACAAATATCCTTTTAATTCAACTTTTTGAATGTCAAACACTTCTTTGATGAGTGTTTTGTACATTTTGACCATTTTTTTCTCATTGAGTATTTATCTGAAGAGTCAAATGGAAATTTAATGAAATCCAAGATGGCGGATCCAAGATGGCGGATCCAAGATGGCGGACAATATATTCAAAAGTCGTCATTATATCGCAAGTTTGATCAAATTATGTGTTACTGTCACAAATTATTACATTTACATTATCTTGATGTTAATTAGTTGGCTTTTAGAGTATTATCTACCAAGTTTTGGAAGTTAATTAAAATTACTTAAAAATTGATAAAACATCAAGAATGACGTCATTGTGACGTCACATTTTGCTCCCACGTGACAAAAATGGTCGTGGTGATTTGTCTAAAGCTCATGGTCATTGTGTGAAAGTTTGATGATGATAGCCCCAGTGGTTCCAGAGATATAGAGGGGGGTCGAATTAGCCCCCCCTCCCCCCCCCCCCCCCCCCCCCAGTCACAGATGGTCAAAAAGCCCAGTCTGAATAGGGTTAAAAAAGTATTAAAGAAAATTGACAGCGTGTGCATCTTGCAGGTTTCAAGGTGAATGTGGCAGTCCACCCAACACCCCAACACCCCCTCCCCAACACCACCTGGACATACCCTCCCGCGGACCGGCTCAACAACCTCCGGACCGGCTGGGGGGGGGGGGGGGGGGGGACTCAGGACTCCTTGCTGAAGATGACTGGTGCGAGTCGCTCAGACGCCTGTCAATGCGGGGCTACCCAGACGGTACCTCATATTGTTAACGAGTGCCCGATCTTTGCCGCCCCTCATGGCTTTAGAGGCCTGACACAGCTGGAGGAGGACACTTTGTATTGTCTGCTTAATATAGCAATCCCTGTGTAACTCCTCTTGGGCTACACGATCGACGACGTGTGGTAGTCCGAGTAGCAGGCAAATGAATTTTGAAAAACAAACTCGGGAAAATCCGTGGTGACATGTATAATGAAGATGATTCCGTCCATTTACCTTGAATGATGCAATTTTTAAGTTTATTATCATCTATTGGAGCCCCAGGCAGACGCACTCTGTCGGTATTTATAGGGCGTGCAAGCTTCAGTAGTGCTATATCGTCTTCAGGAGGCGTTGCTCTTGGGTTGAAATGTGGATGCTTGACGATGGCTACCACGTCCGGCCTATTTCGACCTTGATAACGGAAAATATATATGCTTTCAGTATACTGCCGGTATCGCGAAAACCATGGTTACCATTACTAGTATAAATAACATGATTGCCTCGGTTTAAACCATGTTCTCCATGGGACATATACTCGCTAAATTCCCTATGCAAAATGCCAAATGCCGATTAATAGTTTCACCTGGACAAAACAAATGGTTTCGAGGTTCTCCGTTTTTACAGATGTAAAGTGCCCTGATTTGCAAGGCTCTCTTCTAGTGACCAAATGACCAAAAGAAATTGCGAACTCCACATTTTCGGATGCTAGCCGATTTAAAATACAGCTGCTATTCAAATTTATTCTTGATGTGTATCAACACAGGTTCCCCAAGCTCCATGGGGAGTTAAAAATAGTTATTTAAATAAAGCTGTTTCAATGATGTTTGTTAGTGCCTTCACTCAGGCATGCAACCTGGGAGGGATGTTACTAAAACAGGGAACGGGGACCCGCGGTCTGTGGACGAGTTTCTATTGGAAACTTCAAACTAGCCAAGCAACAAATAAAAAAAGTAGCGCTTGAAGAATTATATAAATTAAGAAAATAAATAAATTAATAACCCTTAGAAAATTCAAGCTAACGTTTGACCTGGAAAGCTATTAGCAATGTCAAAAACATCAATCATAGTGCACTGCAAAACTAAGATTGAGCAACCATGACCTAATGATCGAAACCGGGAGACATAGTAGAATTAGAAAAAAAAATATGTCCCCTTTGCAAAAATGGTGTTGAAGACGAAGAGCATTTCATTCTTAAGGTCTCGTGAAAGGTAAAATGTAAAAATCCATAATATGGCTTTTTTCCCGACATTCATTTGATGCAGACTGGAAAATGCAGATGGTTTGGTCGAGCCGTGGTTCGTACCCATGGCGAGACCAAACGAGCTCTGATATTTTACAGAATCAAACCAAATTTGCCCGATTATTTATTTATCATCCCACCTAAACATCCAAATAAAGAAAAAACTTATGTGTCCTCCAGCATGGACAAGTGTAGTACCTCTGTTATGATTCAGTAAACCGAAGCTGTCACGTTTAGCTCTCATTAGCTCTAGAAGGACGTTCGATCCGCATTAAAAAAAGTATGTTTTGTCTAATCGCCCTCTTATCCAGCAGGAACTGGAGTTGATTAGCTCGGTTGGATGCGAAAAAAATGAAAAATAGAGGCGCTCTACAGAACTAGCGTGAACGGTTCCGCTCATTGAACCAATGCTGATATGTGAGAAATGGACTAAGTCCTTATCCGCGACGTAAATTTTTTTCCTACGCGGACAGCATCTTGCTAATATGGTCAATTTTAAGCTAAGAGCGCGAGAAAAAAATTCGCCATCAGGAACTTTCTTTGGAGCCTTAGTTGTGTTCGAAATGATGTTTTTCGAATTTGCTCAAAAATTAGTAGTTTGCGTCGATGTTCATTATGGAAAATCAAAAGCACTTCATGGCATCAAATTTGGCAAACAAGTAGTTGTATACCTTGGGATGAATTTTGCGGTAAGAGATTTCGCTAGCCTATTTCATAAGCCATTAAATTAATAATAATTAGAAGGCAAGTGAAACATTTTGAATTTTCAAAGGCAAAAAAAAGGCGCCTGGTATATCTTGAAATCGGCTTGCTGAATGTTCTCTAAACTTCGTATACGTATACAGCAAATGGTCAAAATTTCAAATCCGTGGGTAAGTATATTTCAGAATTGTGGTCGTCCAAAGTTGACAGACCAAGTTCAAGGAAAATTGTAGGCAACCTCCTTAACGACACTAAATCCTACAAACCCATCCATAAAAACAAAACTAATGATATTCAGAAACGTGAAACGTGGAACGCTAAAAGTCTGTGGGCAGAAATACGCAGCCGTGTTACAGCCTGTCGGTCATTAAGTTGGGTAGTTATTTGTTTATGTTGATTAACTGTCACGAGGCATTATATTTTGAGTTTACCCAATACAAGGTAGGCCATGGCCTAGGCCGTGCACATAACATCTTTTCTCCCAGTGTACATTCGAGATAGTGAAAAACTTACTGGGATTCCAAATATGATTATTTCCTTATAGAGAAGTTGAAGAAAGTCGACAATTTTTAAGGGAACTATCTTGATATGTTTACTAGAAAAACCTTATTTGCCACACAGGGCACAATCCGATTTAGGTGTACAGTCGGGAGTGGAAATAAAATACGGGGAGAAAAATCGCGGAAAGGAAAGCGTTCGCGACATTTTGTCGCCCGCAAACACTGCAAAACATTTCAGCGGTTTCGCGTTTTACAAGCCAGCAGCCAAGCGCATACTCAGTAACGAATCTCCGCATGTTGAGTTGACCTAGAGTTTTTTAATTGCGCAAGTGACTCGCGTTTAATCCCACAGCTCGACATGATAACGCGATAGCGGCTAGCGGAAGTCCCGAGGAATTGAAGCATTGGATGGATGACTCCATCATAAATCAGTATGCTACTATCGTGCTCTGAGACCGACCCCCCCCCCCCCCCCCCCATAATTAAGCCACGAGTTAAAAATGGCAACGTTCTAAACGACATCGACTCTAAAAGACATCGACTTTTTGTTGTCGTAGTGGGTGTTGCAGATGTTGTTCTTCTTGTGTTATATTGATAATGTGAGGAAGTTGATGTTGGTGGTGGTGTACACTTACCCAGTTTGAAAAAAAAATTAACCCCGGGAAGGCGTCCACCAACACAACTTGCGGTAGTCACCACCCACAGGGGCCTGATTAAAGTGCCAGGGCAAACGTACTGGTCTCGATGCAAAAGGGAACCCACCGAGGGCCCCGCCTGCTGGGAGATCGTGCCACCGCCTGAAACAAATAAGGAAAACATCAAAGGCCCCTTAGAGCTAGTCATTCATGGTTTTACGTTTTTCACTTGCACTTGCAGACTTTTATGGTGCAAAGCCAAATAAAATTGTTCAATCGCAACAATGAGTTTCCAATAATTTAAATCGACATTAATAAAAAAGAGAACTACGTCTGCGTCTAATATTTCAAAGAGGCTATTTCACAGGTGGCCAAAGCTAATTTTTTGACGTGTATTGCAACATTAGTTGTTATCGGGTTTATGACCGAGATCTTTTTCTAGATCCGATATACTGTATCTTTTAACATGGTTGTGTCCATGTATCACAGTAAAGGAAAGTAATGGCTTTTCTTAGTTTTGCTTATCAGGGCAGTGGCATGATACTTGAGATTCTTCACCTACTTTTTGAGAGTCACGCGCTTTGCATGTGACCTTATGCGGTCGGTGAGTGTCTTAAATTTGAGTCCTTCTGTGTTGTGTCATAACCATTTCCTCTAGGCGGCCAACTAACCGTTCTACTTTAGCGACACCGTGCTGAAGAGACCCAAAAAGGTCGAAACAGCTGTCCACGGTTGCTGATGTACTTTCAGTTCGGACTCATCATGCCACTGTCCTGTTAAGATTTTTTGCGTAGTATCAGCCTTAGTTTCTACTTCATGTTACTCTTAGTATATGGGTTGAGTGATGGGATGTATGAACCAGGAAATTTAAAAGAAATTCTCAATAAAAGTTTACTGAAAATTACCATCTGGTTATATAGTGGTTGATGCTGATGTGAAGCTTTCACGGATTTACCACATACGTTTTGAAGATTTACTCGTTGCGCGTATCCACATATCATAGGTAACATGATACTCTATATTCTTAACAATCAGGACGTGACTCTAATGCCTCAGTACATACGCCGCTCTTATCATGAGCCGATCCAATTGCAAAATCTCGATCAAACAATATTGTTCGCCCATCTCTGGTCTGCCTGTTACCAAGACTATTCTAAATTATACCGGTAATGTAGAATCCAATTAAATGCCCCGATTATCGCGTATTTCACGGCAAGAGGTTGGATCGGCTCATGATAAGAGCGGCGTATGTACTAGGCCTTACATGACCTTTGACGTCCCCCTCAACATTCCGGACGTGACACTCTGTCGTGACCTTTGACCTCCCACTCAACATTCCTGACGTGACTCTGACGTGTCCTTTGACCTGCCCCTCAAAAAAAGAAGCTAACGCTGCTCCACTTGTGATCCGTGTCGTATTTTAACCCTATCAGACTGGGCTTTTTTTGACCATCTGTGACTGGGGGGGGGGGGGGGGGGGGGGGGGATTAGCCCTGGAACCACTGGAGCTATGATCATCAAACTTTCACACAATGACCACGAGCCTAAGACAAATCATCACACCCATCACGTGAGAACAAAAGTCACAATGACGTCATTCTTTGTTTTTATTAATTTTAAGTAATTTTAATGAACTTTCACAAAACTTGGTAAATAGTACTCTAAAAACCAACTCTTAGCATCAAGATAATGAAATATAATAATTTGTGACATTAACACATATTGACGTTATATAGGCGAGGTAAAACGCCATCTTGGATCCGCCATCTTGGATCCGCCATTTCATTTAATTTTGATTTTCTCTTCAGATAAATACTCAATGCAAACAAAATGGTCAGAATGTACAAAATACTCATCAAAGAAGTGTTTGACATTCAATAATTTAAATTAAAAAGGATATTTGTGAATTCCAGAGCTAATTTTGGGCCATATGTTAAGATGAACAAAATCCCCGTACCCCTCCCCCCAAATATTTTGTGTCAAAAAATAATTAGCCTGTACATAAATTACTAATGAGTACAAGCTCTGATAGTCATAAATTGCCCAATTTGTCCAACATTAAGCTTGAAATATGAAAAAATCATGTTTTAACGACTTTTGCAAAACATGCATGTCAAAAATTGGTTGCCATGGAAACTAGGCGGTTGACACTAGCATATCATTGACACCAAAATGTCCCTAGATAAATTTAAGAAAAGTCACGAAGTTTCACAATCATAGCGGCAGTGGTTTTAGAGTAATCAGGAATTTGCTGGAAGGGGAGGGGGGCTCAACCCCCCCCCCCCCCCAGTTTTACAAGGAATGGCAACCTCTGCGATATCAATTCTTAGACGAAAAAATTACATTGATTGATAGCTCAGTGATTGCAAAGAGCCAAATCAGGACACAGTCAGAACAATGCTCTAATTTAATCAGCACTATTTTTCCCGCCTAAAATTGTGATGCCTATGACGGACGGACATAAAACACACACGAAATTTAAGAAAACTTGTAGAAGAAAAAAGAGAAATTATACTGAAAATACTTAGCCAGCATAAATTTCAAAGACCCGAGGGCGCTATGGGATGGTTTAGGAAAATTATTCAATCTATCTAAGAAACAAAAAAAGTCAATTGATCCGCGTAGAATAAGTGAATTTTATACTCACTTCATCAAACAATTAAACAAGGCACCCGAACAAAAGACGCGTGGAGAGCCCTTGATGTTCGGCGGAGAGAGTTTTGTTTTATCAATCCATGTACTTTTGTGTACGATGCCAAATAAAAAATATCTGTCTGTCTGTCTGTCACGATGACCACTGGTTTTCAGGAATGAAAAAGGTCTAAGCTCCAATAGCGACCAAACTTCGGTACATAGGTATCTAATGCCAAGATCACGTGATATGACGTCACTGATTACGTATACAAAATGCCATAAATGTCTCAAACCACTCAAAATAGACTTCATGGTTATACATATGAATTCTGACCACTTTTTCTTGTGTATGGTACTTCGCTATAAGAGAATCGGCTGGATTTTTTTTTCGAATGGTCCAAAGTCCTCCGCGGAATTCCTTAGTGACCTCAGACGGAAGCCATTTCGTGATGGCAATGAGCTAGTGGGCGAGTCTGGGCAAAGCATAAGCCAGTCAGAAAAGACCAGAACGAAGGACTTGCTTTCGCTGTATTTAGCGAAAAATGGATTTTTTTTAGTAATTTTCTTGATTTACTATAAAGGTGAGCTCCCTGTGGATGATCTTACCTTGTGTTTGTGGTGTTGCACGAGTTGGGGTAAAATTCGCAAAGGTCAAAAGACCAAACAAGGCAAGTTTGAAGACGCTCATTTTTCTTCCTTTTTGCTTGATCTCCAAAACAAAGTGACGATCTGTAGTGCTCTACTCGGCTTTTACATCTTCTTAACCAGCATGGAGTTGTTTTGATTTAGTGAAGGTCACATCCCACGAAGCTGTACGTTACTTAGGATTAGAAATTAAAGAACCCTCCGCAACGCTGATGCAATGTGTTTGACCAGAATCATTAAAATTGGGATACAAAAAATGTGCAATAAGCCTTGGATCAATATATATCTTTCATCTCAATGGGCAAAGTGAAAGCATAACGATATAAAGCAGGTGAGGCAAGAGCAGCATTATCTCGAAACAAGAATAATAAACGTTCGTGAGAACACACAAATCCCTTATCAGGAGCTTTTCTCCAGCGTTTAGTTATTTTTCCCATTATCCTTGTTAAAGTAGCCATGCCATGGTTGATCCCGGAAAGTGTTGACTAGAATACTTGCACAGCACTTTTTACTTAACCTTTTGTTTAATTACCGAACGCTATCTAACTTCTAAAAACAACACAGCCATGTACTCTACGTCAGCCTTGTTCTCTGCCTAGAACCCCTACAAAGATGTTGTTTGGCCTGTTTGTTTTCGAAAGAGAATATTGCAAGTGCGGATCCAAGAATTGTACATTGTATAGGGGGGGGGGGGGGGGGGGGAGAGAGATGACTATTACAAAGTTAAAGCAGACATACCCGTAAAATGTGGTGACTTTTTATCGAGGATATATGAGAAACTTGCTCAAAAAGGGCGGCGAAAGTCACCCCCTTTGCCACCCCTGGATCCACCCTGTATTGCCAAAGGTGTTTTAGCGTGTAAGTGTATGTTATTGCGAAATAATTAAAGCTTTTAACAAAAGTCTTTGAAAAAATTAGGGTTTCTCTGCAGGAACACGATGTCGACGCCGAGACCAAATCTCCGCGAGATTCGTTAATCTGTAGGTTTGACTAAAACGATTTATAAAATTCCAAAGTGTGTTCACAAATACATATTAGCTTTGTATGGAGTTACCTTTCTAGCTTTGTTTCTTATATATTTGACGAACTTCAGATGCTTATCAATATATCTCTTGATATAAGGAACTGCATTATTATAGGAGTTAATATGGCTATATTAGGAAATCGTTTAATACTATAAAGCTATATTACATCCCCGAAGGTTACATCCCCGAAACCTTTGCAAAGCTTCATAGTAAATACAAGAGTAATAAATATATTTGCACAAGCTTTTAAACTAAGAAATATAAATGAACAGATAAAGAGAAATATACTTGCATCAAAATTTCTCGAAGTTAACAGCTAGTTTTGCGATGTTTAAATATCAAAGTTTCTATCTGCAAGGTACACCTATTCTTAAAAAAAACTTTGTATGTTGGTTCTTAGAGACCCTTAGCTGCCTTAGGCCTGATTTGGAACTTTAAACCAGAAAAACTAATATGACAAATAAAATGATAATTGCATTCCAAACTATAAAAAGCCCGTTCTTCAGGATTACATTCACAGTGATTATTGTTCTCTATGCCTAGAACCCCTACACGGATGTTGTTTGTTCTGTTTGTTTTCCAAATTATTGCCAAGGGTGTTTCTTGCGTGTAAGACTACTTTAAGCTTTTGACAGAAGTCTTTAAAAAATTAATGTTTCTCTGCAGGGTGAACAAAATCAACAGAGGTATACACTGCCGGAGATCAAATCAGCGAGAGAATCGTTAATCTGTTGATGAGTGACTTCTACGATTTTTAAAAATGTCGTATTAAGAGTGTTCATTCATAAGCAAATTATAGCATAGGTACTCTTACAATCGCTTGTTTTCCTTTCCTTTCTATTACAGCACAACGTTCATAATTCAGTTTTTCTAGGTAAAGACAAATGAGCATGAAATATAGTCAAAAATCATGCTGCTCAAGAAATAACATCAGTACACCGTTTCAGAAAATAACACAGGCTGTTTTGAACTTCGAGCAATTGGAACACAAAACTACTGAAACGTAATGAGTATTTTCACTTGGTTTTCTTGTTTTTGAAAGGTGTGAATATAAGTGATAAGCTGTGATCGCTTCAATTTATAATGACCTCAAGTATTACGAAGCCTTCTAGTCCCATTTTTGGTCAAAGATTCGCTGGTCACTGGTTTCAACTCAAAAATTGACTAAAAGGATTGCACTTGGAACCCCAAGCAATGTTGAATAGCTTTGTTTTCTTACCACATTTTTTTTGAGCGAGTTGTGTATGTGCACGTACAGAAAAAGAAAAGTATGAATAAAAATACCTTGTTTGCAAAACGATAAAATACCTTGTTTGCAAACGGTTGTATTCTATAGCTTTTTAACAAAAATTACCTCTGTATGATTGCTGCGCGACCTCAAAATTCGATGTTGCGAAGGGAGATTGGCGATTTTTAGCTGTCAATCAAACCAAAACGCTAGATTCGGCCTCTTAAGTGGGTCCTTTGTCTTCCTTGCATCGAATGTTTAACTTTCTAATTCAAGAAAATTAACGTTACAATTTTCTTGCGTGAAGTTCAAAAAAAGAGACAAATACCTTCCAAGACCAGGCAGCACCTCCTTTAATAAACTTCCAGCCACGATAAGAAGTTGCTCAGACCATGGACTCTTTATTGCGAAAATTAAAGATCTCTTTCTTAAATTATTCCCTCTCTCTTTAAGGTCTTTACTTTGATCTAATGCGCGCAAATGCCTGTAAATACTTGTTTATATATAAAATGTAGCATTATTATAACATATTTATATTTTATATATTTAATTTTTTTTTTATTCTACCATTTTATTAGTATATTAGTATATATATAGTTCTCAATTTATTGATTTTAACATAGATATAGTAGGCGAAGAGCCACCTAGTGGAAGTACTGCTATTAAACCATTATTATTATTATTATTTATTATTATTAAATCGCCCAATCACAACAGTGAATTTTGAGATCGCGTAGCAATGACTACAACAGTTGTAAGGTCTTTCTGTGGGAGATCTTAGTAAGCAGAGAATAGGGGAATAGGAATAAAACTTTAGAGCGGATTTCAGATGACCGTCGTGTTTGCAATTGGTTTGCTTCCTCATTGGCTGCTTATTTTTATCAACCAATCAAATTGCGAACTAATTACAAGCAAGGAATTACTAGCCAATTGGTTCGGCTCCTGATTGGCTGGGCTGGAAACCATTCAGCAGTAAGTTGTAATTACTCTTGTTTCTGATTGGCTAGTGATTGCACAATTGCGTTTACTTTCACGATGGTCATCTGAAATCTGCTCTATTGGAAATGTCATTAATGAGCTGTTTCATTGCATTGTTCCATGTCAAGCTATCTCACTCACGAACTGTACCAGAAGCCTAGGAGCAATTAAAAAACAATTTCTCGCATCGCATCAAAAATGGATGTAGATTTAGATATATTCGAGTTGAATCATGGACGTTATAATTAGCCAAGTGTCAGGAGTCATTTATTAAAACGTGCGTTTTCCCCTAGGATCCAACTCAGTAACATATTATATTCACATCATATGTTTAATTTCAAATATAAATAATATTAATGTATATATAAATTAGTCCTTCCTGCTATAGCTAAATGGCTGGCAGCACAGAGATTTATTCTAAATTCTTGTTTGATATATAGGTATTATCTTTGCAAAAATTAAGACTACTGCAATAACTAATCCTTTTGTGCGAGTAAAGAACTCAACAATGCGCCATTCTTCTAGCCTGAAAAGACGCTGAAAATTCAGACTACCATTCTTCCTTCTGAGATCCGTCAACTGTTCCGTAGCTCTAGAGACAGGTCCAAGTAGGTGAAATACTTGTTGCAAAGGTAGCTAAAGGTTTAAAAGTTAAACATTGGAAAGAAATCAATATCGGCTATTTTTTTAGCATTATGTAGGGGCTTTGATTTCCAGATGAATACGATTTCGTCTTAGTGTGTGCGCATCATCGATCCATAGGCTTGTAGAACTGATGCTTCACATTAAAGGTGCACAAAACAGATCTGTTTTGCAAAATATTTGTTCCACGTACCTTCCTAATTTTGGACAAGGAGGCTAGGTTGGCCTGGGAAAACGTTTCAGGGAGAAAATATTCTGTTAGCGTGACTTTTCTGCCTTCCCTGGCAAAATAATACAGGTTCTCTACCCCTTTGCTGGCTGGGAATTATGTAAATGGAGCTACGATTCTCCTGGGACAATATACCTCAAGGTTCCTCCCTTCAAATAGGAACAGATAAATTTTAGAATATCGTTGTTTTAAAAACGTATTCACATGAGAAAAACCTGCAAGGAGCAATATTAGCCATTTTAATGCACTTAGGAGGGGGTGTCCGTTGCATGCCCCGGCTACATACATAGAATATTAACGGAATAATAATGATATTAATGTCAGGAGCGCTTAAACTAGGACTAAGTGTTCTTACAATCATTGAAAGTATAACTCAAACTTATAATTACATTATACGCAGGATCTACTTACTAAAACGATATGAAGTATATCTTGGACTGTATTTCTGTGATATTTGTCGGAGCTCAGCACTAGCCGATACATACTTTAATTATTGAAGGGTCAATTTAAAAGCGCAGCCAGCATTAATCTGACGTGAACCTACTGTATATACCGTTTCCGGGAAACGTGTCACCCAAAAAGCCTACAAGCTTGAAGCGCAAAGGATAATGGGGGCATCTAAACTGCTACTGTTTGATCTGAATTCACACAGTCATCGCAACCACAAGTAAAATCATCAAATTTCAGCACATTTCTAAGCCTGTTAGTTTCTAATATTTTACAGAAATTCAAATAAATCTTTACCCATACTCCCTAGCGCACCAAGCTTTGTTGCTTTTTCCAGTGACAACGTATCCCGGAAACGGTATATAATATACTAGAGTACATTAAAATTATAAAAATGTTTAAAATAGGTTGTTTTCTTCCTTTCGACTTGACCTCCAAAAACTAGTAGATGCAATTTCTCATCGCTTGCTCGACGGCTATGATCACAATACGAGAAACTCAAAGCAAAATTGCACTTCAAAGTTTTTTTTTAACTCATTAGGATTTTTTCTCACAGGGATTAGTGTTGTCTAAGTAGACCCTCCTACAAGGATGATGTTCGTTCTGTTTCCTTTTCAAAAGTTTCACACATTGTTCTAGGTTATTTCGCGTGTAGGGTTCCTCTATGCGAATGACACTTTTAACAATAAAGTCTTTTGAAGAAATAAGATCTCTGCAGGAGATATACGCCACAAAACAAATTTCTAGCAGTTCAAAAAAAACAGAGTAAAGAACTTTAACTAAAATGCAAATAAATAGAGAAATAGGGCAAAAACAGATTCAAAGTTGTGCCGGCGTTTTGGACCTTCACTTCAAGGGGTGGCAAAATGCGAGTAATTTTACATTTTCCGAGACAGCG
Organism: Scolanthus callimorphus; assembly: GCA_033964015.1. Classification (NCBI taxonomy): domain Eukaryota; kingdom Metazoa; phylum Cnidaria; class Anthozoa; order Actiniaria; family Edwardsiidae; genus Scolanthus; species Scolanthus callimorphus. The sequence goes on from CM066923.1 coordinate 23,586,353, forward strand.
AGTTATAGTTTAATGCTTAAAAATTCGACATCGAGAATAATTAAAATTGCATTTAATGCATCCTCTGTAATTTGTGAATTTATTAGAAATTGGATTACGAGACAGCTTCAAATAATCCGAGATTCAAAATCCCAAGAACTTCGCGAGAGATTCTGCATAGTTCTGAACGACCATTCGCCACCCCTCATTCAATCCGTTTCAAATAATAATCTTTTACTCCATTAAACACCAAATTTGGTACATTAGGATATCATAAATGGTAAGAAATGCAATTAACATATTAATACAGATAAATATCTAAACATTCAAGAAAGAAAAAATTACGAGCAATCATAACTCTGAAAAGCTAGTAGAATCCAATTAAATGCCCCGATTTTCGCGTATTTCAAGGCAACAGGTTGGATCGGCTCATGATAAGAGCGGCGTATGTCGTACAGGCCTTAAAATCACAAATAGAGCAAAATCTCTCTTAAAATCACGGGGCCTTGGTCTCTTTTAGGGGTGATCTTAATCGTGAATAAAATTAGGGAGATTGGTATCTTTTAGGGCCGAAATATGTGTCCAAATTGTTTTCTCTCATGATGGTGCTTCTAAAAACCGTGTAAGAAAGAGAGATTACTCGATAAGAAGACGATAAATTAGAAACAAACACGGAAATTTCTTGATGGGTATCTTTTACCTGTTACCTGTCTCCTTCGCGCCTACTTTGCACATAAGGCCTCATCTTTTAGGGTATCTTTTAGGGTAAGAAATTATTTGAGCCACGCCATGGCCCGCCATGTTTGGTATCTTTTAGGGGTGAAACTGAAAATTTCCGACGATCATCCCCCCCCCCCCCCCCCCCGGGGTCGAACACCTGTATCTTGGTCGACAGAGAAAAAATCAACACAGAAAGTCCTGCACTCGGAAGAAGACTCCTTAATATTTATTTGGTTAAGCGTGAGAAGTTCGAGGATAAAGCTAAAAGGATATTCGTCATTGTTCCGCGCACACGCACATGAAGAAGAATAATTCGTCATTTGCGCGCGCTTTTGTGAGCATGAAGAAGAAAATCTGCATGGTTTGACAACATGTTCACCTACCTTTTTTCTGAGCCTTGATGATGATGAAACGCCTTATCAATATGCGCTTCGTACGTGCGCAACAAAAGAGACATGCACTGCCTTTGTGCTAGATACTGAACTATCTTCCACCGGCCATTATTTATCGCCCGGGCGGGGGGGGGGGGGGGGGGGGGGGGGGGGGGGCAGAGGATTTCTTTGGGGGGGGGATCACTTCATTTTGGACTTTGGGGCGAGCGAAAGGGGGGATCTCTCAAAACCTGAAGCCATGAAAGGGGGGCCCACAAGAAATTTTCTAAGTAGTTATTCCAGCAATTTCTCTATCATTTGCATTTTTCTACTTCACTTCACTCAATACATAATAAAAAAGTCGGCGCGCGAATCTAATCTACTCTTTGGCAACTCGCGCAACGAAGACATTACCTTCGCGCCGTTCACAAGAACAACTGTATCTTGGCGAGGAAAAACAAACTCTACCAAAATGCCGTGCAGTGATAGGCCTGGCGGGCAGTCACTTTGTTCGAAAGAAGAGTAAGCGTGTGTTCGACGTTATACAGGCATAGAAATTCGTCATTTGGGCCGCGCTTCACGCAAATTAATAATAATAATTTCGGAGCGCAATTGCGCGCATGAATAATAAAACTACAGGATTTGTTTACTATACATAAAAAAACGGAATGTTCATCTACACTTTCTTGATGAAAGTGCTTTTATCAATGAAATGGCTTGATGAAATGCGTTTATCAAAATTCAAAACGAAAGAAAAATGCGATCCCCTGTAAATTGTCTTCTACTAGGTCAAATAGGGGGAGGGGATCACGAAAACGTGATCACGAGGGGGGATCACGTTAATCATTGTACTTATAGAGAGAGGATCACTGCATTTTGAATACACACAGTCTCGTTATACTTTCGTCTCTTGAGTGATCGTTTCTCTATGAAAATTGTTTTCGCGCAATGAAGTGTGGGACAGGCGAGATACCATGACACTCTGCGCGCCTATTACTAGATATCACCAGAAGTACATATGGTTATGTATTTCTGCCATGCAGCACCTTATTTGAACTAGTGGAAGACGTTCAAGTATGGAGCACAAAGGCATTGCATGTCTCTATCAGTCAAACTATTCCACATACCTTTGACGGCTTCTGTTCACACGGGTCCGGCGACCAATTTTTGCAAAAAGCAGGTACAACTTTTGACCAGTACGGTTCCGTTTTAGTATCGGACCCTGGCCGCAACCGTGCAAGTTTTTCACACTTCCACCGGTAATGGTCTGGAAACTAGCCCCTTTCTTCATAGGCGAGTTCATATTACAAAGCGATCAAAATGTTGCAAGGACCCGTGTAAATGCCTCTGTGTGTAACAAAATTTGTACAATACCGTGTAAAAGGTGTTTCAGGTTTAAAAATCCGTCCGGACCCGTGTAGCCGGGATCTCAGACTCCTCAAGCCCATGCGCAATACGGTATTCGTGTGGACGGACAGAAACGATTCAAAAACGCTACGTGTGGATGTGATCTTAGAAACCCGAGTGTTTGAAATTATCAAACATACAACTGTACAATGATATACGAAAACAAAGAGTAAATATTTTTTTTTATTCACTTAAAATCAAGAAAATAACTTAAACTGTACCGAGATACATTCACCTCTTCAATTTTTGATACTTACTTGTTATGCCCAAAAAAGAATCTAGCTATCTACAAATATTATGAATACACCAAACCTTTCATATCTAACATCTTGCTAACTGCCAGTAGCTTTTTTAGTGTTATTGGTTGCTTTAGTTACTAAAAATTATTTTCCCCTCCCTACCATACTCAAAGTTTGTCTACTATACCGCGTTTGCATTTGAGTGTGCACAAAGAACAACTTTCGCGCTTGAAATGATACGTTTCTAGGTCGCTTTCGAGACGTTTCCAACGGCAAAACAGGCCAAAACAAAACGATGTCAGCTAATCAATGTTATTAACAGCCCACACCCAAGGCGGGGCCGTTGGAAACATCTCGAAAGCGAGAAACATATTTGTAAGTATCACAACATCTCCTAAAATTAAAATCAGAGCAGCTTTCAGATGACTGTTGTGAAGAATTTGTAATTTCTTTGCACTTATTTAGAATTGATGAAATTATTATTATTGTTATTATTATAATTATCTGAGAATGAGTAGACTTGTTTTTGTTTTGACGGCACAGCAGAAATTCAGATTTTCTTACAAGACTAGGAGCTGGCCGATAAATTCCACTTGCCCCACTGGAATATCCAGTGGAAGATACAGTGTTTGTATGGGAAATAAAGGGGTCATCAAATTAATAGTGTTAATTGGGTATGTGCTTTTTCTGGAATCACACATTACAATGTGCAAATCCACAAAACAATGATACCCCATCAAGGTTTTATCCAAACATAGGGATATATGGAGGGGTTGGTGTAAGAACGACCTAAGTGACTATTTGGACTGTTTTTCGATTTTTGACAAACAAACTGCGGAAACATTGTTAAAATAGCCTAAAACTAGCCTCTCTGCATTTTCCCCCAAAAAATCGCCACAAGATCGCTGTAAAACGGTGTTTTCCCTATTCAAGCGCAAAGCATTATGGGTAAAACTGTAAAAAAATGACAGCACTTCGTCCCTAGCCCCAGTTTTAGATACTCGCACCTGTCAACTGAATATTGCGCCGAATGCATTCTTTTGGATTCAAAACTAACCCAAACTGTCTTGACAGTGCAGAAATTCTGCTACAGAACAACAGAGAAGCTTCATAATACTCAAAGAGTCATCACACGGCCTGCCAAATTCTTTGTGACTCGATTTTGCTCGTAAAATGTGCTCCTCACTCGTGAGTTCTTCCACAAGTTTGTCTCTACCGACTTTTGTTTGCTTTATGATGCAAGCAAAGCGGCTCCTGTAGTAGAAAATGACTTGAAAAAAGCACTTATAAAGCGAATTCATGGCTCGCTCTCTGTTCGACAAGCGAAACCAAGAATCCAACTGTCTTCACTGAAAAGGGTGAGCCTTAGTCTTTACAAGCAGCGGGGTTTTTTTTTTGGGGGGGGGGGGCAGGAGGCCTTTTTATTTCTTTTTTCAAGTGGAAGAACATAATAACATTGCAAAATAAGCGAAATTACAGAAATAAATTCGGGCTACAAAGGGTTAACAATGCGCCAGGTAGGATAAAAAGCTCTTTTGTATTCAAAACAATAGACAAATCTATGCGATTTTATAGCAAAAACCCCTAGGCTTACCGCCAGTTTTAGGGTTAGGTTAGCCTTCGGGTTAGATTTAAGTTCGGGTTAGATTGAGTTTAGGGTTTAGGGTTTAAGGCTAAGGCCGGTTTACATCGTTCTCGGCGCGATTTTTAGGAAAAACTTAGACTATTTGAACATGATTTGCGCAGTCTGAATAGTCACTTAGGTCCACTGGTTAGAGGCCGTTTTACAGCGTTCTCGCGGCGATTTTTTGGGGAAAATGCAGAGAGGCTAGTTTTAGGCTATTTTAACAATGTTTCCGCAGTTTGTTTGTCAAAAATCAAAAACTCGAAAAACAGTCCAAATAGTCACTTAGGTCGTTCTTACACCAGCCCCTCTATATAATATACATAAATATAGCTGCCAGTTTGAACTAAGCCAGATAATCTGGCCTTGTTTGTAATATTATTTATAATGGGACATATTTGGTTCAATTTAGCAAAATATCAGCATAATTTGTTCAAGCAACAGTGGTGAGATTTGAGCCAAAATACTCATTGCAGTGAGACCAAACGAGCTTTGCCATTTTACATGTTTTCTGTATGAAATAGACAGAGTGCTTTACGGTAAAATGCAAGCATTGTTTTGCCAGGCCTTTCATCCTTTTAATTTGCTGGCACTAACGAAAATGATTTGCAGTTCTTCATATCAGATATTCAATAACTCATATTCATAATTCTAGAAATGTCCCATACCTCCACCAGACAAAAATATACCCAAGGACCCCCTCCCCACACCCTCTTTCCTCCCCCCTTGACCCAGTGAAAGCCCACTACCCACTCTAAATTCATGATCCTCCTTCTTTGGGCAGAGAAACACAGTCTTTGTAGAATATATTATTTTTTTGTCTATTGTTCTATTTTGAAACTATCGAAATAGCATCAAAATGTCTACTCTACTGCTGAATATAGGTACCACAGGTTGATACATAAATTGGATCAGGCTGAATTTGAAGCCCAAAAACTCCCACACGTATCCTCAAGTTTGCCTAGATTTAAGCTTCATCAGTTTCCTTTGATATTCACAACTGTTTTGGCTTTGAGGACCCCACTGTATTTATGCGCCCATGATCCTGTTCAGCGGTACAGTAGAGAATTTGAAACTGGTCTACTGGCATTCTGTGTCTTCTACCCAAAGTACAGCCCCCCTCATGTAATTTTCATACAAATTACCTCTAGAATAATACCTTTTAAAAATAAATATTGAGGTTAAATGAGTTAACCCAACAGAACTTTCTTCATCTTGTCCTTTGGGACAACATTGTCTTCCTCGTCTGAACTTGTTGTAAATCCACTTGAAATGTTTCCTTCATCCCATCGGTAGTTCTCGTGTGGTGAACACAAAAACTGTTCTAGTGGCAGCCTGTATTTGCCACAAAAGTCAACAAACCGGACATTACGCACCCGGGAATCAAAATACACTCCTTTGCATACTGGGTTAATGCATTTCCTAGCAGAGTTCAGATAACGGAACAAATGTGGCGGAAGATCTTTAACTGTGTATTTGATGTTGTTATTCTTAATGCAGCGTCCACTAAGCTCTAGTAATGATGGTGGATTGTAAGCCATATCTCGGACAAATCTAACAACCAGGGGATTATCTCTTAGACTTAACTCATCAAGATTCTTCAGCTTGACAATTTCTGATGGTAGTGTAGTCAGGCGGTTGTTATGTAGACTTAGGGATCGTAGCCTTGATAACTTTGTCAGTGTCAATGGAATGCTTTCAAGCATGTTGTCACATAGGTACAATGCCTTTAGTGCTCGCAAGTGTCCCATCTCTACTGGCAACTGAACCAAATAGTTCCCGCCAAGGTACAGAATTTCTAACCTGGAACAAAATAGAATAGAGCATTATGAGAAGGGCAATAGATGATTACATCTGGTTCATTTAACAGAAAACAAAATGTTGCATTAAAAATCCTGAGCATTGCTTTTGTTTCCCTGGTACACCTCTGTGACTGTAGCAACCATTCCCAGTTTCCTGCTAGCAGAGGTCTCTTTTCTCCGCATTTCGCTGGCTGAGGGTCGTGAGAAAAAGAGACCTCTGCGCTGTGTTGAAACTAGCTTTGTTTTGTTGCCGTCTGCAGCCTTGGACGGTTTGCTGACTCTTTCTTGAGCTCACTATATGCGCACGCATATCTACAGGCATGTGCATATAGTGGGCTCAAGAAATGGTCAGCAAACCGTCCAAGGTTGTGGACGGCAGCAAAACAAAGTGCAGAGGTCTCTTTTCCAAGCGAACCTCAGCCAGCGAAATGCAGAGAAAAATCCCAGAGGACACCATTGTGTTCAGTTATTATGTCACCATGATTCGTTCTACTAAACAAAAGAGGCTTTGTGATGCAACTTGTGAACAATACACAGGTTCTTACATGGAGGTAGAGCCTGTGTACACACACTTTTGATGTTGTGACATGACATCCTTAGAGAGAGGTTGACTTGTGGCAAAAGTCTAACCGTACATAAAACAAAGCAAAACAAAACAATCTAATTTGTAAGGCAAGGCATACAAGCTATAAAAAGGGCAATAAAAAACAATGCTTCAGCATCGACAAAAACAAACTCATGATCCATTAATGTTTTAGATATAGATAACGCAGAAAAAGGGTGGGGGGGGGGGAGATAATAAAACATTTGTTTATATTGCGAAATCAACAATATACGAGAAAACCCGCAAGTATATCGACCGGCCGTTTAATAAATACAAAAAATGCGACTACTAGTATCAATGGTACATTAATCACTCTTAAACCTGGATTGGTAAAAACAAGTAAACCATTACTGATTTTAAGCATACCATTAATGATTTAAGCCAAGAAATATCTTGAATTGAGAACACTGTTCTTGTTTTAAGATATCTTAAACCTGGATTTATTAAACAAGTAAACCATTACTGATTTTAAGCATGCCATAATGATTCTAAGCTAAGAAATATCTTGAATTGAGAACAGCCTTCTTGTTATTATTATCACTGTTGTCATTTGAAATTTTGAGGGGTGGTCGCTCAGCAGATCAGTTAGTTCGTTGCTCTTGGCCCCCTGGCTCTTGGTGCTGGATGTTACAGTCTTTTTCTACAGAAATATCGCAAAATATGCTGCAATGGGAGGATGATGTTTATCTTTAAGTAAGAAAGTGCAACATCGGTAAGTATTTTAGTTGCTAGCCACTTTTGTTTTGAGAATTTTGTGAGTTGAGTGTTTACTAGTGTTTGTGTACGATTAGAGTGTTTGGAACACGTTTCATGCCCTAGTCTCAGGACTACAAAAACCAGTAAAAATGCCATGTTTTTTCTTAGGAGCATAAAAACGCTTTAGTAGTTTGTCTGGGTAAGACTATTTTTAGCATTATGATCTTTATGATGACTTCTCTAAACAGGAATGTGAATAAAGGTTCAGTGGCATGGCCATAACCAGCACAGCCTGTGTTTCACAGATTCAGAAAAGTGAATAATATCTAGCATACATCATTACTCCAACTTAACTCTATAGCTGCAAGTCATGTCATGGTATGTGAAAATGTAAAACCATAAATGAAGTGATCAAAATAATTTAGGCTGCTTGTATATTTCTAGGGAGGATGTACATCACTAGTTGAGTGTTGGAAGAATGGATGGCTGAAAATTCAGGCTAGAAACTGGTTGCACAACTGAACAGCAGAAGTAAAGACATACAGTAATATTACTGTGTTTTTCATAATTCTGTGAACTCTGCAACAAATAGTTTTAATTACATTTTCAAAAGCATTCCCAGAACCAAACATCTCAGAGATTGTAGCTATTGCAAAACTGGTGGGAGGTGCCCAGGAAAATTCCAGGAAAGTTCACTACATCTTTTCTAGTTCCATTCAGATTCTAAGCTACTGCAGTGAGTTGTAGATTTCATGTAGGATTTAGTCTTATTTCTCACATTACAGCATGGAAAAATTACCTCCTTGTCATTCTGATTCAATGAACTAAACCATGGCCAGTCACAAAGTTCTCTAGCATACCGTATTACTTTTTTTTTCCAAATCAGCTCAGTAAGGGCAGTTCTTACTGCATAAGATAGAAAGTAGAATTATTAGCCTCGTCTTTAACATCAAATTTTGTTCCTTTTTACTATATGCTCACATGACTGCAGCTTTGGTTCACTGATAAATAATACACTGGAGTTTCATTTTTGTGTGTGGTGAAATTAGAATGAAAACTAAAGGTGATCAAAACTGCAGTGGCTTAAGGTAACTCCAAGAAAAGTCCAAGCACATTTTCTGTAAATATAAATTTGGTCATAGCTTTTATAATATTTGTGTGATGGATATCAAACTTGGAGGACAGTAGGAGGGATCATTTAGCAATATAATTTAACATATTTCAGTCTTTATTTGCATTAATACTTTTAATCATACTAGTCCAATACTCTGACAAATTTATGCATGGCATTGTTCTCCTCCATTGTTTAGCCTCGTTCTATAATACACTCCATTGCACTCCATTGTTTTAGACAATGCCTTGCATAAATTGTCAGAGTATTGGACAACCCTCCACTTTTGCACAACATTTCAAAATTGGTGTTCTATTTATTTGCCTTGGATATTTAGAAAGTCTTAGCCAATTGGGCGGAGTCAAAATTGAGATCTGTTTATTTATTTGCTAATTTATTCATTTGTTCATTTTCATTCTGCCGAATTGGCCGAGACTCTAAATATCTGAGGCAATTAAATTGAACACCAATTTTGATAGCAAAATTTTGTTTTAGAGATGAGGAAAAATGGGGTCCGCTGTAGCTGGGATATCTATTCAATGTATTAACGCAAATAAGGATCGAAATAATATGTTAAACTATTTCTAAAAGATGCCCCCTACTGTCCTCCAAGTTTGATAATTGTCACAAGAATATTATAAAAGTTAGGACCGAATTTATATTTACAGAAACATGCTTGGACTTTTCGTGGAGTCACCTTAAGATTCTTTAGCAAAACTACAAAAAAGGAACTTTCTTTAGCACTTCAAGCTACATATAAAATTTTGACATGATCATTTTGAAATTAATAAAAACTGCAAAATATAAAAATATTATGGAAAATTTCAGGGGAGTTTGATGAAGGTGGCCCATGGCTAATTCACCAAAAACAACCTAAAAGTAAATTGCCTTATTTGCCTTAGAAGATGTCAAAATGTCATATATTAATTATGCAAATGTATAAATGGCTCCTCACTCAAAATACTAATTGTGACATGCTAAGAAAGTAACAGTCTCCTAAAGGTGTCAAAATAGAACAGAACTATCCCACAAAATACAGCATGACAGAATTGTACTTTTTGTGACAAGTGCAATGTTTGATGCCTCTAGTTTACTCTGTCATCAGAAACAAATACATATTTTGGGGGCAATTTATGCTAATTTATATGATACAGTGTAGACTATACACTTCTTACTAAGCATCTAAAACATCCACTGTCTTGAAACCAATACTAACAAATACTAATAGACAATGTAATTTTTGAGATGCCTATATTTCGGCTACATACAAGAGCCTTCTTCAGGGCGAATGGAAAACAATTCGTCATAACTTTAAAAACAAATGGACAATACAACCATGCACATGCAAACGGACAGAACCTCTAATGTTCTTACTATGCGAATGGAAAAAGTCATCACTATTCAGTCCCCCTGGATGGAGGGTTCTGAGCCTGTAGGCCCAGTAACCTTCTCTCTTTCTCGGGTCCTTCTCGTTCGCTGCCCTATCAATAATTTTAGCTTTAAAGTTAAAATTAAAGTTTAAATTTAAAGTTCAAATTATTGATAGGGCAGCGAATGAGGACCTGAGAAAGAGAGAAGGTTAGAGGTTCTGTCCATTTGCACGCGCACGGTTGTATTGTCCATTTGTTTTTAAAGTTATGACAAATTGTTTTCCGTTCGCCCTGAAGAAGGCTCTTGTATGGAGCCGAAATATAGGCGTCTCAAAAATTACATTGTCTATTAGTATTTGTTATATTGGTGTAGACTATACAGATACCATTGCATTAATGATAAAAGGTAAAATTCTGTCCTGCCGCTTTAGAATAGGGGGGCTCCATATTTTGACACCTTCAGGAAAATACATACCAAATGAAACTGGTACAACAGTTCCAATTTATTTCATGACAGGTAAATGAGCCCTAACATGACCCTAACAGCTTGCACCTTATGTTTGAAAGTTGCATTTCTAGGATGGAACGAGACGTCGCTATGGAGAACCAAAGAGTTCTGCCCTCTGTGATTGATCAGCAAAAAATAAACATGGCGGTTGCTCTTGGAAAAGTCTCACTTTTTGTCTCACAATGCTAATGTTCAAACGTAACATGTCAAATGCAATCGGCTGTAATGTGCAAAGGACCCTTTAACCTCTGAATGTTGCTGCTGTCTAGACAAATGGGGTAATTAACTTTTAAGGTGTGATTTTCAGTGATTTAGCCATGGGCCATCTTAAGGTTTCTGAGAACCTTCGCGCACCTCCTCGGAAAAAAAATCATACATCTCCTTAGTTTAACCAAAACATGTCAACCTATATATCGTTGGAAAGCTTATAGAATGGACTAGCGGGCTATGGTAAAAAGAAATCATTTTTAAACAAATATAATTTTTTAAAAGGTTTATTAAAAATGTGGGTGTGACACTTTCAAGGGCTACCCCTAGCCTGCAGAACTGCTTGACCTTGACTCCCAAGTAACACATTGTTTAAATCCATAAAGGCGTTTCTCAGAAACCTTGTCTGCTTTTTTTTATTTTGCATAGTTCAAAAGTTATGGAACTTTTAAATTTCCAAGGTCAAATATTTTATAGAATTTTCACGCTTTAAAAATTAAAAAAATTCATAACTTTTGAACCAAACAAAATTTAAAAAAATGCAGACACGGTTTTTGAGAAACACCTTTAAGGATTACCGTCAAAAGACATGAAGTGTGACCCTCTACAGTTGAATATTCAATTCATTATTCCATTATTGATTTCATTATTCAATCCAAACAATGCAATTTTCAATTCAATATTGAAATTTTTTAAATCTAAATTATTAGTCTGGGTGAACAATTGCTTATAATTATTCAGAAGTCAAAATTTGAAAATTTAACATTTTAAATAATTGAATTGAAAAATGCATTTTTAGATTGAATAATGAAACCAATAATGGAATAATGAATTGAATATTCGACTCTAGGGGGGCTTCATGTCTTTTGACTGTTAAACAATGTGTTTCTTGGGAGTCAGGGTCAAGCAGTTCTGCAGCGATAGCTCTTGAAAATGTCAAACTCAAAATGTTTATAAAACCTTCAAATAAATCATATTTATTAAAAAGTTATTTCTTTTCGCCAAAGCCCACTAGTCCATTCTATAAGCTTTCCAATGATATATAGGTTGACATGTTTTGGTTAAACTAAGAACGAGTACGATTTTTTTTCCGAGGATATGCACGAAGGTTCTCAGTAACCTTAAGACATTGCAAATTTAGTTGGTAAACAAAACTGAGGAATCTGTTTGTCTTGAATCCCATTAAAGGTGTGCAACCCATCCACTTATTAGCAAACATTGGTAAATCTTTCCTTCATCTCAATTTGTTTGCAAACTATAATGTAAAGCCATTTCCACGCATATTATAGACTCTTTTAATAAGTCCAGTCACGCATGTTTTCCGCAGATGACGTCAAATTTATTATTTTCAATTTCTGGTCTTATTAAAAGGGTCTATAGCTCTCATGTTTTCTATGGCCCTTATCACAGGACTTGGGTAATGGAATCAAGGTGATTATTTAGTATAATAATTATTCAAATGACATTTGTATGGTTTACCGTAAGGTCCAATGAAATACAATAGATGTCAGTTTCTAGATGTATTTTCCACTATGTTGATGCTCATGGAAAGCGTGTTGTACATGTATGACACAAGTAAAGTTTGACAATGATTGAAGTAAAATAATTGCTTTGAAAACGAGAGAAACAGTCTTTTTTAAAACAGTATACAATAGTGTATCAAATAGACCATTTTCTCAGTTAAGCATATCCATCAAGTTCTATATGACTGGCCAGAAAGGCGACTCATTTTTTTTCGAAATGGCAATCACTGTTTGTTGTGGTACAAGTGACTTGTCGAAGCACCATTTTGAAAACCCAAAATTGATTCCCCTGTTGACCCTGTTGTATCCAAGAGCATGCTGTGGGCTGCACATATTAATATATGCAAAAATCAATGGCCAATCACCTGTGAATCCATCAGGAGAACAATGCCTCTATTTTTAACAATTCTGGTCTTTTTTTTTAAGAATTTGGGTCTTTTTTAAGAATTTGAGTTTGATGGAAATCAGATCTAAACCGCTTGATTTAAGATGTTATATCTTATTTTAAGAATATTGTTCTTATTTTACAGTTACTTAAATTCAGCAACAAAAAACTGACGTCAGGACATTGAATCAAGTTCAGAATTGCTTAATTTAAGAATCCAGGTTTAAGAGTGAATTTTTGCCAAGCTAAAGTTATAACATGTGGCGGCAGAAAATGATAAGCTTACGGTTAACTTTCAAAGGTCGCAGTCTTCCATAACATTAACAATGACACAGCGGTCATATACTGTGTCATTGTGTCACACTGACACACTAAACTGACACACCAATTATGTATTGTGGAGGGTTGCGTAAGACAACTTACCGTTTAAGCTTCTGTATTTGTTGTGGAATCCGATTGATCTTGTTTCCACCAAGAAAGAGTGCTTTAAGATTCACTATATCAAAAACTGGATCACATAAAGTGCTGAGTTTGTTGCCGCTAAAGTTTAGGCTTTCTAAATTTACGAGGCTTCCTAATTCCTTGGGTAACTCTTCAATGTTGTTGTTTTTAGCGGCGAGTGACTTTAGCTTTGTGAGTTCGGCTATTCGTGGTGAGATGTACACGAGCCCATTCGAAGAGATATCCAGCTCTACCAGGTTCTTGAAGTTCGCTATAGAGTCTGATAGAACCGAAATGTTGTTCCCTTGTAAGCTCAATCGAGTGATCTTGTGCGGATTGAGACTGTTAAAAACATGGAGGTCGTCCGGTAATGATTCGAGAAGTCGGTGTGATAAATTCAGAGTTACCGGCTCGATTTCCAAATTTCCACCATCTTTTGGTTCGTCCATCATTTAGGATAATTCCTGTCCAAGGGGAACGAGTAGCTTCGTTGCTAAAATAAGATATAACAGCTAGTTGTGCTTTGTGCTCCTAAAGAAAAGTACAGAGAATCGGATTTACAATCTACAAGAGAAGAGTCACGGAAGGTGTGATGTGTTCAGAGTCCAGCAGGTGATCACGTGCCAGAGTAGTAGAGGCAACTTGATTGGTTAATGTTTTGGCACTGCTAAAACGACGGCCAATCAAAGCACTCCTACCATTTTCCCAACGTGACACTCGACACGACCGATCAGAACTGTCGCGAAATGGCGGGCATAAGACGCGTGTTCGTCCCCACAAACACGAAAGTTTGCGTGTAAGGGCCTGTACGTGCCCTAGAAATGAGATGACGTAGCGGTACCACACCTATCAAATTACTGATCAATTTACAGGCAAAGACGCTCAAGCGTACCCCCCCATTTACCGTTTCTTTCGTTCTACAAAATTTCATGAAATTTCACGTCGAATCTGAATCCGGATTTTCCCAAAGAAACATTTTGCGTAGTTCAGCCTAATCTTCGTGGCTACACTAGAAAATCGCTGGCACAGTTTGGAGTCCACCCTTGGTATCATATGATAAAAACTGGGTGGTTGTATTGAATTCTGACGACTAGATCAAACGGGAAAATCAGTTTTGACAAATAATCATTGATTTTATTAATAATTGCTCGAGCGAGCGAGAGCAACTCTAATTTTGTACCACAGTTTGCAAATGTACCGTACTCACGAGCTCACCTTGCAAATGTACCGTACTCACGAGCTCACCTTGCAAATGTACCGTACTCACGAGCTCACCAATCTCGTTCCCAGAGCCCTGCATTTCTGCGCATGCGTCGCCAAATTATGGCCATAATTTGGCGACGCATGCGCAGAAAATGCAGGGCTCTGGGAACGAGATTGCGAGCTCACCAACAATCTCGTTCCCAGAGCCCGCGTATCTTTAGGCCAGCGCCAAGATACGGAGCTCTGGAATAATCAAGTCATGCGACGATTTTCATTGGCTCGTCATTCCTCTCCACTGCCCATGCGCGCGATTTGAATTCGGAGGAAATCTAACAGAAAATATTTTTCACACAAGCGTCACCTGTCGGGCGAAAACATATTTCCGGTATCAAACGCTGCGCTCAAAGTCTTTCCACTTGTAGATCTATTCTTATGAATTTTCGTAAGCATTTCGTAAGAACACTTTTCCAAAACTAGCGTTATAACACGACAAAATCATGCAACAACAAAAGTCTTGATTCTGAGGCAAATGTTCAGTTGTTGACAAAATTTGTCGCGCGCGCGCTGCTGACGAAGATCACGCCACTTTCGATGTCAAGCAGAACGCGCGCTGTTTTGCTAAAACAAAACCTGCTAAAAACTGAGTGAAATATCTCAGTAGTTCATGTTTTTAAAGCTCTTGTTGGCTGGTTTTATAACCACGACTGTAAAATGTGAAAAATTAATATAACATATTGAAGAACTGTGTGATAAATCCATGATTTTAGTAACGGTCAAGGTCAAACGCATGCGCACTGAGGAGTACCCAGATTTTGGGTATAAAAAAATTGATTATTCCAGAGCCCTGAATCTTGCCGCTGGCTCAAAGATGCACGGGCTCTGGGTACGAGATTGGCTCACCAACATCTCTCTTTGATTCTGGCGCATGCGCAGTACGATTATAGAACGTGAGGGGATAAATTTTTCGACTGGCCGTCGGCATGCCACAGGCTACCCGTTTGTTTACATTCCACTATCGGCTACGTAGTTTGGTAAGAACCATTTTCGTTTCTGTTTCTCTACGAATTAGATAAGCGTGCTCTTTCAGAGAATATTATCGGCAAGTATAACGTTGTGAATCACTTAAGTTCTATTCTTGAAAGCTAACACAGCTTTCAAAGCATGGTCATTGGTATGAGATCATTTTCACAGCAGATTTATCGACACTAAATACGACGAGCGAGCACAACATGTTTGGTTTTGTAGCCAAATCTCCCCGGGTATAGCTGCCTGTAGCATCGCACAATGATTAACCCGACATGGGGCATTGTTGGCTGACACTACCAGTGAAAACACTACTTTGAAAGCTGTGAGGACCTAAATGGCTGCACAGCTAGAATATTGAACCAAAACAAGAAACCAAGCTACTGCAATGGAAAATGGTGTAATTTGTTTAACAGAGCGACCAAAAGTTTTGTTGTAACAAGAGTACTAATTCTGGACTGTTCGTGGGAACTCTACTGGAGAAACATTCCTGAAACAGCAACAAAAACATTTGATGTTATTGATGCTATCGCTGCCTTCATTTTTATAAGGAAACAAAACACTTTCTACAGAGAGTACACTGTAGCTCTACCTTCGCTCGAGCACTCCACTATCTAAATAGATACTACTAGTTTAACTAATAAAAATATTGTGTGTGTTCTACTCTTCAAAAGCTCTAAAATAATATTATACATGTACCTGTTCAGAAGGGCGTAATGAAACAAGTACAACAATGTTATCACAGAACAACACACTTTGATCGCCGTCGTCGCGTTTTTATGCCCCTTTCAAACCAAAACCATGTTACACCCATTCTCAGTTACACGCGGTCAACGGAAAAAAAGCTTGAAGGGAAAACTCGTTCTGCTGTCTTGTCTGAGCGCGAAAAGCCGGCGAAAGCACGTGCGTTGCCATGGAAACTTTGACAAAAAACGAGTTTTCGCTTGCAAGCTTTTTTTCCCGGCGACCGCGTGTAACTGAGAATGGCTGTAAGTTACACAATAAGGTTTTTCTTCGCCTCACATGCAAAGTTCTCTTTACTGAGATAAACTCTTACTAGCTAAATGATCACTTGATAACCTGCACAGTTCAGTCTATTCAGTTTTTGTCCTTGGAACATTCTCTTCTCGGTGTTAAAGACTCCGTGTTAAGGCTATGTTACACGGGACACCTCGCAACAAAAACTTTCCGCGCAACAGTTGTTGACGTCGAATCATTCGGCAATGAACGGCCATGTTATACGAGACAACTTTTAGCGCAACAACAACTGGCGAACGACCGTTCAAACAACTTTTAGCGCGCGCCAGAGCTGACGAATTTCGCTATTGCCTCGCTTCCAGACAGAAATGTTGCGCGGAAATTCGACGGTGACATGTTATTTTATCTATATACCATTAGTATAAACCAACTAATGGTCTATTACAAATCCTGCATTCTGATTGGCTGAGCTACTAATGGTCTATTAGTGATAGACCGTGCCTGGCAAAACCACCACCTTTCTTTGCAAGAAAACTTGATTTTTTCAACATAAAATAATGGCATTCATTGCCAAAACCGACCAACTAGTTGGTTTATACTAAAACAATTAGACCTCTCGTCCTCATGTGCTATGATATCAATAGACCATTCGGCCTTATGGTCTATTCATCATAGCACATTCGGCCTTGAGGTCTAATTGTTAATTAGCGCTACACAGTCAATGCTATACATTAGCATTTCCCCTATACACGAGTCATCTTCCTGAATATTCGTCATTTTGTGTTGCGTGTTTTGAAGGCAAATCAAAAACACGCAACATGTTGCGCGAAAAATCGCCCCCTGTGCCATGTTACACTGTGATCGATTTTTAGCGTAACAATGTTACGCGAAAAATCGACGTTGCGTGTTGTCCCGTGTATGCTCTCGTTCGATTTGAGATATCTAAAAGCAAAGTTTCAGATTTGATTTGATTTGATGTACGTACCAAATTCAATCGAGAAAATTACTTTATATTCTCTAAATCAGCCGATGGAAATGGATGCTTTCTCCGACTTGGTATGTTGCAATGCTGTCAAAATGGTGGCTGACTCATGCTCTTTAACGGGGTATTAACTCTCTAACGGCCTAGTATACACTTTGCGATCTGAGGTGAGATCACAGCGATGTCAGAAAAGCGCAGCGTGAATAAACGGCAGGCAATCTTACTTACGACGTCGTCCCCTGCGCCATGTTTCACTGTTATCGATTTTTAACGCAACAATGTTACGCGAAAAATCGACGTTACGTGTTGTCCCGTGTACGCTTTCGTTCGATTTGAGAAGACGAATTACGAGCAGAAATATCTCAATAAATATCTAAAAGCAAAGTTTTGTACATTTTCAGATTTCACAGCGAAGTGGGTACGGCCCGTTCACACCCAGCGATTTACTTCAGTGAGATTCGAAGATGTTCAAAACGCCTGACGAAATATGGCATCGCCGTGAAATAGCCGTGCGAATTTCACCTCAAATCGCAGCGTATGGGCCATTTTCTGATCGCCAAAAATAGGCAAATCTTGCAGACTAAATCGCTGGCCGTTCACACGCCGCATTACTCGCTTCCTAAATCATTACGTGTGAACAGGCCTTATACAATTTAGTTATCCTCGTCATCATCATCCTCCGAACTCTGATCACTATCAGAATCAGTGATGTCCGCCGTAGATTCTTCTGTTTCTTGTGACGTTCTATTGGACACAGTTCTGGTTATTCCTTGCCATTTACTTCTCTGAAATGCCATGATGCAGTGTAAATTACCGCCAACTTTCTTGGTTTTCCGTTGTTGAATTCCTTTATGCAGTTGCCGTATGTTGAGGTGATGAGGGTTTTCACAGTTGAGGTCTGTTTCGATATCAGACCATCTGAAGAATAAATATATATTATTACATGTTTTTTTTTTCATGTTATACGGGCGGAAATTTTACGAGTTGCGGGCGAAATGCCATCAACGAGTAAAATGTCCGCCAGTATTACATGGAAAAAACATCTAATGAGTTATATGTTATATACAAACAAAAATATTTTCTTTTCTGATAAAGATATTCCAGGAAACGTACATGTTTTGACTAGCATACGGTCGGGAAGCCATTCGATTGCGCTCGCAAACCGGTTCTTAACCGGTTGCTACAGTGTAATACCACTCTCAACCGTGTAAAAAGAAAAGTGGCGAAACAATGTTAACATTCATGAGATATCTCAGGCGAGTAGCTAGACATCGTTTTAGCCCATTACACAACATCCTGGAGACCACCCTACAAGCCGGCGACCGCCAGAGCTACGCCGGCTACGTTAATTTACGTTTTAATGAAAATAACATTTTATGCTAAGGGTCACGTGATTGAAACCCAAGGAATTCTTGGACAGTGCGCTTGACTTACCGTTTACAGTGGATCGCTGGATGCTGAGAGCTTGTATCACCGATGAGAATCCATGTTTTCAAATCATCTTCATTCAAACCAGTACTGAAATACAGAAAAGTTCATACTTTTAAAGGTCTAAATGATTAATTGCAGCTCAAAGGGGCTCTCGCACGCTTGCTGGCCCCCTCTTCATGGGTATTTGGCTAGATCAAAGATTTTTGTCCAAATTGCTGTGATGGATCCTGGAATTCAAACTATAATGAGCTTCCAAAGGAGCTGGCTGGTTCACATTCAGCAGACCACTGAAATACTAAACGTTGTTACAAAGAATACCTGTATGCATCCAGTGCCTTTCTAGGTGTGTCCTCATACCCAATCGGGCAGAAGTAGTGGTTATGGCAGTGATAGATATATGCTGTCTGTGGGTTCTGTAAACCAGCCTTGAGCTTCTCTAGAGCTTCTTTGCCATTAATTCCCACTGTTCTTCCTTTTCCTTTGGGTTTGTAAAGATAAAAGGCTCTGCCTCGAACTTTGTAATATTCACAAAGTTGCCGAAACCACCTTTAAATATGAGAGTGTAAGAGAGAAGTCAGTTGTTTGTCTACAAAATTGGGTTACCGGTAGCCTATAAACAAAATCGAAATGACAAACAAATCACCAGAGGGGTTGCCAGGCAATAACCCCCTTTTAGGTATTACACAAATGACTATACAACTTCTAAAAAAAAGTACAAATACACTATTTTTCTTCGGAAATCCCAGAGGGGTCATTTCTCAACACCCTTCTGTGGGGGGTATGGATATTTTTTGGAAACACACATTTTTAAAATGCTGCTACCAATAAAATGATGCATCTTTACCTCATTAACGTTGCATTTCCAGTGAATGGTCCAAATCGTATTTCTCCAAAAGGAGGTTTGAATCCCAAAATAGTCATCACCTCCTCCTGAGAAATGGGCCTCAGACTTGAAGTAGAAAAAGAAAGAGGAAAGGGTGACACATATTATAACAATAATTAATTGTTTCTAATGGCAGCTCATGCTGTGGTTTGTACAGTACCTTATGACTTTGAACTTTCTGTTGTTTGACTGTGTTTTGTGTGTATCACTACCCTGGGTACCAAAGTCTCCAAGCTTTACCTGATTTGTGACATACTCAGCCAAGACATGCCCTGAGTGACTGTATATTCTAGGAAAAGAGGAAAACTTGGAGACTCTGGTACCCAACCAGGGGGGGATTTATGGGGAGGGGAGAGGGAGGCAAGGGGGTCACAGCACCCCCTTTCTCAGGAGATTTCCCATACATTTACTGTATTTGCTGGAGGAAATTTTCGTCCCATGTTTTCACTATCCGGCCCCCCTTTCTGAAATTCCTGGATCCACCCCTGCCCACCGTAGTTGACATCTCAAGAGGTAAACAACAACAACCAATAATACATGGGGATGCAATTGTATCCTGTTGTCAGTGACGTTTCTCTAATGGCTGCATGTCGCCACCTGCTGCCTATACAAAGAGCAATACACAAGCCTGCTTATTAATTGCTTGAATTTTAAAACATTATTTTCTCAACCTGAAAACTACCTTCCCATTCCCAATGTACTGAAGATGTAATTCCAACAAGACACCAAGGCAGACAAACCACAAGATCTCTTGTATTGAGGCCGACTCATGCAGTACCTGTGAAAGAATGTACTGTAAATGTATTATAATTTTGCATTTCTAATGTAATTCACATTCTGACCCTGGTAGAGTGAAACAACATTGTACTATGGGTATGCAGGGCTGGAAATTAACTTTTTTTTAGTCAGCAGCTGGAGACCAAGTACAACCTAAATGCAAACACATTTGGAATCATCCACTTTAAATTTGCATTCCTTCAGGAAAGGTTGGTTTTCACGAGCGACAGAAGAGTAAGCGGAGACGGAAGCATAAAGTCTTACTTCACGTGAAAATTAGCTCAACATAAGCAAAAGGTTGTACGCATGCTCAGAGTGTTATTTTATTCTCATTCCCTCTTGTCTAATTTATGCTGATGTCCGCTTATGTCGTTTCACGCTACGTAATGTAAGTAAAGACATAGGATGATAAAAATCTTCTGTTCTTCTTCCACTTCTGCTTACGTTGAGTCATTTTTCACACGACGTGTCTCCGCTTCTATCGCTTTCGAAAAAACAGCCTTAACCTACCATCGTCTGAGATCTAACACCTTTCTTGTGGCCATAGCCTCCTGGGTTACTATGGAAACAGCAGCTAGGTACTCTTTTTTCATAACCTCCTTTTCTTTAGGATTGTCACATTTATCATTGTTCATAAACTTCTTGGGTATCTTCCTTCTCTTCTTTGCTGTACTGAAATCTTCTAAGTTTATATCCCATGCATAAGCTCGGGTTGGCTTAGCAACAATTGAAGTGTCAGATAAGCTTCTTTCATCAAACCTTGAAGTTTCTTTTTCATCGGTATATATGTTAGATTTTATTGCACATGGAACAGAAAGTGGGGTATCATCTAATGCTCCAAACATGGGATGAGCCCATGTCTTTTCCTCTAACTCAGCTACCTTATCCCCAGAGATTTTATTTTCTCCTTTCATCTGTAGATCTCGTTTCTGCTTCTCTGTTTGCGATTCATGTTGTTCTGTTTTCTCAATCCCAAGTTGAAGTACTTCTGATTTAGTATCATATCTCTCGTTTACAACGTTTTCTACACTCAAATATGACCCCATGTTGTTGGTAAACACTATCGCTGCGAGTTGATTCTCTTCTTCTCTCTTGTATCGGCAACTCTGTCAAACAACAAAGTCCTTCTCCAGTTGCGAAATAAATCCCCTCACACCATTGCAGCACATTACTTCTTTAAAAACCAACGTATTCTTGCGCCCATAATGGCAGCCATAACATTTGTTTCTACAAAAGATATTTCTTTCTGAAAATATTTTCAAACGATTCTTGCGCGCGCCAATCCACGGTTTGCCTGGGTACTAATAAAAAACACAGGAGGCCCAATTAATTTTCTAAGAAAAGAAAAAAAGAAGGAACCTTGTGTCCCTAAAAATGAATAAATAAATACAACCATCAGAAATTACAAAAATTACATGTAATTTTGACAGATGTAGAGATGCGTATTCTCTGGAAGCAGTAAATAAAACAAAATTGTATATACGGGTTGCGCATTTTAGATCTTTGGGACACCTGTGTTAGTGCAAGTGACGCCTGGGCAATAAGCGTGTTTTCATCTTGTTTCCGGGGTTTTCGCTTTGTGCTTCACAAGAATTCGACCATTGTACTTTCTGCATCTTTTTATCGGCCGTCGGCAATCCATTGCGTCAAGGGTGGTTCGATTCTTCATTAGCTTTCATTGGTTAACGAAAAACAACTACTTGGAATTCTGGATTGTTCCGTAAACTTTCTCCATTTTGGACTGAGACTTGCAAGTGCGAAAAGAAAGTTTTATCAAGAACAAAAGAAAGAAAAGTCTGGATTGTGTCGAGGAGAAGAACTAGAAGTTTGCAAACTTGATCCAACACCAAAACCCCTCCGAGAACATGAGCGCAAATGGAGTCATCGCTTGGCAGAAGTTTGCTTATCCCGTAGGCGATATATACGAAGGCGAATGGAACAAGGAAGGCCGCAAACATGGCTATGGTATGCTTGTATTAACGGATGGTACAAAATTTGTCGGAAAGTTTAACTGCGGATTTTGCGAAGGGCCGGGTTTGTTGAAGTTTGCAGATGGATCGTCTTACGCGGGGCAGTTCAAGCAGGGCAAATACGACGGATACGGGACGTTCACAAGAAGCGATGGGATGAAGTTTGAAGGTGAATTTTCAAATGGGAGAGTTGAAGGTTGGGGGCTGTTGACGTTTCCTGATGGCTCGCATGGAAGGCCTCGCCAAGAAGGCTATTTTTTAGGGACTGAGATTGTTAAACGACAGAAAGGGCAGGAGTCATCTGATGCCGTGAAGAAAGCCAGGGATACTGCCTCGGAATCGGCGGAGATCGCAAGAAATGTTGTCGTGAAGACTGAATGGGGTAGGGGGCATACAAGTAAGCAGTGAGGACTCTTGGGAATACTCTGCACATTTTAGCATTCACCACAGATAGATCGTTCTGCATTAAGAATTTTAATAGAAATGGGGTAGTATGCAGTACTGTTTAGTCGGTGTTATCCTTGGGACACTCTCTTCTTGGTAGATAAGGAGTTAACCAGGTTAATGATGCTGCCTGTGTGAATGGGGTATTAGAAGCAATCTCGTACCCAGAGCCCGTCATCTTTTGGCCAGCGGCAAGATTCAGGGCTCTTGGGGAATCGATTTTTTTAAAACCCAGATTCTGGGTTTCCGGTTTGATTGTTGTATGAAAGTTTGTTACGTTTTGACCTACCACGCATGCTCACAAATCGGATTCCCCCAGGGCCCTGAATCTTGCCGCTGGCCAAAAGATGACAGGCTCTGGGTACGAGGTTGGTATTAGAAGTTGCAATTCCAGGGGAAGATTAACAGGAGTTTCAAAAAGTTTTGAAGTACCCGCCCTCTATGGAAACCCCTGGATAAAGGGGGGCGAGGGGGCCACAGCTCCACTTTTATTAGGATATGTTCCCATGCATTTCCTGTATTCACTGAAGGAATTTTGCAATCTATTTTTGCTATATTTCACAAAGCCTTCCTAGGTGGCTGCAAATGGAGGAGATTGTTTACCGGTTATTACAATTTGATTGCAATAAGTTTCATTCAGCCGAAACTATAGGTCAGAGAAACTAGGGAACTACTAGATTTTTGTTCCCCAAGTTTGCCCTGAGTAGATTATGTTATGTGTACCCAATACCACTGACTATGCCACTTATCAAGAGCACTCTGGAAATACTTCAGCATATTATCAGGGCAGTGCATTTTAATAGATTCATTATTTCAGATCGGCATGCACTATAAATAAACATATAAAACTTTTGTAAACCTACTGTTTGGAAAATTAAAACACTATGTCATCTAGGGTATTTATCAGTGAATTCCTTTAGGTATTTGGATACATAAAGAGTTGTGTCCGTTTCATTAGCTTCCAGCATCTGTTTGAATGCCTTAGCCTCTCGTCTGCCCTCTGAATATCCAGTCCAACCCTTTCCTGTTTCCTTATTGGATCGTTTTGGTTTAGGACAGGCAAGGTGATCTGGCTTAGCAATCCTAGGGTGAGGGGGAGGAACTTTGTCATGATTTAGTTGATGTCGCCGTAGTTGCTCCTGCCGTTCATGGATGCAGTCACAGAGGTGACATTCAAAGCCTGCAAACATACGATGGCCAAAATTCACCTTGTCCCAATCGCCTAGTATTTTCCAAGGCCTTGTGCGCAGTGAATCCAGCAAAAATTGATTTGTAATTTTTCCAGTCTTTTTATACTCCAGGTACTTTTCATACTCCTGATCATTTGAGTCCAAGTACTTTATATACTTTGCTAAGTCTTCTGGGCTGTCAAAGTCATTCACAAAAATAGCAGACTTGTCATTGGGCAGCCAGTCTTTAGCAAGAGGGGACCCCATGTAGATTGGCAGTGCTCCAACTTCAATAGGTCTAAAGAGCTTTTCAGTCATGTAGTCATTGCAGATTGCATTTTCAAATGCAATGTGAAATTTATATTGAGCAAGAAACTCATAATAGGCTAAACTGTGTAATTTATGAAAGCCATCAATTTCTGGGGGCATTTTTTTGTTGTTTTGACAAGGGCCATAGGAGTCAATTTTGATGTGTTTCATTAGCTCCACCATGTAACCTTCACGGTCTGAAGGGGTGTGGCAATCACGCTGTAGATACACCACTGCAGCAAGTCCTTTCTCTTTCTGTAACCTGGAAAATAAATGTTAAATTAATTATATTAATAATGTATGCACTGTCTGGGATAAAATACTATTATTATAATTTATGTGCAAATAATATGGTCTACAGGATGCAAGTAGTCTGATCTCTAAGATGCAGACTGCAGTTTACAAAATGCAGATTACAGTCATGAGTGGGGTTATTTATCATTTGTGTAGTGAGTGCCACTGAGAAAAGTAATCAACCAGTCCAGTGTGATAGAGAGATGATAGATTATGAAGAAGTTTCAGTACCAGGTGTGGATCCAGACCTATTTACATCTGTTTACAGAAACAGGTCAAATTTTTGGTATGTTTTTAGATTATTATTATTTTCATCTTTACAAATACTCTCATATTCGTGAAATTCCACATGAAAAATCCAACATTAAATAGGTCAGTTTTTTTTCTGGAACCATGCCTGAGTACTAATAAGAAATGTTGACCAGACCACCATAACTGGTGACCCCAGACAGAATGATATCATCCTTCCTGATTTCTTATCCTATGATTGGTCTTAAATTTAAACATACCTGTTTTTCTCACTAACTGGTATAGGCTTTGTGTCTGTCAGGTCTCTAATGTCCCGGATGTACTGGGAGGATATTGGGTAGTCTGACTCACGTCTGAATGTAGCGGTGTGGTTGAACATGCTGTCAAGGCAAAAATATGGTTTTCTTAACATAAATCAAAATTGTGTGACACCAGAAAAAAAATACCCTCCCAATGGAGGGGATGGAAATTCCAGAGGGGATTTCAGGGTTTTGGGTGGTGGGTCATTTATCAAACCCCTTCTGTGGAATGGGTATGGATAATTTCTGGATTCACACATTTATTTGAGTAACGTGGGGTACATTTATATAACGTCTTCCTTACATGAAAGCAGTCAACAAATTCTATAAAAAACTTTGCTGATTGGGCACAAAGGAATCTATATTGTTGGTCACTGAGGGCCATTCCATTTTCTACTTATAGTGTCTTTTGGTAATGGCTTGGTTGCTCACAAGGTTGACAAACATTTTTGAAATAGCTGCATGCTGTGTGATTGGCCAGGTTCCTGTAACCTCACCTTAATGCATCAGCATGTGTCAGCATCCAGTTATTCTTGGGTGACTCCTCATGAAACAGCGCCCACTCATGCCAGGGGAGCCTGGGAAGCGGCAACTCATCTGCACGGAAGTCTGTTCCATAAAATATTATACCTCTGGTAGCAATATTATTTTTGAGCTTTTTATCTATGGTTGTAATGCAGCCTCCTTTCTTGCAGTAGATTTCATATCTTGTTTGCGATTTATCATGTGGGAAAATGTGTTCAGTCCACCATAGCAGTATAGGTTTAGTGCCCTTAGGAATCAAGGGTGTGTCATCTATTGGGGAGGTGTAGTATTTAGCCTTGTTGTGTTCAATATTGTCTTTATCTACCGGATGCTGATGAGCTGTAAAAATAAATCAGTGGAATGCAGCTACTTAACAAAGTACAATAAAAATAAAATATTAGCCAATTAGGTATACTTGGCCTCGTCTAGCAGGGACCTTATATATAGATGAGATAAGCATGGAGCGACTGAAAAAAACGAGGGGGAGGCCAGAGCAGGCCATTTCCTCCGCACGTCCAAGATGGCTGCTGACTACAAACTCTGTGGTTTTTGAGGTTTTCGTGATAAAAAAAACAAAGCCTGAAATGAAACAAATCTTTCATTTTTTTTTCAAATTTACAAAAGCCTATCAGACTTGTCTGTATATTTACTTCTATTATCAGTTTACCTTCAGATTTCAAAGAACACTTTCCATCACCTGTACAGTGTGAATGTAATTGTTCAGAATCTGGTACTGATGAGGAGGAACACTTTACAGTTGCTAAAATATAAAAATACAAAAATAATATGTTTTGCCTTTCACAACTTTAGCTGGCAGGTTTTGGAATTCCCCCTTTCCACAATGCGCACACCCATCTGAAATTCTGATGAAAAAATAGTCAGTACAATATAACAGGTGTACTCTCCCTTATATACACCCCTGGAATTTCAAGTTCCGAGGGATGCCAACTCTCCCGGTTTTACCAGGAGTCTCAAGTTCCTGGCATTTTCTCATATTTTTTAGTTTTTTTAATTATTCATCTCTTCAAAAAAGAAAAATATTTTACATTAAATACTGATTATTATTACATTATTATTTTTATTTTTGTATTTTGAAGAGATAGGGCACTCTATAGCAAGCTAGTTATGTGCCCTATATATAGAAAATTGATAGGTTATTTAGAAAAAGAGTAAAGAGAAAAGAAAGGTTCGATTGGCAGTAAAACATTTTTTGGCAGATAAAACTATGAGAATATTCAATATTGAGATAGATAGGAGATTTGTAGGCATTTCTTAAATAGTTTTTTGGAAGGTTTGTTTCGAATGTTGGAGGGGATATCATTCCAGAAATAGGTACCAATAACAGTAGGGCAGAATTTTCTAATGTTAGTACGATAAGCCGGGATTGAAAGTTGTTCGTTTGATGCATTTCTTGTAGAGTATTGATGTTGTTCAGATACAAAGGAAATATTTAAGCTGTTGATTTTGTCGTCATTCAAATGCTCATAAAACAAAAGAGATGTGTGAAGTTTAACGATATCAGGGAACTTAAGTAGGGTCAGGTTGGCATAATGAGGAGTTATGTGGTCTTGAAGAGGAATTCCAGCAATTATTCGAATAGCCTTATTTTGAAGCTTAATAATTTGGTCCAGAGGGGAATAGTAGTTATTGCCCCAAAGTACACATCCATACGTTAGGTATGGATATACAAGTGAAAAATACATATTCAAAAGCGGCTTAGGGCCTAAACAACGCTTCACTTTAGCCATTATATTTATACTTTTGCTGATTTTTGCGCTAATATAATCTATATGTTCATGCCAAGACAAATGATTATCTATGATCACCCCAAGATATTTCACACTTGTTGCTTGTGTGATGCAATAATCGTCCAGCAAAATTGGTAAACGTACATCGTAGGAAACTTTTTGGTGAGGATGGAAAATGACATAATTGGTCTTTGACAAATTCAGTGTCAGCTTATTGGCTTTAAGCCAAGTATAAACATGTTCAAGTTCCTTGTTCACTTCCAAAATCATATTATCGACATTAGGTCCAGATACACTAATCGAAGTGTCATCAGCAAAAAGTCTAAAATTAAAAAAATTAGATGAATTGACAAAATCGTTGATGTAAATCAAAAAGAGTATCGGGCCCAATACGGAACCCTGAGGCACCCCAGAAAAAATCGGGAGTGTATCAGAAAAGGAACCGTTTACGAAAACGCGTTGCCTTTGTTTATGTAAATATGATTTAAACCATTGGTTTTCTATATTTTGGATTCCAATGGCATCCAGCTTGGCTAGTAATATAGAATGGTTTACCGTATCAAATGCCTTACTTAGATCCAAAAATAGCGTTAGTACGTAGTTACCTTGGTCTATTTTTTTAGTTATTTCTTCAATCAGGTCAACTAGACAGTCAGTCGTAGTGCTTCCTGATCGAAAACCATACTGATTATCAGTTAAAATTTTATTTTGTGATAAATATATGTTTAATTGATTAAGGATACTTTTTTCAAAAATCTTACTTAAGGCCGGTAAGATTGAAATAGGTCTGTAGTTATCGCATAGGGCTCTATTACCTTGTTTAAAGATAGGCACCACTTTAGCTACTTTTAGACTATCAGGGAATTTTCCTGAATTAGGGACATATTAATGATGTGTGTAAGGGGTTTGTAAATTTCAAATGCTCCGGTGACTAGTAGGAAGGGATGAATTTTATCGACCCCAAAAGATTTTTTGGAGTCAAGATCCACAAGTTGCAAGAATACCTCAAGCTCAGTTATTCTACGAAATTTAAAACGTGTTACCTTAGGTATTAAATATGATGAGAATTTACGATTACTCCTGGGTATTTTTGAGGCCAGTTGGTTTGGTATACTACAGAAAAAATTATTTAAAGCATTAGATATAGAAGCAGGCTGGTGGAGCTGTTTATTGTTGGCATGAATCTTGTCAATACGTGAAGATGGTTTCTTCTTATTAATCACCAGGTTTATGTTATCCCACATTTTTTTCATGTTATTTGATTCCATCAGAACATCATTATAATAATTCTGACGATATAATTTATTAATTGTCACGATTTTATTGCGGTATATTTTATATTTATCATGGTACTTGACCTTACGTGTCAGTATCCATTTTTTATATAATTGATCCCTTATTTTTATTGATTTTTTTAAGCCAGTGGTTATCCACGGCTTCTGTGTTACTCTTTAATTTAGTAGTTTTAATAGGAGCGTGGTTATTACTTATTTTATTAAATATATGTGAGAATCTTGAGTAGCTTTCAGTAACTTCGCGACAAGTTAATACGGTAGACCAATCAATCTGTTGGAGATCAGAGCGAAAACTTGACCTATTAAATTTTTTAAAGTCTCGAAATTCTGTACTATCTGGAAATGGGCTATTTTTAGGATCGTATACTATCGAAAAAACAGGCAAATGGTCAGCAATTTGATAGGCAATACTGCCGCTGGTACAACAAGATACAAAATTAGTGTGAATATGATCTATACAACTCTCGCTAGTTTCGGTTATTCTTGTTGCCTCAAAAATCAATGGACTGAAACCTTCTGTATTAATCATATTGAGATACTCCTTAGCAATTTTGATTTCTTTAACGTATTTATGTTCGTATCTCCCATTATCAAACACTTCTTATTTGAAAGGAAGATTTTGTGTAGAGATTCTTCTAAGTTTGCTATGAATTCTCTTTCTTCCGACACTACGGAAGTTGGTGGGTGATAAATTACAGCAATAACTAGGTCATCTGTTTCAACCCAAACATTTTCAGCTGTGTCAATTTTCAAATCATGTCTAATTTGGAATTAGTAATCCGTTTTCAAATAAAGTGTCGATCGCCTCGGGACGCATAGGTACGATTATCGGTGATCATAGAATAACCAGGTATGTGAAATTTCTCGAGATCAGTTTCATCTTTTAGCCAAGATTCCGAACATCCTAGCGCGTCAAACGCAAAGGGAATTGAACTCAACAGATCACATAACTCATTAAAGCGTTTATCTAAACTTCGTGCGTTTAAATGAAGCGCGGCAAATTGAGGCTTCACAATAGTAGACAATTCATTCAACTCATCAAGCGTGAAAATGCCATGGTCAATGTACGATTTGAAATTCAAATCCGGATCATTTTGCGAGAAATCACAATTCATTACCATATCTAAATTCTACACATGTTCTAGTAGAATATAAATCAAACAATATATACTGAATTTGAACTTGGTTCTTGCTTAATTAAAGACTCACTGACCAGGCTGCATTTTGGACTTGATTCTTGCTTACTGTGGCTCATGTTTGTTTCACACCGTCTATATATAAACTACCTCTGTAAAATCTTGGTTTTTGACCCCTTTCATATGCTTCCTTCATGGCATCTTTATACTGCTTCTTTTTTGTCTATCCTCCCAGATAAGATCCTCGGAAAGCCAGACCCCGTTCTTTAAATTCCCGCGCTTCAGGAGAATGCGGTGGCGCTCCGGCCTGTAGAGGAACTTTACGATTATTGGTCTGGATTTACCATCCTCACGATGACCTCCAACTCTGTGCGCGTTCTCTAACTCTGGTCGGTATCCCATATCAGACTGGAATATATCCAGCAGCTTATCTATACAATCTTCTCCGACGGTCTCAGGGATGTTGTAGAAACGTAGGTTGTACTCTCGCGAGTATCGTTCCTGACTGAGAAGTCGCTCGTACATTTGAGAAATCTGCATATGACCTTTGCATTTCCAAGATCTCAAGGTTATCTCACAATTGTGATTCCAGAAAATGTCCATCCCACCTGGAAGGGATTGGAAATTCTGCCTGATGTTTTCAATAAAAATACTGTATTTTTCTTTGGAAATTCTAGTGGGGGGGGGGGGGGTATTTTCTGGAACCACACATTTCATTTAGTGCAATTGCATACATGAATTCCCTCTGTGGCGAGGGTATGGATTTTTTTCTGGAATTAAGTTACAATGGTGGCAATATAAATAGAGGATATTACATGGCCGCGCGGAGATACGAATTTTATCTTCGAGTGTTGAAAATTTATCTCACGAGTGAGCGCAGCGAACGAGTGAGATAAATTTTTAACACGAGAAGATAAAATTCGTATCTCCAAGCGGTCATGTAATGTTCTGTTTATTATATAAACATCGATGAAATACCAAATTCTAATTTTATTTGAGTTAAGCTTAAAAATCGAGCATTCAGCAAAGGCAAGTGTGATATTTTCACATGTGAAAATAACATGTTATTTTCACGTGTGAAGATATCAATTTTTCGCGCGGGAGATCACCCGGTATTTCATTGGTGTTTATATAATAAATAGAGGATATTACACGGTGGCGCGAAGATATGAGTTTTATTTTCGAGTGGCAAGAACAATATTTTACGAATGAGCGCAGCGAATGAGTAAAATATTGTTTTCGACACGAGAAAATAAAACTCATATCTTCAAGCCACCGTGTAATTTTCTTTTTATTATATAGACAAACCAGAAAAAATTATTCCAAATTGATTTTCAAAGCACTTTTGTTTTGACCGATATCCTCACTAGTGAGGATATGGAAAATATGTCACGCAGGTCCCGATGTAGCTTCGTATGAGATCTACGAGTGGCATATTTCCCAGTAAAACACTTTGTGTCTATATAATAAGAACAATTATTCAATTTTTTGTTATTGAGTCTTATGAAATTAATACCATAAGATTATGGGGCAGGTGGAATGTGTATTCCTAGTTCAAGTCAATGAATTTATGGCTTGGGATTGCCCATGCATAAAGAGCCTTTTTGAAGTGTGAATGTGTCACCATAAATAAGGGAGAGATTATTTCCATAACTTACCATGAATATCTAGGAAGATCCCAACCAAAAGAAGAATACGACCTTTCATACTTCTCTGTAAAATATGAACCAAAATTGCTACATTCCATAATGCTTCTCTTTACTTTACGCAGATATCGAGCAGTTTCACTATTGTTATTGGACGTTTCACAAGTCTTTCATAAATAAAGAACTAAAACAATTAGTTAAAGACATTCGCTCGCCGCCATATTTTTCGCGCGCCATTTCAAAACCAATATATTTAATTCCCTTGATTGCAGTAAATTATACCTTATACCTTTCGCTGATTGTATCCGTCACTCAAGCCAAGCCAGATGATAACTTGAAAAGCACTTCAAAAGCAATTGATCCGTGTAATGAATAAAAAATTAATCAAAGAAACAAAGAAAAAATGACAAACAAAAAACGTGAAATTAGCAATACGAAGAGCCTGCAAGTAATGGGACAGCGGAAGCCTAGAAAGTGAGCCGTCATTTTATACAGTCAGCGGTTACTGCCATTTCACTTACATCCGGGATCTTCGCTTTACCGGCAGACAAAAAACAAGATGGAGGAAATTGGAATTCTACCGAGTCAGGTATCGAAAATTAATTTTTATCCCCACATTATTCACTATTTGTGCAGATTAACTGGTTAAACGAAGAAAATGATTACTATTCGTTTATAATATTGTGTTAAAAATGCATTTTCGCGTACTTTGGGAGCTTTATTGGACGTTTTTGGTAGTAGTTTTTTCGCCGATACTTATTGCCGAGTCACGTTGAGATTTTGTCATTCACCGAAAAAGCCGGTATTCTGTACTTCAATTAGTTTACATGTTATAGCTTTTGAATTTTATTGCTGTGTTTGGTGTTACCACAAGCCCATCCTACATTGTCATACCCAATGTCAACTTGTCAACCTCGGAAGCTGAAGTGTAAAATCGTGACTTCGATCCATGAAATTCTGAAGGTGACACTGACATATCAATCATTGTGTTCCAGAAAATACCCCCCCCCCCCCTATGGAAGGGTGTTGAAAAGTGACCCCTCCACCCCTCTGGAATTTCCAATCCCTTCCATGGATTTTCTCCCGGCGTGTTCAATCGTTAGAATCGATAATCGATATTAATCGATACCAGTCGATAAAATTAGCAAATTATATCGGAAATTGATAGAAATCGATGAAGGAAATCGTTGTGAGTAATTGATATATCGATTTTTCGATCAAGGCTATCGATTTTATCGACTATATCGATTTCATCAATTAATATCAATTTTCCGAGATTGAAAAACAGTTCTGACAGTTCAGGCTTAGTGAGAGCCCTCCCCAACGCAAATTTTCGGGCACCAATATACTCGAATTGAACGGCAGGACACGAGTGGTGTATTTCTATTGACCTCAATAATTCACGATATAACTATTTCATACCATAAGCTATCAGGAAATATATTTTTATATGACCACGCGGAACGTAGCACGGAACGTTCGTTGAATGTACGTCACGTCGATTGTGAAATTTCCAAACAATCGATAATAATCGATAAGTTAATTGGACGAAAATTTGTGAGTATCGATTATTATCAATTAGCCGATACACTCGATACCAATTAAGTAATTATTATCGATTGTTATCGATTTATCGATTGGATTTTCGATATCAAATTTTATCGATTGAACACGCCGGGATTTTCTGCAACCACGCATTGTCATTTTCTTGAGTATCATCCTTGTGAGTTCTGAATACAGAGTCAGCAGGCATCATACACATTTTTAAAGGGGGAGGCAAGACAATGACAATGTATGACAAGCGTGAGGGGAGAATTGTGGCAAACTTCTAAAATTCTTCGCATGCAGCCTCATCTGCTTCTCCCTCATCTCCGGCCTGTGGTGAGGTCCTACCAGGGGGGGGGGGGGGGGGGGGTCACCGTGTCGCTAGTCTATGTTTCAAAACAGACCGTGTCACGATTTCGCAGACTTTTGCTAGAGTAGTGCTAGTATTTTGATAGAATGTCTCGTCGTTTGGCGCTGTTTCGGAAAGGCTGTGTCGTGTTTTCAATGTAGTTCAAGGCCGTGTCGCTTGTCGGAATTTACCCCTGGTATGGCCTCTGTGGTGGCATGAACTTTGGAAAGTTTGGCGATTTCACAGTATGATCTGTATTGATAGGATGACAAGACCAGTAGCAGGCCCTCAACAGCAGCAACCATCAGCTCCCTTTGTAATCCTGTGGACCCTGAGATAGATGACTTATACATCACTTACAAGAAGCTAGAGAAGCAGCTTGAGTTTCTAGAAGTCCAGGAGGAGTATATTAAAGATGAGCAGAAAAACCTGAAGAAAGAGTTGCTGCATGCACAGGAAGAGGTGAAGAGGATACAGTCGGTACCCTTGGTGATCGGGCAGTTCTTAGAGGCTGTCGACCAAAATACAGGAATTGTGGCATCAACTACAGGTACAGAGGGTGGTTGTGTTCCAGCTATTCTGGAACACAACCACCCTTGTGGTTATTCACAAGGTTATTCACTGGGGTCTTCTCAGAGCTGACAGACTCAGAGCTGTCAGACCAAGCCGGCGATAGCCGGAGCTCTGGTGGCTACTTCATGTTTAATCAAAGGCTAGTTATGCCGAATGTGAGACACAAAAAAGTTAGAATCAAAGAACTTTGTAAAATGCATCCTGAAGCTCACCTCATTAAATTGTAGTTCCTTTAAAAATCTCCCAGCTCCCACGCCTGTGTCAGAATAGACCTCCTCGGCTTGCCCGTTTGTTTTGCCCATTTCAGATCACATGGCATTTCCATGAGTATTCTCTCTTTCTTTTTCTGCTACGCACCGAAGGATACATGAATATGGAATCATTCCAAACATAGAGAGAATACTCATGGAAATGACACGTGATCTGAAATGGGCAAAACATTACGCCCAAGCCGAGGAGGTCTATTGGTTGCTTTGAAGCTACAAAACTTGCATATCAACCGTCAGTTTTTCTTTTGCAGCCGGCTACTTTTTTTGACCAGCCTCCTACTTCGAAACATTTTGACAGCTCTGCAGACTTCAGTTACAGTGCAGACACAGAAAGCAGGCCATGCTGAACAGTGATCAATCAGATTTGGTGTGAAACAATCGCATTTTGAAGAAAATCTGCTCCAAACCATTGAGAGGGCACCTAAAACAATTTCATTGGTAGGACAAATTTTAATCAGGAATGATTGTTTTCATGCCAAATATGATTGGTCAGTTTTGTTCAGTCTGGTCTGTTTTCTGTGTCTGCAATGCAATTGATCACCAAACAATCAATACTTTTTCCAGTGGTGCGTTCAGTTCTGGTAAACCTGGAAAGTCCCAGATTTTTATTGTTCTCCTAGAAATTCAATGAAAGTCCTGGCATTATAAAAATGCTTCCAAGATCGAAATGTTATCTAACAAGAACTGAGAGGACTGAAAATTTGTCCTGGAAAAAGTCATGGAAAAGTTCAAACATTTCTGAGTGCAAATAACTTAAAATACAAAATAAATAACTCTATTTAAGTGTCAGGGTACCTAGCTCGTAGAGCTAATTGAGGACACTATAAATAACTGTTAAACAAAGAACAAACTCAAACAAACTTGTTAAAAACAAGGCAAACAGTTGGCCATATACAGTACATACAAATCACCAGTAGCCATAATGGGTACTGGAACAAACCCTGTTTCTCCTTTGTGTCTTGTGCCTTCCCCATGCCATTATTGCTATGGGAACCTCTTATTTCTACTGCATGTTTATATGGCACCAATGTTTATATGGATTGACTAGTTAATAACTTAGTTGCATGTATACTAGACTCGTCAATGTATCAATGGTGTTATTAATTTCCAGGTTCCAACTACTATGTAAGGATCTTATCAACAATCGATAAAGAGCTGCTCAAGCCAAGTGCTTCCGTTGCACTCCACAAGCACTCAAACGCATTAGTTGACGTCCTCCCTCCCGAGGCAGACAGTAGTATAGCCATGTTAACAAATGAAGAGAAGCCAGATGTTTCTTATGCCGAGATAGGAGGCATGGATATTCAGAAGCAGGAAATCCGAGAAGCAGTGGAACTACCCCTCACACATTTTGAGCTTTATAAGCAGATTGGCATTGACCCTCCCAGGGGGGTGCTACTTTATGGACCCCCTGGTTGCGGCAAAACCATGCTTGCCAAGGCTGTCGCTCATCACACTACTGCAGCATTTATCCGTGTTGTCGTTCTGAGTTTGTACAAAAGTACCTGGGTGAAGGGCCTAGGATGGTGAGAGATGTGTTCCGTCTAGCCAAGGAGAATGCCCCTGCTATTATATTTATTGATGAGATTGATGCCATAGCAACCAAGAGATTTGATGCTCAAACTGGAGGTATACATTGCTTTTCTACACTTTTTCCTTACACATAAATATACAGGGGTAATTGTTGGAAAAAAAAAATACTTTCAACCCTTAGGGATACCTACATGTAGCAACAGGGTGTGACCCAGCAAATTTACCCCTAAGAGATGGGAAATTTGGTTTGTTCAAAAACATTTTTTAATCCTAAGAAGTAGCAACTATTAGTAAGGCAAACAATATCTAGTGATAAAGCCAAACAAATTTCAACTTACAGGCCTTACTGTATGTGACCCATAAAATAAAAGATGCATGTAAGTCTTCTGTCCACTATATTTTAAACAACAGTAATCCATTGAAGTATAGAAAGTGAAAAAATAAACGAAACATTTTGGCTGTCTCTAGTTATATGCAATTTAATTAAATTGTGACCAATTAAATTTCCCTTTGTTAGCTGACAGAGAAGTACAAAGGATCCTGTTAGAGTTACTAAACCAGATGGATGGGTTTGACCAGAATGTCAATGTGAAGGTAGGTGCTATAATTAGCACATTTTTACTGTGTCTTTTCTTTCAAATGGGAATGTAGGCCAGCCCCTGGAAATCTGGGATGGGTACCTTAACACTGGAGCAAAATTTTAATGGGTTTTCCCAAAATATCAAATTCCAGGCTGGATAATCTTAATTTGAGACCAAATCATAATTTTGAATTTTTGAGATAATTCACTGGAATTCCAGTGTGGGTACGGACAACCTAATATTTCCAGGGTTGGTAGCTCAACCTAGGGTCCTCAATGGGTTTGCTCATTGTGACTGCTCATTAAGTCTTACCTCATTCGCTTGGGCCTCTCGCTTGTTGTCCCATTTCAGATCATGCGCCATTCATTTGAATAATCCTTCTTTGTTTGGGTTGCTTCCATATTCATATATCCATCGGTGCATAACAGAAAAACAAAGAAAGAATACTCATTGGAATGCCACTAGCCTGTAAAGCGGCTCTAAAGCAAAGGGGAGGGAGTCAGGGCAAACGGTTTTCGCTCACCCACACTACCTCCCCTTCCCTTTAGAGCCGCTACCAGTATGCAAGCTAGAATGCCACATGATCTGAAATGGGACATTAAGCCCAAGCAAAAGAGGTCGACTATTGGTTGCTCAATTACTGATATTGATTGAACTCTTTTCAGGTTATTATGGCTACTAATAGGCATGACACACTCGACCCCGCCCTGCTGAGACCAGGCCGGCTGGATCGTAAGATAGAGTTCCCTCTTCCTGATCGCCGACAGAAGAGATTAATCTTCTCCACCATCACCAACAAGATGAACCTCTCAGAGGAGGTCGATCTGGAAGATTGTATCCTTTTATAAAAAATAGGGCTGTTTTGCTCTGTCAGTCCATGTTCTTTCCTCTCAGGGGTGATATACAGTAAAAACCCGCATAAAAGAACAGGTGTTTTGGGGAATCAGGCTGATTTTTTTCTTGTATATTGGGTGTCTTCTGCAAAATCAGCCTGAAAAAAATACTCCATACACTAGAAAGGTGACAGTCATTTAGTAACAAATTAGTCAAGTCTAAAAAACAATTGCTAAATTACCCTGGAATTCTTGCTGTAGAATTAATAAATTAAACAAGCCTTACCTGTAAGGTGAAGTTTGATTGGAGTTCTACCTCCTCATTTATGCATAGAGAGATTACATGAGATAAGCGCATGCGCAGTGGAGATCATCCTTTGAAGTGGCCCATGTAAATACAAGATTACAGGGCGGGTATAGCAAGGCTAAAAACCAATAGGTGGGCATGTAATCTCTCTATGCATAAATGAGGAGGTAGAACTCCAATCAAACTTCACCTTACAGGTAAGGCTTGTTTAATTTATTAATTCTACCTCCTCATTTGCATATTCGAGATCACATGAGACTTCAAAGCCACATGGGCCATAAAACCCCACCAAGACAAATGTAGAAATGTCAAAAAACCAGTACAAATGTGCATGGTCTGAACATATGGTTTTAATGTAAACCCTAAAATAACCAGTAGACTTAATACTATTACAAAGCAGAACTCAGGATAGCATTTCCAAAGTCATTGTCCACTCGAACTTCTTTCTTGTAATACGTAGCAAAGGTGCATTGTGATGACCACCCTGCAGCTGCCATTATAGTTTCTATTGGGACTCCCTTTTGAAATGCAGCTGAGGTAGACGCTGCCCTTGTGCTATGTGGTCGAAATTCTTGGGTATCAATACCTGCTTGAGTCATTACTGATTTAACCCATCTAGAAACAGTACTTGAGCTTACAGGATTATGGGGCTTAGTGTAACTAAGAAAAAGTCTAGTATTTTGTGGACTGCGGTGTGGCTCTGTTCTTTCCAGATATGCCTCTAAATATGTTGCCACACAAAGTCGTTTGTCAGCAGGGAAAACAGGCAGCACCAATACTGGCTGTGTTTTTCCTGGTTTAGATTGCTTCACAAGCTTGTGGATAACAAATGTATATGAGGTTTCGTCCTTAGACATCCCACTGATGTCCATTAAGTGAACAGATTGGCATCTTTGCCCAGTGACTAACATGCATAACATAACTAATTTCTGAGTTAACAATTTGAGTGTCACCTTGGAAGCTGGACTCCATGTTTTCAGTAAGTCCAACACTTTACAAACATCCCAAGTGCTATGGTATCTTGGTTGTGGTGGTCGATTCTGGTATGTAGCTTTAACTAGTCTCTTGATTAGAGGGTGTTCCCCAACAGTGTAATGACTATCAGCTAATTCAATAGCAGACGATAAGGCTGCTCTTGCAGTGTTAATAGCGGAGTAGCTACAGCCAGAGTCAAAAAGATGAGTTAGAAATTCAACCACATGGGCTACAGTAGGGCAAATGGGATCTTCACCTCTTTCTGCTGTGAAGACCCTCCATTTACGTAGATAAACTCTGTACTGCTTGACAGTTCCTGTTCTCCATGATGACATAATGAGCTCACAAGCTCGTGCTGAAATGTTTTGATTCTGGATTTTTCCCCTGATAAGAGGCATGCCATCATTTTCATCTTGGGGTAGAGAGGATGAACTTTTGTCTTGTTGTGTGGTAACTGGAGAAGTGATTTGTCCCTTGGTAGCAGTACTGGCTGCTTGATGAGTAGATGTGATATCTTTGGAAACCAGACTTGAGTCCGCCAAACAGGTGCAATCAATAATGCCTGGACTCGATCTTCTTGGACTTTCTGAATAACTTTGGATAACAGGCTAAAGGGAGGAAATAAATATACATATTTATTTGACCAGTCCATGCAAAATGCATCAGTTTTATATGCCTCTGGATCAGCATGCCATGATACAAATGGCTTTAATTGGTAGTTATTCCGTGAGGCAAACAAATCAATTTCTGGTTTTCCCCATCGCAAAACCAAGCCCCCAAAAATCTTGGGGTTAAGTTGCCACTCTGTTCTATCATTGAACTTTCGACTTAGTCTATCTGCTATGTCATTTTGTATTCCAGGGATATGGGAGGCAGTCAGCCATATATTTTTGGCAATACACCACTGCCAGATTTCCCTGGCCACTCCATTACAGGCATGGGAATGAGTGCCACCCATATTATTTATGTAAGTTAATGCTGTGACATTGTCTAACTGCAAATGGATATGAACATCTCTTTCCTCTGCACAAAGGGCTATCAGCCCTAGCTTTGCAGCTTCCATTTCAAGGCAGTTGATATGTTTAGTGGTTTCATGTTCAAGCCACCTGCCCCCTGTGGGTTGGGACCCCTCCCTATGGGCGCCCCACCCTTCTAAGGAGGCATCGGTAGTAAGGGTAAAGTTTGGGCTGCCTTGGGAAAGTTTTTTAGTGTATTTCTGATGGCTGTGTAGCCACCATTCAATGTCTCTTTTGGCTGCTTCAGAAAACTGCATAAGAGCTTCAAATGAGCCTTTATTTGTTTTCAAAGCCTCGTTTTTCTCAATTTCTAGCTGTTTGTAAAAAAGTGGGCCATACTCCACTCCCACAGAATAGGAGACTAAAATGCCAATTAGTTGAGCTGCTTCTCTTATGCTGAAAAATGCCTTGTCTAAAATTGACTGGCAGTGATAAATAATGTTCTGGATTTTCTCTTCTGTGAGACTGATTGTCATTTCAACAGAATTGAATTTAAATCCTAAGTGCTCAATGATTTGAGTTGGTACAGTGACAGATTTTTCCTGTGAAACCTGGAACCCTAGGTCTCGAAACAAGTTATGAGTTTCCACAATATTCCTCATACATGCATCATATGATTCCCCCATTAAAAAGCTATCATCTAAGTAGCCACTAGAGAGTAAACCTCTGGCTCGTAAAGTGGAATATACTGGCTTCATAAGTTTTGTGAATATCCGGGGAGCGGAGCTTAGGCCATTTGCTAAAGTCACATATTTATAAAGGTGGTTGCCAACTTGAAATTTAAGATACTTTTGTGACTCAGGACTGATGGACACTGAATAGTAGGCATCAGTCAAGTCTAGGGATGCCATAAAACAGTTTCTTGTTATCAAGTTGATGCACAACTGAATGGTATCCATCTTGAAATGGACGTGTAAAATATGTTCATTTAGTTTTTTCACATTTAATATCAGCCTAAATTTTCCACTCTTTTTTAATCGTAAGAACACTGGAGATATAAATTCACCAGGTTCATGATCACATTTTTCAATAACCTGCTTGTTCAATAGTTCTAAGATAAGTGCATCAAGAGCTTTCTCCTCATATTCACTAAAATTAGGTTGTTTATGCTTGAAATGTTGTATTGGGGGGGATTGAAACATAATTTTGTACCCCATTACTATGTCCAAAATAGCTTTATCAGAAGTGATTTTTTCCCAGGCTTCCTGGTGAAATCTTAAGCGTCCTGCCGCTACTATATTTTTGTTTGCCAGTGTATTCTCACTGTTAATCACAGGTTTCTCTGTGTGTAAAGTAACATTTTGAGCACTGCTTACCTGAACATTAGTAACAGGTTTGCTAGGTAAGCTCATTTTCTTGCCACTTGATTCTGGGGTTGACTTCTTGCCATGTTTTTGTACCTGCCTTTGTTTCTTCCAATGGGGTACCTTCCCCGGCTTAAAAAAGGAAATGGTTTCCTTTGTTCACTCCTTCCCTGTTGGCTGTTGGAGTTGGCATTGTGCCTTCTTTGTTTTGATGTGATTTTTGATGTCACTTTACTGGCCTCTGTGAGTTCTTTCACAGCTTTCCCCAGTTCTGACCCAAAAAGTAGATCTTTAATTGGAGTTTGATCACTGCAGAGCAACTTGTATTCAGATCTCATATCTGTTTTGAACAGTGCTCTGCGTCTCAGATCTATTTCATGTGATGAATCACAAAGAAGGGATAACCCATCTGAGAGTGTTTGCATGGCAGTGTCTGCCGCTGGGTCTGGATGTGTAACTTTCATGAGGACAGTAAGCACTTGAGCTACGGCTGTTATGCCCTTGACCAGTGTTTTTTGGGCTTTCTGTAACATGACATCATCAGTCTTGGTGTCTTTACTGACATTATTGAATATCTCTGGATTGACACGCACCACTTCCAGCCGTTTACAATTTCCTGGTGTTGGAAACTTGTCCATTAGCTCATCACGTGACTCTTTGCTCACGCCAATGCTTAGCAGTTCAGTCAGTAATTCCGACAAATCTGTATTTAAATCTTCTCCATCTTGTTGTGGTTTGTTGACTACTTTTGCCATATTAGTTAGAACACCAAACTGTTTCTTTGCCTTTTTTGGCGGAGGCTCGGGGATTTCCCCCTCTTCAGCTTCTGTATTGTCCTCGGGAGCTGGTTCACCTCTTTTATTAACTTCATCGTCAGTGTCGGATGACATTTCGTCGTCACCCGCCTGGAAGTTATCATAAGCTGTTTTGATTTCCTGTACTACAGGCGTGAGGTTTGCCAGTGAGCCAGTTATGGATTTCAACTGAACTTTAATCTCCTCTACGTCCGTGCTTAAAGACGCTGAGCTCGTAGAAGCGCCTGACAATTTTGGCGCCAAAACATGGCCGTTGTTTTGCAAGGTTTTTCCCTCGGCCTTTTTGCCTGTTTGCTTTTCAGCAGGCTTCTTACCCTTTCGGGTGGGTTTGCCAGTGTTTTCTTTTCCTTTCGAGTATCTTTGCTGGCATGATTGTCGAGTTTCTCGACTGTTTCCTCGCCTATCAGGCTTTCGCCTCGAGGTTCATTGATTCTGACCTCGTGGTCTCCCATTGAGTTTTGGCGAGTGTTGAGAGGATTTTCCAACTCTAAGTCCAGACTCATCACCTCCTCAGCGATATTTCATAAAGGGCTTTCGCCTAGTGTCTGAACTGTGTTGTTTAGAAAACAGAAAAACTTGAAGATAAATGCAAAAAACACGAATTTGTTAGGTAGTTTCAAAGCGCGACTTCTCTCCACTGAAGGATACGCTCTAATGATCTCCACTGCGCATGCGCTTATCTCATGTGATCTCGAATATGCAAATGAGGAGGTAGAACTGTGTGTGCATGGTCTAGCACATCATATTGATCTCCTGGGTACTCTACCACAAAGTGGGTTACTGTACTCGAATCTAACTGGCAGCATTTTTTTTATACAAGAACAATTTTCATTTTTCAGGCTACATGTGTTCTTATGTATAAGGTACAATTTTGACCAAATTTCAGCCTGAGTGTTCTTAAACCACATGTTCTTTTATGCGGGTTTTTACTGTATAATTTAAACTGTGCACACCAACACCAGGGGTTTCAATAAGTTTTGAAGTAGCAGGCTCAGTATTGGAAGTAGGCGGCTGGGCTTTAGGGTCCCATATGAAGGTCATAAGGCCTGAGTCTTCTAGGGGGTAGGGGGCATCCTTTACGATGAGGGAAGATCAGTTTTTTTTACCCCCGGGAAATTTTGAAAAATTTTGAAGGCATTTTCCTATTGGTATGTTCATGTATTCTATTGCTTTAATATTTAAGTAATAATGAAGTTGTCAGCAGTGAAGTAGATGGTGGTTCACCAGTAGCCGGCTTATATTGAAACCCCTGCAACACATAGTTGCAGTTGTGCTGTATAAACCCAGTCTAGCCAAATTTTGTGACACTGTTCCTTTACATCAAAGTTTAGATGTTGCAAGGCCTGATAGGATCAGTGGTGCTGATATAAATGCTATTTGTCAAGAGGTTAGTACTTTCGCATGCATACAAAGGTATGACTAAAGGAGGGCAGTTACATCCGAGAGGATGCTCTCTATTTAAATTCAAGCAAAGATGCCCTATGTGCACATACATTTCTTTGTAAAAAGTAAGCCAGAATATAAAGGTTTGGAAATTTTTATATCAGACAATTTTCAGGTAGTTATTTTGAAACATTGCAGTTTTACTAATACGGATGTGTATCTAATTGAGTACCTAGTCAAATCACACTAGTGGTGTAGTGTCAATGATGTGTTCTGATTGGTTGAGCTACTAGTAGCTAAGAGTGTCAGATTTGCAAATGACCAGACCAGAAATCGTTTTTGGCTATACAAATTGACCTACTAGTGTGATTTGACTAAAACAAAAAATTATTCCTCTCGCCGTCGTGGCCTCTGAGTCAATAGCTCAAGCATTATTATAATTACTCAAGTGATTATCAGAATTTCCGATCGCTGATTTGTCGAGAGGTTCGTTTTCTCTCGCTATTATTACCTGTAGGTGATTCTAACATTGAAAGGATTGGGAATGCGCGCGCGGGTTTTGTTATGATCGTGAAGAGGTCCAACAAAAACAATAAGTTTTTCTGTCTAAAACCTAATGAATCACCTTATGAAGCAATTCCACTAAAACAATTAGTCTCCTCAGGCTCCGTGATTATCGGCGAATAGTCACCGAGACGAAGTCGAGATGTCGAGATGAATGAATTCAGTCGAGATGAATTCATTATCGGCGAATAGTCACCGAGACGAAGTCGAGATGTCTATTCGCCGATAATAACGTCGCCTTCGGCGACTAAATATTAAGTAATGGTCCGTACCTATAAGAACTAGGCAAGCCAACGGCAAAGCACGCCGGAATGCAATTAATTTCTATTGACAATATAGGCAATTTCATTGGCTTAGACATGAAAATCAGCAAATTCATTATGCTAGAAAAACTTGTTTGAGGATTGTTAGGGATATATAAGCACATGTGGTACTCACAAACAGGATATGCAATTTTAAAAGATTTTGTACGTGGGGAACCTAGCGTAAAATGCTGATTCTCACTCCTTTGTTCTTCTTTAATGTGATTGGCCTAGAGACTTTTGTTGCCATATGTTCTCAAAGCAAGTCGAAATCTATCAATTTTTTACTTTTATTATGTTACTAGTCATGATAACTTTCTGTGGTAAAAAAAATGGGGCATATCCCGCGTGGGGAACCATCAATGCCGTAGAACAATGGAGGTTTGCCTAGTTCTTGCATGGATGATTACTTAACGTGAGAAGGGCATATACGCCCAAGTGATCCAGGGTATTTGTCACTGATTGTAGATGAGTAACGAATGGCTTTTTTTTCATTTCTGTTTTCCAGGCTGGAATGCAGGCTGTCAGAGAGAACCGATACATCATCTTAGCTAAAGACTTCGAAAAAGGCTA
Source organism: Scolanthus callimorphus (assembly GCA_033964015.1). NCBI lineage: Eukaryota > Metazoa > Cnidaria > Anthozoa > Actiniaria > Edwardsiidae > Scolanthus > Scolanthus callimorphus. The sequence goes on from CM066923.1 coordinate 23,630,623, forward strand.
CAAGAACAACGTGAAGAAGGACGAACAAGAGCACGAGTTCTATAAATAAACATTCCTCTATTTACCCGCTTTGAATAAACCTCTCGGGCTTTGCCCTCCATCGGTATTACATGTCTGTCGGTAGTTCTCTATCATGCCGATAAACACCTCTTGCTGGACACTCTATCGTGTGTACAGTAACAGTATGGCCTACTACCGTGTTATGTCAGTAAATGCCATCATGTTTTATCAAACTGTGGTGATATTTGAGTTACCCTGCGAGCACTGGCTTCCTCCTCTCTTAGGCTCGCCGTCGGCCTAAGAGAGGAAAAAACCACTGCACGACCGGGTATATTTGAGTGAGATTAATGAGATTAAGTGTAAATGAACCGAGTGGAGCGCAATTCGCATACGTGTCCTTCCAAAATCACAAGTATGATTCCCCCCCCCCCCCCACGCACACACACAAATCGTTGCAAACAATCAAATTTATCGTAATAAGCACGTGCCTAAAATATCCAAGCAAGCGAAGATACAGCACCCTCACACTTCGACCAGGGAAACATTTGAGTGCTTTTCCGTTCAGCCAATGGGCGGAACGCTTAAAGGTGGGGCAGAGTGATTTTAGTGGAGATGCACTACGTGTCTCACCTACAAATACACTCTCGCGGATTTCATATCACTGCTGTCATAGTGAAACCAATCGCAAAATCACAGTCGTACGAAATAATGCTTTATCTTCACGCACTGTTGATTATTTCCGCACAATTTTAATTACCTGAGCGCATGATAATTATCTACACGCACAGTTCTAAATTTTCCTCACAATTCTAATTACCCACGCGTATGATAATTACATACGCGGAATGTTATTTTGTTTACTCGCAATTCTAATTATCTAATACGCACTGTTCTTTCTTTACTCGCAATTCCTACACGCGCATGATAATGATATACATGCACCAGTTGTTTGTTTCCTCGCAATTCTAATTACCAATGCGCATGATAATTATCTAGACGCAATTTATTGTTTGTTTTCTCAATTCTAATTACCCACGCACATGACAATTATCTACGTGCACTGTTCTTTGTTTCCTCGCATATCTAATTACCAACGCGCATGATAATTATTTACACTCAGTTGTTTATTTCCTCGCAATTCTAATTACCCACGCACATCACAAATATCTACACGCAGTTGTTTGTTTCCTCCCATTCTCGAACACAGAGCTCCCTGGCTCGTAACTTTGCGGTGGAGGCTCTTGGGACAGCCACTTACGCATCCGCTGAGAGAAAGACCTTAGCGCATGCTCCCACGCGCAAAATTAGCCAATCAGCGATGGCCCTCGAATGGATGTCACCAGAGCCTCCCCTGCGAGCAGACGAGCCGGGGAGCTCTGGGTACGAGAATGGTTTCCTCCCAATTCTAATTACCTACGCGCATGATAATTATCTACACGCACTGTTCTTTGTTTCCTCACAATTCTAGTTACCTACGCGCATGATAATTATCTACACTCACTGTTCTTTGTTTCCTCACAATTCTAATTACCCATGCGCATGATAATTATCTACACGCACTGTTCTTTGTTTCCTCACAATTCTAGTTACCTACGCGCATGATAATTATCTACACGCACTGTTCTTTGTTTCCTCACAATTCTAGTTACCCACGCGCATGATAATTATCTACACGCTTCTTTGTTTCCTCACAATTCTAATTACTCACACGCATGATAATTATCTACACGCACTGTTCTTTGTTTCCTCACAATTCTAGTTACCTACTCGCATGATAATTATCTACACGCACTGTTCTTTGTTTCCTCACAATTCTAGTTACCCACGCGCATGATAATTATCTACACGCTTCTTTGTTTCCTCACAATTCTAATTACTCACACGCATGATAATTATCTACACGCACTGTTCTTTGTTTCTCACAATTCTAATTACTCACGCGCATGATAATTATCTACACGCACTGTTCTTTGTTTCCTCACAATTCTAATTACCCATGCGCATGATAATTATCTACACGCACTGTTCTTTGTTTCCTCACAATTCTAGTTACCCACGCGCATGATAATTATCTACACGCACTGTTCTTTGTTTCCTCACAATTCTAATTACCTACGCGCATGATAATTATCTACACGCACTGTTCTTTGTTTCCTCACAATTCTAGTTACCCACGCGCATGATAATTATCTACACGCACTGTTCTTTATTTCCTCACAATTCTAATTACCCATGCGCATGATAATTATCTACACTCACTGTTCTTTGTTTCCTCACAATTCTAATTACCTACGCGCATGATAATTATCTACACGCTTCTTTGTTTCCTCACAATTCTAATTACTCACACGCATGATAATTATCTACACGCACTGTTCTTTGTTTCTCACAATTCTAATTACCCATGCGCATGATAATTATTTACACGCACTGTTCTTTGTTTCCTCACAATTCTAGTTACCTACGCGCAATCACTATTATCTACACGCACTGTTTTTTGTTTCCTCACAATTCTAATTACCAACGCAATTCTAGTTACCCACGCGCATGATAATTATCTACACGCACTGTTCTTTGTTTCCTCACAATTCTAATTACTCACACGCATGATAATTATCTACACGCACTGTTCTTTGTTTCTCACAATTCTAATTACTCACGCGCAATGATAATTATCTACACGCACTGTTATTTGTTTCCTCACAATTCTAGTTACCTACGCGCAATCACTATTATCTACACGCACTGTTTTTTGTTTCCTCACAATTCTAATTACCAACGCAATTCTAGTTACCCACGCGCATGATAATTATCTACACGCACTGTTCTTTGTTTCCTCACAATTCTAATTACTCACACGCATGATAATTATCTACACGCACTGTTCTTTGTTTCTCACAATTCTAATTACTCACGCGCAATGATAATTATCTACACGCACTGTTATTTGTTTCCTCACAATTCTAATTACTCACGCGCAATCACTATTATCTACACGCACTGTTTTTTGTTTCCTCACAATTCTAATTACCAACGCAATTCTAGTTACCCACGCGCATGATAATTATCTACACGCGCTTGTTTGTTTCCTCCTAATTCTAATTACCAACGCGCATAATAATTATCTACGCGCACTGTTCCTTGCTTCCTTCCAATTCTAATTACCCATGCGCATGATAATTATTTACACGCACTGTTCTTTGTTTCTTCACCATTCTAGTTACCCACGCGCGTGATAATTATCTGCACGTACTCTTCTTTAATTCCTAAAAATTCTAATTACACCAACGCACATGACAATTTTCTACACGCACTGTTGTTTGTTTCCTCACCATTCTAATTAACCACGCGTATGATAATTATCTACGCGCACTGTTTATTTCCTCCCAATTCTAATTACCAACGCGCATAATAATTATCTACGCGCACTGTTCTTTGTTTCCTCGCAATTCTAATTGCCAACGCGCATGATAATTATCTACATGCAGTTGTTTGTTTCCTAAAAGAGAGATACAGTGGAAAAGCCTCTGCTAGCAGGGTAATTATCTACAGGCACTGTTCTTTGTTTCCTGACAATTATATTTACCCACGCGGATCATAATTATCTAGACGCATTTTTCTTTGTTTCCTCGCAATTCTAATTACCAACGCATATGACAATTATCTACACGCACTGTTGTTTGTTTCCTCACAGTTCTAATTACCTACGCGCATGATAATTATCTACACGCACTGTTGTTTGTTTCCTCGCCATTCTAATTACTCACGCGCATGATAATTATCTACACGCACTGTTCTTTGTTTCCTTACAATTCTAATTACCCACGCGCATGATAATTATCTACACGCACTGTTCTTTGTTTCTCACAATTCTAATACTGACGCGCATGATAGTTATCTACACGCACTGTTGTTTGTTTCCTCACAATTCTAATTACCCACGCGCATGATAATTATCTACACGCACTGTTGTTTGTTTCCTAAGAGGAGGTCTGTCAGTCTTCCCGTGAGCACCTGCGCGAGATTTTTTGAAACTACCCGCCAAAACGGACAATGTTCCCGGGAAAAAAGCGTGAAAACAGATCTGAAATCCCTCAATAAAAATCTCTTAAGACCACCATTATATGCAATCTGATAAGTATACATAAACGTTTATGAAATGAACTCGTGGTTTAGCTAAATGTTCACTTCATAATGTCAAGCAGGCGGAAAATAACAAGGGCGCAACTTGCCGTCAAATCTCTGCACGGACATTTTGTCCAGGCGATGGCTTTGTTTACATTTTTCATTAACCAAAATCTACTATTTCTAGCCAATTGCCCTCTGATTTTATTGAGTATTATACTTAAGCAAATCTCTTTGATTTTAAATCTTATTCATTATCAGAATTGCCCTCTCGATTTCTTGTTGAATTTGGGACTGGAAAGTAGACAACCGAAACAACGGTCGGCCTTCGTGAGCACTGCAAAACACGTTGAAAACCTAAGTCTCACCACTCGCGAACGGGGTCGATCCTGAACTTAATATCTAAAAAAATATTCAAACGCGATACATTTCTGCAATACAAAGTCCGGAATGGTTTCTTAGCTATATTTTAAGCAATATCTAATGTCAGAAAGATATTTATTCGCCGAAAAATATGGAAAAATGTGAACAGAAAAGTGCTAGAGCTCGTGCGAAAAGCCGTTGTGATTGCGCGAGAGCGCGCGCTAATCTAAGGAGAATTGAGATTTCATCGACGAAAATAAGCTTGCACTGCTTGTAAACAAACAAAATCTGCTTTCTTCAAGCGACGACGGGAAAACAAAATGTCACAAGACTTTGCAAACATGTGAAACTTGTCAACATGATGTTTATGCTTCCGCTGACTTCATCGTAGCAGAGGTGCAAGATCATTTTTTCTGCGATAAAGGCCGGAGCGCTTAAATTTGTGACCTTCACAAAATCCTCCTTGTTCAACTGCCGAATCGCGCGCGCGTCATCCGGCCATTTATAATATGGCTCAAAAGCGATGCATTATGGGAAGACTGACAGACCTCCTTTTGTTTCCTCACAATTGTAATTACCTACGCGCATGATAATTATCTACACGCACTGTTGTTTGTTTCCTCACAATTCTAATTACCCACGCGCATGATAATTATCTACACGCACTGTTCATTACTACCCTTCGCCACCGCGCGATAAAGCGCAAAGAAAACAACACCGATATGAGTGTGACTCGTGCTGGGTGCCTGCGGACAATGGTACCACGCTTTATTTATTTATTCTACACATAGGTCTACTAATACAGTAAATCAGGTGATATTATGAGCTCTTATGACAAATGCATAAGCCTAATAGCTAATACTAAATACAATGTACATCCAAAAACTTAAGTGCAAGTGCAGTTACAAGAATTCCAAAAATTTCTTATGTATACCTAAAAAAAAAAAAAAAAAATACAATTCAAACATCAGCGCCCGATACGAAAACCCGGGATAAAACCCGTAAGGCAAAAAACCCGGGAACGTACTCCTCGATCGAATGCGCTGATTTTAGTCTCGAGGATTAAGACTTTGACTAAACATCTCATGAAGTTTGGTAACAAAATACTCTACGGCGTCCAACAGGCGAGATGAAAAATTATCATAATTCTGTCGTATTTATACGAAAATTTCTAAAACCTTATGCTAAACGTAGTTATGTAATCTTACATCATAAAACAATTGTTTTGTCGCGAAGAACAAACAATTATATAATTGTGATTCCATATGCTCAGAACCGTACACGATGTTACGTTGGAAAGCATTTATTCATTACTACCCTTCGCCACCGCGCGATAAAGCGCAAAGAAAACAACACCGATATGAGTGTGACTCGTGCTGGGTGCCTGCGGACAATGGTACCACGCGAGGCTAACAAAGACGAGAATCGACCGTGATTAATAGGGAACCTGAACATATGTTAACACGATATTACAAGTTAATGGCTTTAGGAACCTTTAACTTATCTTCTATGCTGATATTAATATAACTTTGTTTAGATTTGGCTGATTTCCAGCCAGCATGCTTATCGAGTAAACCTTCAGAAACACCGGCTGCATATGAAGCATTTGCGCCCCCCTTTTAAGGCTATGAGTACCAAATGCCTTGACATCTTCTACAAACAAACTAATAGTTTCCTTGAAAATTTCTCTTACTCTAGAATAACTGATTGAATGCTGAAGTGCAGAACCATTAGAAGAAAGCCTACAAACTAAAGGTTGATCAGGACTATTTGGCAATTTAGACAAAAGTTTCTCAGTGATACAAACAGGACATGAGATCTTATTCGATCTGGCAAAATAGAAATTGTGACCACGCGAGCGCTGGTCGTTTTTACGCTTCGAACATAAAATAGACATATGATCATGAAAAACTGAGACATGACTTCTGTTGATGTGAATTATTTCATCAGACCGCATGAGGCCAGCAAAAGCTATGATGAAAATAAAGCACGTCCTCAAATTATATAGAGAAGCCTGAGGAGTATTAAATCTCTCTGCAACTTTAGAAATTATTTCTATATCTAAGGACTGTTTTCCTTTAACGGGCTTACCCAAGAAACGTTTCGAAGCTTCTAAAAACTGTTTCACCAAACTACAATCTGTCGGGGAAGAAACCCCAGCTAATTCATGTGCCCATCTCACGCCATAAACGGCTGCCTCAATCGGCGCAGGAGAATTACAGGTTTCGGCTTTCTCTCTAAGATACAGGCAAAATAAAAAAGGTGGAACAGGAAACCGATTTAAGCAGAGATTTTGTTTTTCCCATTTTTTCCAGTTAAGCCAGGCATTTTTATACTTTACATTAGTTGATGTAGCTCTGCAGTTAAGAATATAACTAGGAAGAGAGTCGGCAAGACTCTTTAGTTTGTCGCTCTTGAGTTCTTGCCTGTTTGACCAAATTCCAGCTTGGAACACATCTGAAAGAAGGAATCAAAGGAGAAAAAACACAACGAAAGTGCGAGATCTAAACTGAACCAGTAAAATCCAGTCTCAATGCCAACATTTTAAATTTCGGAGTAGACAAAAGGCAGATTTCTTATTAGAATACACAATGGTGGATCCCCTACCAGGAATAAACGTGTCCACAAACTTCGGCAAATACAAGTGATCCTTAACAAAATCCACAAAACGGCGCTCACGCGAGCATAATAACGGCCAAAATGCAGCAGACTTCCATTCAGGTACAACTAACGTGCCCTTAGCCTTACAAGACTCCATATGAAATAAAACTGCGCTGACCAAGTAAGGTGGTGGACAAACATAATTGTTGCATTCTTTACCCCAGTCTTGCGTAAAACAATCTACGGCTTCTGTGCCAGGGCACCAAAACTTAGAATTGAAACGGGGCAATTGGGAATTGTAATGACAAGCCATTCTGTCCACATGAAATGGACCCCACCTATTAGAAATTAGCTGAAACAGCTTTCGGTTTAACATCCAATCATCTGGATCCACAATACGACTTAAATAGTCGGCAAACTGATTCTCAGCTCTGGGTATCCACTGTGCCTGAAAGGAAATACAATTAGTCATACAAAAATTAAAGATACTGAGAGCAATCTGCTGCAATTGCGCTACACGACTACCATTATGTACTATACGAACCACATTCTGGTTATCTGAAAAAATCTTTATCTTTTTTCCCGAAACAACACCCTTAAAACTTTTTAGGGCTAAAAATATAGCCAACAACTCTCTCAAGGAGGAACTCTCTTTCTTCTCTGATTCATCCCACATTCCAGAGCAAATTCTCTGATCGCCGTCAAAAGCGATATGCGCACCATACCCAGAATCACTGGCGTCGCAGATTAAAACTGCGCTAGACGACAAAGGTCTATTAATCGGATAGCCATTAAAGGCTTCATCATGAGACCACCAGAATTTTAGCTCATGCAATACTCCCTCTGGTGCGAAAAGCACGTCATTCCATGAATTTCTCATTTGAACAAAAAAATACATTTGCCTAGTGAACAACCTGGCAATAGGCCCAATGGCAACAGAAAGAGATATTACTAATCCGGCAACACTAGCCACACCCCTAACTCTAAGGTTAGGAAATTCGTTAATGAGCGTAGTCAAGTTTGACTTCAACTTTTTAATTTTCTTGTCGGGAACGATAAAACGCATTCTAATCGTGTCTATAACGACACCCAACCATTCCCCCAATTGACGTGGCTCCCAGTCCGACTTCTTAACGTTAAATTTCCAACCGGAATTCTCGAGATCGGATTTAACCAACAAACTCGCAGATTTAGCATCTGACAGGGACCTGCAACCAAAAATTCCATCGTCAATATACAGAATGGCGAAAATACCCATAGTCCTCCAGCGTGCCACAAGTGGCTTAAACATTTTAGTAAATAAATGACAAGCGGAAGAAAGCCCGAAAGGCAAAACTCTGAAAACAAAGTACTTTACCTGACCGTTGTAAGACCAAGAAAATCCTAGAAACTTCCAGAAATTAGGATTAATATCAAGGTGATGGTAGCCAGATTCTATGTCGAATGTAAAGAACCAGAAGTTTTCTCTAAACATAGTAGCTAGCGTAGGCAAGCCTTCATACTTAAATTTAAATTTCTTGATAAATGGATTAACGGACCTACTAAGGTCAAGAACTAAACGTAACTTACGGCCGCAAACTACTGAAAGCGGATTACAACAGTATGGTCTCGAAAAACTTCTACAGCACATTTATTAAGCAAGAGTTCATTAATTGCTTGGGCAACAAAATCTGCGTTATCTAAGGCGCTTCTATTGTTCTTGATAAAGCAAGGCGGAGGAAAGCTAATAAATGGAATCATATAGCAGTTCAGAAGAACTCCAATAACTAGAGCTGATAACTGTAAATTATTGAACCACCACGCTTTTGACGCCGATATGCGGCCTTGCACAGACTGAACAGTAGTAGACTGAGTAACGTCAGCGCTCTTGAATTCAAACAAATCTACTAAATTAACGTCACCTGTCTCCAACTCGCAGAAACGAGTATCATGAAATCTCTCCCCATCACTTGCTTCCTTGGGCCGGCATAAGGGAGGCTGGGGCAGCTGCGAACTGTGGCGCTTGACGAGCCTGCCACGAGAATTGATTTCCGCCGACATTGGCTGTGCTTGCATTGGACCCTCTTGAACGGTAACAATTTCTCCAAAAATGGCCGGGTTTACCACAGAGGAAGCATCCGCTCATAGAATTGAAAAAAGGAGCACCATTAGAAATTGATGAACTAGCACGTCTATAATCAGGCTTAAATCTGTTATCTTTCTTTGCCTTTTCCGCTTTCTTTTTCTCCCTTACAGTTTGTACTTCCTTAAGCACTTTACGTATACGCTTTTCGTCACTTTCATCTTCTGCGATTGGTATTTGCTTGTATTCGGATACAAAGTCCCAGCCATGTAAATCAGCTAATACAATATGTTTCATGCGATTGGCAATAAGTGCCTTACCTTCTTCGAGGGCGTTTTTCACTTTGAGTAGTTGACCAGAATGTAGATCCTGCGTTGCGCCATCTAGAAGACACGCCAGCTTCTCCTGGTGGCCATACTGCTCCTCATTTCCCTTAGCTTTAAACACATGACGAGCAGAGTTTTCTAACCGCATTTTTTTGACTGCAGAATCTATGGATTCCTCACTTTGTCTCTTTAACTCATTTTTAAAATTTCCTAGCTCAACAGACAAAAAACTTTTCAGCTCAGATAGAATCTGAGGAGAACACGAAGCCGAAGGACCGGCAACTGGCTCTTCCGGATCGCCCATAATCATACTAGAGTTTGGTAACAAAATACTCTACGGCGTCCAACAGGCGAGATGAAAAATTATCATAATTCTGTCGTATTTATACGAAAATTTCTAAAACCTTATGCTAAACGTAGTTATGTAATCTTACATCATAAAACAATTGTTTTGTCGCGAAGAACAAACAATTATATAATTGTGATTCCATATGCTCAGAACCGTAATGAAAACGCTTTCCAACTGCACGATGTTACGTTGGAAAGCATTTATTCTTTGTTTCTCACAATTCTAATACTGACGCGCATGATAATTATCTACACGCACTGTTGTTTGTTTCCTCACAATTCTAATTACCCACGCGCATGATAATTATCTACACGCACTGTTGTTTGTTTCCTCACAATTCTAATTACCCACGCGCATGATAATTATCTACACGCACTGTTGTTTGTTTCCTCACAATTGTAATTACCTACGCGCATGATAATAATCTACACGCACTGTTGTTTGTTTCCTCACAATCCTAATTACCCACGCGCATGATAATTATCTACAAGCGCTGTTCTTTGTTTTGTCACAGTTCTAACTAGCTACACGCATCTAATTATCTATACGCACTGTTGTTTGTTTTCTCGCAATTCTAATTACCCTCGCGCATGGTAATTATGTACGCGCACTACTCTTTGTTTCCTCACAATGCTAATTACCCACCGCGCATGATAATTATCTACACGCACTGTTCTTTGTTCTTTGTTTATCTACACGCACTGTTCTTTGTTTCCTCGCAATTCTAATTAACGATACGCATGATAATTATCTAAACGCATTGTTCTTTGCTTCCTCACAATTCTAATTACCCGCGCACATGATAATTATCTACACGCACTGTTCTTTGTTTCCTCGCAATTCTAATTAACGACACGTATGATAATTATCTAAACGCATTGTTCTTTGCTTCCTCGCAATTCTAATTACCCGCGCACATGATAATTATCTTCACGCCCTGTTCTTTTTTTTCCTCACAATTCTAACTACCTACGCGCATGATAATTATCTACACGCACTGTTGTTTGTTTCCTCACAATTCTAATTACCTACGCGCATGATAATTACCTACACGCACTGTTCTTTTTTTCTTCACAAATATTCTTATTACCTACGCGCATGATAATTATCTATATAAACGCACCGTTGTTTGGTTCCTCACAATTCTAATTACCTACGCGCATGATAATTATCTACACGCACCGTTCTTTTTTTCTTCACAGCTAATTATCTGCGCGCATGGTAGTTATCGAGACACATTGTTTTTTTCCTCATTTGCCATTATCCGACACGTTTCTCTACTAGGTGCTATAGCTAACAACTATCCCCCGAAGGGGAGGTGAATAGTGGTGGATATATACCGAGACGCGAAGCATCGAGCCATATATCCACCGCCTTGCACCGACCCTGAGGGGGATAGTTGTTTTAGTATATGCCAAATCAGTAGAATAAAATACGGTGGATTAAGGTTCAGAACGCAGTATCGCGTACGAAACGAGCCGCCATTTTGAGTTTTCTCAAAACCGTAAATAGTGCTGGATATCTACTATTTCAGGAACCAATCAGAGCGCGCGAAAATGACTATTCACTGATTTGGTATATACTAATAAGCTATATAACTTATAGCCTACTAGTAGCTCAACGAATCCGAATGCAGCTTTGACAATAGACCACTAGTGTGATTTGACTAATAAGAAAAATCTCCTCCAATATTGATGAGTAGATAATTTTACGCCTGTTTGTTTTTTTTTTTGCATAAAAAAAGTGTTTGTAAAGTTTGTTATGACCTCCGCTTTAATATTCTGAAAGAACTATAAATTTTCTCGCTGCCCAGTTTCTAGCCCCTATGGTTATTTTGTAGCTTGCACTCTAATATTTAATACCATTTTATTAATAATAATCTCACAAAATTATAAAGATGTACAAACTAATAACCAAAAAAGAGAATGCAATATAATTTAATTGCGATGCCATTGGTTTGCTTTCTCATTGGCTATTTTTATCAACCAATCAAATTGCGAACTAATTACAAGCAGTGAATTACTAGCCAATCAAATTTGAGAGCAATTGTGTGACTACTAAGTAATAATGAATTAGTTTGGCTCCTGATTGGCTGGAAACCATTCAACAGCAAGTTGTAATTACTCATGTTTCTGATTGGCTAGTGATTACAGTTTACTTTCACGACAGTCACCTGAAATCAGCTCTATAGAGCAGTTTTCACATGACTGTTGTAAAAACAATTGCAATTGAGCAATCGCTAGCCAATCAGAATCGAGAGAAATCACGACTTACTCCTAAATGGCTTTTTTCTCAGCCAATTGCAAGTCGAACCAATTACTAAGTAATTACACAATTGTATTTACTACAGAATTTGATTGGCTGAGAAAAACGAGTAGCCAATGATAACGCAAAGCAATCACAATTACATAACAAGTCTTGACAGTCATGTGAAATCTGCTCTATGGAGTGCAAATAAAAATCATTGTAGTTGTTGTAAAACAAAAATTTGACAACATACGGTACTTTTCACTTGGCGGGGCCCATTTTACAAAATGATGTTGTATTTACAATAATGTTCCTATATCTCATATATTACAATTTACATACGGTCTATTATTGAACAATGGATTGTCTAACTTTTCGGATTATCGTCCCAAAAGCAATGTCGTTTTTCGGTAGCCAGATAATCAAAGTCTCTACATCTTCCGCAAGTTTTGATCCCACATCGATACTCTGTGGGCTGTCCCTCGACGTCTTGTCCTTGACAATACTTCAAATCACACGGGTACCATCCTAAGCAGACAGGAAGGCGACAAATACACGGGATTTTGTTCTCCTTTGTGTCATGGCATCTCTTTCTGGTCCTGATAGTACCAGATAAATTCTGAACTTTCGTAGACACAAAGTCTGAAGTGGAGGTGTAATTGTCTGAAATGAAAACAAACATGTAGAAAGTTACTACCATTTGCGTCCATCCATGAAGCATGACGATTTTTTCGCGTTGGTTTACGTTTCAAACGTGCACGTTTTGTCGAAAAGTAGTCGCGTTTCTCGCTCTCTGTTTGGCTGAAAAATAACGGTCTAACCTGCAGACAATCAGCCAATCAATCCATGCCTTTTAGTTGTGTTGAATTTCCAAAATTTGAGCTTTTAGTGCTTCCCATTTTTACAGGGAACGTTACGTACCCTCATGACGTACCCTCGTGACCCTCAATGTTTTGAAAATGAGCAACGTGTAACAAAGACTGTAATAAGCTCTAAACCAGCCTACTTACCAGATAAGATCCTGTTTATATCTTCTTTCTTGGCAAAAATAAAGCCCACCTCATCACACAACTTATGGGCAGGATCAGACAGCACACCAGGCTCTACTGGGACCAAGTGGTCGAGAACTATCTCCTCTGTGCCGAGATCATCCTCTGGACTTCGAATAGTGTCTGGATTTTTCTGTCACATGTAAAATGCAAGTTAGAGAACAACAAAAAAGTTATGGATTTCAAGAATCAAATATGATTCATCATTGCATATGATGAGCTGAGACCACTCTTGGGAAACTGAAAGAAATTCAAGCCTATTGACATTGACCTGACTTCAACTCGGTTGTGGGTTTTCAGCAACTCAGATTGTTATTACAGCAGATTGTGTTTGACTGTTTAACCGTTGCGTTTGAAGGTTTGAAAGTTGCGTTGTGAGGCAAAAAGTGAGACGTTTCCAAGGGCAACTGCAATGTTTATTTTTCACTGACCAATCAGAGAGGGCAGAACTCTTTTGTTCTTCACAGAAATGTCTTGTTCCATCCTAGAAACTTTCCAATGCTCAAACATAACATGCGATCCGTTACGGTTAAACAGTCAAATGCAATCGGCTGTACTAGGGGTAACGATGGGTACCTGTAAAAAATCTCTGAATCTCAGCATTTTTTTCACACGTCTCAGAGTCTTGTTTTTCTCAGAATTTTGGCTGTCTCGGAGTATCAATTTTTTTCTACCATGGTCTTGGAGTGTCTATTTTTTATTTACATGTAAAGTGAAGCATGACACCATTAGATGATCATACCACTGGATAACACATGATAAGGGGTGGACCATTAGAAGTTGGGGGAGGGGGGGTGGCAATTCCCAAAAAAAAATTCGCGCAAGACCAATCCTTCCAAAAAAAAAATCTTGCAGAGATTCAAGCTAGGAAATAAAAATCCTACAAAGACATGGCTTGGGTTCTCATTAAAAAGATGTCTTAAGTAGTTATTCCAGCAACTTCTCTTTTGCATTTTTCTACTTCACTTAATAAAAATTTCGGCGCGCTTCGCGCGCATTAAAAATATACCATCAAACATATAGTCGGTGAGAACTCACGCACCGAAGACACTGCCCTCGCGCCGCTTACAAGAACAAGTGTATCTTGCAGAGGAAAAACAAACTCTCCCAAAAAATGCCCTGTAGTGATAGGCCTGGCAGGCAGTCACTATGTTCGAAAGAATCACACTTAGGTAAGCGTGAGTTCGACGTTACAAGTATAGAAATTCGTCATGTGGACTAAAACCTACAGGCATTGTTTATTATACACAAAAACGGAACGTTCGTCTACCCTTTTTCTGAGACTTGATGAAATGCGTTTATAAAAATTCGAGCGCGCTTCGCGCGCAACGAAAGACAAAGACTTCTACCATGTCCAATAGTGGCCGGGGGATGGCGAAAACGTTTAACAGCTTCATTCTTTTTTAACGGCAACCAATAAAAATTTATCATTAAAAAAATTGTTGTATCTATACATACAGCAACAAGATTTTCTTAATCCATTTCTGAACCAATATAGTATATAGTATAAGGAAATTTTGTTGATTTGTTGATGCAGATTTGGACGGCCTGTGGGAACGGAACGCCACGGGAACAGGTAGTGCTCGATGCGCAAGATACCTCTCATGGGTTTATCCTTTTCCACTTTTTTTGTGTGTGTCTGCGAAAAAAAAATCGTACATGGCCTTCGAGTCTGAAAAAAATTCCTGCACAACCTGATCCCCGAAAAAAAAATTCATACGCAAAATTATTGCCACCCCCCTCCCCCAATTTCTAATGGTCCACCCCTAACTATGCATTAATCTAACCAGCGACCTTGACCCTCGACTCATATTGTGAAATTTGTCAAAAGTATCGGGCTCAGATTCTGAAATGCAGGTCTTGGCATCTCTGCAAGTCTTGGATTTACCCATCGCTACCCTTATTACTGTCCCATTGCCTAGAAGACTGGCAAATAGACCTTGTTAAGGTTCTCTTCTTTTGAAACGAGGTCTTGTGAGACCTCTTGTGAGGTCCTCAAAATTAGTAGTTTTGCAAAGTTTGAGAGTACATTCTTTTAAAATTGTGAATAAATGTTTTTTTTTCAACTTTGCAAATCTTGCCTACCTGATATAAAACTTACAAACTTTGATAAGCCTTATTGTTGAAATTTGTAAAGTCTTTGCACTGAAACTTGGCAATTTTACTAATTTCTAGGTGCTCTAGAATGCTCATAGCTGCTGTTAATGGATTTTCCCTAGCCTAATCTGGAAAATACAAAAAGCCTCAACAAGGTCTATTATTGTTTTAACTTAAAAGTGAAGTAAGCCAATGCTTTAATTATGCATTACCTGCCGAAGCTTTGACATGGCATCAGATGATATGTATTCCCCTTCACCAATCTTGATAGCAAAGCATGCCACTTCATAAGAATTCTCAGCCATGTCAATTTCTCCAAGAGCTATAACTTTAAAGATCTGTACATTCTGTAAAAAGAATTTGTCATAACTTTAAAGTGTATGGATTTTTCTCACTTTCCCATTTTCCTGTTTGTGTCCAGTATGCCTAGTGGAGGGGACTCCATATTTTTGGGGCGGGGGTGCTCGTCGTACCTTTTAGGGTTTAAAATCAGGCCTCTGGTACCTTTTAGGGGGTAAAATTAAAAAAAATTTCCAGATAGGTATACTGTTAGAGGTCTGCTCAAGCAAATCAAGGAAATCACACTTGTTGGTAGCCTGAATTTCAGACATATTTTTCCTCATAAAAAAGACAAGAGAAAATTACGTCCTGTTGGTACCTTTTAGGGGTCCAAATCAACTAAGCCACACCATTTTAGGTACCTTTTAGGGGTAAAATCGAAAGTTCCCAACGTAGCACCCCGCCCCAAAAATAGGGAGTCCCCCCCCAGGCCAGTATGCAGCTGAATCTGATTCCAAAATTTGTGTGCGCTTGAGAGGACTAAGTAAGCAGTTGACATGTTGACAAGTTTACATATTGAACCAGTTGATGCATTGACGTGTAGACAAGTTGATGCGTTGACAAGCTGACAAGTTTTGGGAATGTATAGCTATACACAAGGGGGTATTCTGTAGCCGCTCCCAATAACAATTTATACAACAACACTAGGAAAACACACGCTCTGATTGGCTGACAGGCTGTGTGTTATTAGAGTACACATGCACGATTGACGTGCATGTGCACTTATGCACGTCAACTGTGCTCCAACTGCGTCTCGTTGTGTACTTTTTTGTCATCTGTGTATCTATTACAGTACACATGCATGCAAAATGAGATCTATTTGTTAAATAGTTAAATAGACACTATCAAACATAATTTTCCCATTCCATTCAAATATTTATATCATTTCAGTTATTTTTGTTACGCCCTACCTAATTCCTTTGGGTATGTAATTAAACTTAACTTACTTATTGTAAGCTTTTATAAGTTATTGTCTGGCATGGCATGACATCAACAGTTGAACCATGGAGTTTTATGCGCATAATAACTCCATGGTTGAACACATCATTTGTTCAGATCGAAATTAGTTTATCTAATATAAATTCATGTGATAAAAGTTTACAAATTTCACACTTCAACCCCAATCACAACTAAGCGTCTTCATTTATCAGACGACGCTATTTCTTGGACGACTTAGAGTTGTCAACAAACCTTCTTGAAGTCGATCGCGATGTCAAAATATCTTCCATCATTCAGCTTGAACGAAACACTCACTAAATCCTTCTCCGGAAAAGACTCAAAAGCTTCTTTCGTGATATCGCCAGCTCTTGTTTTCACGTTAACTACCAGTTTAGCAGTCGATCCTAGAGTCAAAACAGCCAAATATAACGACAGACTTGCAAACATGCTCTTCAAGTCCGCCATTTTGTTGCGATTCTTCAAGATGCGATAGACTGGGGCTCAGTAGAAATGACTTCCGGTCTAGTACTTCCGGTAGGCGAAAGGAAATAAAAAAAGTTCTCTCAGAAGTAATGCGAAAACCTATAAAAATATTTGTAAAGCCACCAGATTTCAGAAATATAAATATTTCCACGTTTTCAAGCAAGCGTTCTTTTCTTACCTTTCCAAAAACAGCTATTCGCTCTGATTGGTTATTCCTCGATCGAAAACATTTCCGGTTTGCTCATGGAAGCGAGGCTGTGCAATGATATCTGTTTTTGTTGCGGGCCGAAGTGGAAACGTTTTGTGGGTCGGTAGCGTTTTTCCATTGATTTACTAGAGGAAAAAATATTTACTTGATATGGATCGGTTGCATAATAGTCACGTCGATGGCCCTATGGAAGGTAGGTTTAATTTTTCTATTGGAAATCTCAGATTATATTTAAGCAAGACTTTGATAGCTTTTGGCTGAGGTCATCAGATAGACTCTATCGCCCCCCATTCATTGATTCTCTCTTTTGCTCTCCAGCCTTTTTCATGGTTAAAAATAACATTTATCAAATCCAAGGCAGTTTAATTTATTCCTATACAATTGATTTGATCTTTGCTTGGGTCTTCGATGTCCAAACGGGGTTGCCTCGGGAATTTTTCACCGGTATGGTCAGAAGAACCTCGCGAACTCTGAGGATTTTGCCGCACAGAAATAGCTTTGAAATGAATGATTAAAAGGATCCGATGTAATAACAACTGCCTCCATCCTGTCGAACAACATTTAGACCTATATTATTAAACGATTATTTTCACCTGTACCCAAGAGCATTTTTTTTTTCATATAAACTATAGACCTTTGTAAGCTAAAAAGTATCGATAGGATTTTGAAATCGGCCAAGGATAGGGGTATCCGATTCCATTTAATCCAATAATTAACTGATGTTTTAAACAGCTAATATTTTCTGTCTAGCCATAAACATTAACAAGAAGGTTCAACGTTAATCAAGTTATTCGATATTGCATGAAAATTATTGCTGGAAAAAATATGTCACGACATCTTGCGTTGTTTTCTTTATCACAGTTGAATGGATAGCGAGAATGAAAATATGTCATTTTGCAGTCAGCCAATCAGAAATCACGATATAATTCTTTATGTTCGTCTTAGCCAATCAGATTCCCTGTACTATTTCCTCCTGTTGCTCAGAAAATTTGTTCAACCAAAATGGCGGACAACTTGAGCAAGAGCTTGCCAAACGAGTCTGATATTGGTCCAATTTTGCGACGGACGCAAAGTGTTACCGAAACAGATGGTTGCGCCGCTAAATCTAGTCGTTTTCCCCCAGATGCTTTGAGACGACAGAGGTTTTTATCCCATGAATATGAGGTCCACAGCCAGACTCTACCGGAGGGCAAGAAGCACGATGTTTTCGCTACGCTACAAGAAACTCTGGAGGTCCTTCGCGACGATGTTGAGACTTCCAGAGATTCTCACAAGCGAGATGACATGTGGTGTCGTCCGTTTGAAATCCCGGAGCATCCTATTGAGCAGTTGGAAATGAAAAAGGAGGAGATCAACTTGGAGCGGCAACAATCAAAGATCATGAAGGAGTCGACTTTTTCAGGAAGTGGACCTCCTCTTGCCGGAGAGCTTAGCTCGCCTTCCTCCAAGGACAGCTTGCTACAAGGTGGCAGCCTCGATAGTATACCTTTCTTCCAAAGGCTTTCTATATCTGGTGGAAATATTAGCGGGGTGAGATTATTTTTAAGCTGTCTAGTTTGTTTTATCTACTTTTAGTTTCAGTTTGTTTACTTTTTACTTTTGGGACCATCCTATATGCAAATAAGTGCTAGGGTGTAATTTGTTAGTCATTTTCGTAGGATATACTGCATAGATATGATACAGAACTGTGCTCCTTAGAGATGCACATAACCTGTACTGTTTTGTCTTGCAACTCTAATTCAAAATACGAAAGATATCTCTAGCCAAGAAGTCACCGAAATAGACCCTTCCACAATTTATTGATCTTTTGAAATCAGCAAGGTGGCAAAAATCCATCCACACCACTGATAAGAGCATCCAAAAATTTGTAAAATTGCCAATTTCCACACTGTGAAAGGTTCTAAATTGGTCAAGATACAGCCAAGTGAATTTGCGAAATGTATTGTTGTTTTGCTTGAGTTAAGCAAAAGTTTAAACATCCTCCCCACCAAACAAAAATACAAAGTTTTTTTTTCATTTTTTTTTTCGGGCATGAACAAAACAGCATAACATTTTGCAACTTCTCAGGGCTGTTTCTTTGCCATTTTACAACCTTACAGAGTAAATCCATTTCCCGAGTCAAATCCGTGTCCGAGTCAAATCCGAGCCCGAGTCAAATTTACGAGTCAATGATAAAAACTGAAATTATGTATATATAACTTATTTAGAATTTGAGTCTAGGGCTCCAGGTAATTACACTTTGTTTATTTTGGAACAGAATACATACCGATACCGTATAGCACGTCGACTGTGGCCCGTCGTTTGTCCTCTTATAAACCTGAGCTTATCTGCATTACAAGTATTTTAAAAATACCAACTATCATTGCAAGTCAGCTGAAGTCAGGCCTTTCATTCTCATTAAATAATTAATTATAATTGATATGCTATATAGTATTTTCACGCGCTTTTTGACACTTAGAAAAGTAGAAACAAAAGAAACCGCAACGTAAAGAGAAGCTTCGAGAGCGAACAAATAAGCTTCGGAGACCTGCTTGAATTATCTAAAATAACGCCTGTTTACCGCTATCAAAATTGTCGATTCTTTTTATATTATGGCCCACTAAAACTCGTATACAGTTGTTTTGCTATCTGATGATAATGTTATAATTTAGGCGATCCATTGCAATAGACCCACTTCTTTCCAAAAATAACACCATCGGCGGCGATATGCCGAACATCAAAACTTGAAAAAAAACATAAGCATGAAAGAAACCTAATTTGTATTTTCTTTGTTAAGCGTATTTTTTGCTAATCAAGCCAGGGAAAAGCCATAGTATATTTTAAATGCAGAAATTCCCCATTTGGAACAAAAATATAGCTGACTCGGACTTTTGACTCGGACTCGGATTTGACTCGGGAAACCGGTGAACTCCAACCTTACACTGTGAAACTTGGCAAATATAATTTGCTAATTTCCAAGTGCCCTTTTCAAAAGATCAAGAAACCATGGAAGGGTCTATTGGGTGTGATTAAATTACCCATCAAGAAGAACACAAAAGACATGGAGAGCACAGACAATACACCAGCTGGATGGCCAAAAGAGAAAAGCCCGAAAGTATGGGGTTTTGATGATTTGGCCATGTGAAATATGGGGTTCTGTGGGGTTTCAGGGTCAGAGAAAAAATGAAGAACAATATTTTTGAGGATTTAGCCAAATATTGGACAAAATACCAACCTCCAACCTTACAAATGCTATAGATGGGGTGTTTTGGACCTACAAAATGTTTTAACGCTGTTATAAAGCCACTTTGAGCAGGAGATTTTGGCATCTCTGCATGGAGTTAGCTTCGAGTGGAACATGGCAATTGATAATTTGAGTCAGCCACAAATTTTCCTTCCTTACAGAATCCCGATCTCACACTTCTAAAGAGACCTCTGCCAGCCCGCGATGAGTTCCCTGTTGTACACGTGTGACATGCATGATCTCAACTCATGGCAACAAATAACATGCAAACTAAAATTACAGGGAAACAGGTTTTGAAAACCTGAAAAACAGAAAAATCCAGTCAGTCTCGTCCAGAAAATAATGTGGATAAGAAAAAAACATCAGTAAAGTCAGGTGGCGACAGGGGTCTCTCTTGCATTGTGAGAGGCCTCTGGGAAAAAGAAATTGTCCTTCCTTTAGAACATTCCTGCATTTCATTCTTGCACATTATTGCAAGTTTTCTTTGCAATTTCACCTTTCAGGTTCCAGTTGATGAGCTAAAGCAAGCATCTAAACTTCTGGTAGAAGCACTGTTCATCAGATTCAAATACATGTCCTTGAGTTTACAAAGTTTTTGTCGTGCCACAGAGCAAGCACTTAGTACTGTACATGAAGATTATAAATTAGAGAGGTTTTTACCCTCCAGAGGAATGGAAGTACCTGAGGACCGAGATGATAATAGACGTGAGTATAGTAAGATGCATCGTCATCATGGGCATTTCATCAATAATCTTTGTTCATATACACTGACCCGAAGATAGTTCATAAGCCTGTTAAGTAACCCCTGGGTTACTGAGCATTTAAAATATTGACATAAAATAATAGGCCTGTTGTCATTGAAATGCACAGATATTACACAAACTAATTCAATACTACAATTATCTCTAACTTGCATTGTTGCTATATATCCAGATAATTATTGAATTAAATTGTCAAAGTTTCTAATTTGATATCAGATATTAAAGGAAGTGTGAGATACCATACCCCAGCTAGGGTAGCTTAATTTTACAGTGTTATGCACTGAACCGTTTTTTTTTGACATTTTGGTGCCATGCTTGGCCATTAGCAAACAGATTACATTGAAAAGTGGGGCACATGTAACAAGTAGCTGTTTGTTTTGGCTTTCAATGTGACCTCTGTAGACTTCCGAGATCATCTAGATAGTTGGGTTAGACCAACTTAGGACAGATGTCATGCAAAATTTGATTTGGAATTGCAATTTTTGTGTAAAAAAAATGTATTTCATTTATTCTTTGATACTTGGAAATTCACCAAAAATATTTTATTGAATTCAATGATACTTTTATCCCACTCACCCATCATGAAAGTAACCTTTGTTTGTTTTCTCGGAGGAATTACAAATCTGATCTTCATTCAGTTTCAGCAGACAGTGATGGTAAGGCGGTCAGAAAGTTTTTAAATACAGTATAAAAATAATTTTTAATTGTAAATTTTTTAAATAAAACATCATTTGGTTTTTTAAATAATCAATGTTCAATAGATTAGCTTGCTTGTTGAAATAACGTTTTATAAGCTTGGGAGGCTATTGTGGTATTAATTTATTTTGCTATTTAACCAGCTTGCTAAAAATAAGGTGAAATATAATTTTAAACTGATTACATTGTGTGGTTCCAGAAAATACCCCCCCACCACACACACACACACACACCCCAAGGAAATTACAGTATTTGTATAATGGAAGAAATCAGTAAATTGACCTCCTCTGGAATTTCCAATCCCTTCCGTGGGGGATGGATATTTTCTGGAACCACACATTATAGGCTACCATCCTTATTGTTTACTTAAACGCACACACCTGACATGTGTTATTCTTGTATCATTCCAATTAGATGCCGTAGACTACACTGTAGAGTCACCATTTGACTGTGAAGTCCCAGGCGACTGTGGCTACACAACTGAAGTGATTGACGGGGTCATCCAAGTGATGTCTTGTAAGAGAGACAAGACAGCCAAGCCCAGCAACTGTACAGTTCATCCATTTCCTGATCTGCAGGAGTTCTTTGAGGACCAGAACATCTTACTGGCACTTTCCACTCATGGGCCAATGTAAGGGACATAATACAGTACAAAGATTATTATATCAGGGCTGGAGATTATATAGTAATACACAGGGGATGCCATCCTTCGGACTTAAGAAATCATGAGAAACCATGGGATTTCAGACAAAAGATGGTTAAGGGTGGCGAATGGTAGTCCAGAAAATGGAGAATCTTTTGAAATTCTTGTCTTGTAATATTGATTTCTAACAAATTAAAGCAAATATTTTATTTCATGTACCATCAGACTCCCCTTTTAAGTTCTAGATTTATTTACCTTTCCTTTGTTCTTCCCTTTTCTAGCAAATCTTTTGCATATAGACGTCTGAAGTATCTAGAGTCTCGATACAGCCTCCATACCTTACTGAATGAGATGAAGGAGCTAGCTGCAATGAAGGAAGTGCCACACAGGGATTTCTACAATGTTAGAAAGGTATGCCTACAAGAGCAGGATAAACTTAAAGAGCCTGTGTCAGCTGCCGTTTTGACAGCATAGCAACATACCAAGTCCAAGAAAGCATCTATTTCCATCGGCTGATTTAGAGAATATAGAGCAATGTTCTCAATTGAATTTGGTAAATCAAATCTGAAATTTTGTTTATAGATGTTTATTAAGAGATTTTTACACGTAATTCATCGTAATTCGTTAATACCGAACGAAAACAATAACAAAGGAGTGGCTTTAATGTAGCTTATGAACTAATGTGAATGTCTGATATTAGTCACCTTTCTTTCACAGTTTCTCAGTGGCGGATTCACAGGGGTTGCATTGGTTGCCTTGCACTGCCCTCTTGAGTTGATAATACACGAAACGATTGTATGAATTTTTTATGACACATTATTTCTAGCCACATATTTTATAATTATATGATGCACCCTTTAACTGCCATTTTCATTATTTGCGAACTCTACCGCGGTTTGGCTTCTACCAATCAAACGAGTGATCATCTTTTGGTGATTTCACGCAGGCTTTGAGAGTTTTTATTTTATCTATTATAATGGCTACGTTATAACGCTCGCTCCGATTGTGATGTCAGCAACGTTCTCGTGTCTCTCCCAACATCACACGTGCTATATTGCATCGACAAAGTCATAGAAAGTTGTGCTCTCATGCTTAAATAAGGACTGCCAATAGGCTTTAAACCTAGCCTGCGAGCCGGCTCTCCAGTGGGTTTTCCAGAGAAGAATTCGTTAGGGCGCGCGCGGGGTTCCTGTGGCGTCGGGATTCCTGTGTCGCAGGAATCCCGTGCGCCAAAAAAATCGAATATCCGAAAAAACCCACTGGAGTGCCGGCTAGCAGGCTATTTAAAACCATAAACATTTTTCACCTTTAAATGCAAACACAACTTGGAAAAAGTATGTGCGCCTTAAAAGGTTTGATGGACAGAAGCCAAAATGCAGTTTGGCGTTCAGAAATGTAAAGTGGGAGTAAAATCGCAGTAAAAAACTCTGGATCAGCCTCTGTTTCTCCTGGAGTGTAGCCTCCCCGCAGGCTCTCCTGGTGGAATTGCAGCTCGCGCGCGCACGTTCGTATGGGATTTCTGCACACTCGTTTTTGTGGGTTTCCTGTGGACTCTGAATGTAGATGTTCACACGAAGACTCTCAAAAAGCTTCTACCAAAAAACTAGACTCAAAACAACGTGCGAAAGCTTTGCCATTCCTGCCGCGTGTAGGCCGCCGCGCGCCCAATAAAAAACGAAAACTTCAACAGAAACAAAGAGAGCCTGCGAGCAGGCTACCTGGAGTGTAGCCATCCCATCCGTTCCAAAGACGTAGTTAGGAAAATTAGGTATTTTAAACTTATGAGGACATACATGTACAAACCATTATTTGCTCAAACACTGCGACTATATAGTATCTGACATTGCACACAATTTGAGAATGACAGCTGAAAGTGGCATTATGAATTGAAAATTTTGCCAGGAGCCAATGTTTTTTTTGCATATTTTGTTGGCAGGTTGACACTCACGTTCACGCTGCATCTTGCATGAATCAGAAGCACCTTCTAAGGTTCATCAAGAAGAAAATGAAGTATGAAGGAGACCTTCCCGTCATTGTTCATAATGACAAAGAACTTACACTAAGAGAAGTAAGTAGATATATCTTATTAGATGTATTTTCATGTAATATTTAACCATTATTCTGCGAGAAATGCGCAGAATATCGTCTGATACTTAGCCGACGAGGGACGCAGTCCTGAGTTGGCTAAATCAGACGATATTCTGCAAAAATCGAGCAGGATAATGGTTTTATTATTCAGCACATCGATAGCACAAAAAAATCCCAGAAATGATTAACTTTTTTGCGTAACACATCTTATTATATAGACACGAGTGTTTTACTGGGAAATACGCCACTCGTAGATCTCATACGAAGCTACATCCGGGTCCTGAGTGACATATTTTCCATATCCTCACTAGTGAGGATATCGGTCAAAACGAAAGTGCTTGGAAATCAATTTGAAATATTTTTTTCAGGTTTGTCTATATAATAAAAAGAAAATTACACGGTGGCTTGACGATATGAATTTTATTTTCTCGTGTCAAAAGTAATATTTTACTCACTCGCTGTGCTCGTTCGTAAAATATTGCTTTAGCCACTCGAAAATAAAATTCATATCTTCGCGCCACCGTGTAATATCCTCTATATATTTCCCTCAGAGACGGATATCACGGGATATATGTCATGTACAGAAGACAGCTATTGACGTTCCAATGACCATATTTGGGCAGTGCATCGATGTGCTGAATAATAAGAACGGATATTTTACGAGTTGTGGACGTATTTTTCCCTGAGAAGCGAGTAGTATAGGAGGGACCGAAATTGGTGGATTTTGTTGCGGAATGGTAATTTTGTGGGGAGTATTTCATGAGTTTTATGACGCCAACGTCCTTTGTTCTCGGAAACATCGTAAAGGAAATTTGCGATCGGAAACGGAAGCTACAGGGATTAGGCTTTTGTTGTCGGAAGCGTTCTCTATTTTTCCTACGTTGTATTGTGGACAAGAGCCTACCGGATAGCAACTTGAGCAGTAACAAGCGTGGGTGTTGTTGTCTATCCGGTAGATGTATTTTTTTAAATGTAAAATGTCCGCCAGTATTACATAAAAATACAGCTAATGAGTTATTTATTATACGACGAACAAAAATATTTTCTTTTCAAAATTCACTAGAAAACGTACGTGATTAGACTAGCACAAGATCGGGGAGCCATTAAACTGCGCGCGCAAAACCATTTAGAACTGGTTTACAGCAGTGTAATGCGGCTTTAAACCGTGTAATACGGCTCCATATCTGCACTCAATGTTGACCTTATATGGTAAAATGACGTCACCGTCGTATAATAAATTACAGTATAGACCAAGGAGGGGTCACTGCACTTTCTTGGCTGGTGACTAACGGTAGGGTGCAAAGGGTGGAACCAGAGCAGTCGTTTTGTAGTCACGATTTGAAATCCCGAGGGCAATGAATTACTGCAATTATTATAATTCTGCGAACTCTAAGCCAACTAACAAACTGCGGTTTGGCTTCCGTCAATCAAACGAGTGAACAGTTCTGGGTGATTTCACGCAGGCTTTGAGAGGTTTTGAAACTAATAAGGACTAGCTATATCAAAACGCAGTTTCGCGTATAAAAATGAAAAGTAGGAGTTCGCAGAATTATGAAAATCGCAGTAATTATGAAAATCACTTTGCATAGAAATTTAGGTTTCCAACGTTCTTTCTTTCCTTTGATTGTTTCCCCTAGGTGTTTGCCATGCTGAATCTGACTCCATATGACTTAAGTGTTGATACTTTAGATGTTCATGCGGTAAGACCTGGAACTGAGATTATGATTTAATAAAAGGGACACAAAGCGACCAGTTATAACGTCTCATCCAATAAATAATTGGTGAATCGTTTGGAAAGTACCCATTTGAAGGGGTTCATTTAGTAAATGTGCAACATAGTCGCGAGGCCATAGCTATCAACTTTGTCGGGGGGGGGGGGGAGCCTTTGTCATTCTCTGCTTTTGCTGGGGCATCAGTTTTTCTCAGGTTTTTCTCACTTGTTGACACTAAAAGTTAGATGGTCGGCCCCATGTTGAACACTATGTTGCATCATGATCAGTGATGTTGAGCCGTTCAGCATCCGTGAAAAAGATCCGTAAGAAATAGTTTTCACCCAGATACGTAGCGCAATACTTTCAAGCTTCCAAGTGTTTGTGCGAAACAATTTTTAGTAGCGTTAAGGACCGTTAACACTTGCAATTTTTGTCGCGCGAGTCGCAGCGTTTTTTTCTCGCACGTACGCGCCAGCTCAAAATCACTAATGTAAACTAGGTGCAACTCGGCGCGACCGACCGCAATTTTATCGCGTGATGTCGCGGAGATTTCAAACATCTCCGAAACTCTTTGCAACTTGATGCGATTTGAAGAAAAGAGAGCACAGAAATCGCACCGGATTTGTATCTCGTTTACACCTAGAGAGATGGAATTGCAACTCGCGCAAGAAAAATCGCCGTGACAAATCGCAAGTATAAATCGGCCTTTACAGAGTGTGTTTATGTGTTTTGTTTGTTTTTGTGTTATGATATTGTGATGGCAGCCCATGCCAGTGAGGGTTGACGTGTCTGACGAGGAATTACTGCAGAGACAGCTGAGCTGGGAGCGTGATAGTTTGTCCAGTGAGTGACAGGGTCATACTGCCACAGAAAACCCATAATTGTGCGCTCACTTAAGCTGAAGTATTTTTATTACAGTCGGCGGGCTTTGCAATGGGCTCTTCAAAAAATAGCCCCTTTCCTAACCTGCTTGCGCGGTTGCTGGGTATTTTATCGTGGACAACCGCTTGCTACGGAAGCCATCTTGGATTTTGGGGGTGAGCGCAAAAATCGAGCGAGGGGAAGGGACACACTCGCTAGACTTTTGCGCTCGCCTCCGGGACCAGGCGCCTCTCACAATCCAAGATGGCGTCCGTTCGCTGATCGGGCGCATCTTGGATTTGGGCGTCAACTTTGACTTTGAGAGGCGCGCGCCTCGCTCGATTATTGCGCTCACGCCGGGAGCGCGCGTCTCAGAATCCAAGATGGCGCCCGATCAGTGAACGGACCGGGTTTTCAGCGATTAAAACACCCAGTACCGCCTGCAAACAGGCTACCCCTATAAGGAACTCCAAATTTCCAAAAATTGCTCTACCCCTGTGGAAATTCCCGGCTCCACCCCTATGAAAATATAAAGCAAACCCTGAGACAATCCAGACCGTTACACGGCTCGCTCTTTCAGCGCGCTGGTAGCTGTCTGGAATTGATCGCGTGATCACATTTTTATGTACCACGTGATGAGTTGTTTTTTGCCACGTGATTTACAGTTGTGAGTTTAGTCTTCGTTGGAAATTAGCAAAAAAACGTGGCCTGTCAAACTCTCAAACTTTAAAAGGGCTCTCGCACGCTTAATATTCGTCCACCGTGGACATAAAATAAGTAAAATTGTAGTAATCAAAGTAATCCTCCAGATTAATAGAAAAACCTTTCAAGTTTTAGACAAATGCAATTCTTGGTTGTTTTGACCTTTTATCAAGAGGATGGAATTGGATTGCGATTTGGGCTATTTTCTTGTCAGAGAAGAAGCGTGCGAGAGCCTCTTTAAAGGCCCATAATCAACCGGGAACCTTTGCGCTTTGTTTTCAATTTGATCTTTTGTTCTTCAACAGCTGTGATTGGCTGATACTGTAGGTCCCAAAGATTTTTGCATCGGGTTCCCAACTGCAATTTTTTCTTGTGAGCCTGCAATGCGACCTGGGTGCTTATGGGCCTTTAACGCCCACAAAAACTGGTCACGTGGCACATAAATAACGCATCACATGGTACAGAAGAATGTGACCACGCGATCAATTTGAGACAGCCGTCGGCGGGCTGAAAAATCGAGAGCTGTAACAGTCTACTGGGAAGAGTAGCAAATATTCTGTGAAATTTCTGGGGTTAAAAGAAGGACCCTGTGGAATTTCCAGGGTCACTTATATGCTTAAGCATAAGAAAGTGTTCCTTACATACCCACTCACGAACACGTAACAGTTTTTACACGCGTTATTCACGTGTTGTTCACGTGTTATTTACGTTATTCACAGTATTATTCACGCATTGTCGTCTCCTTGCACCATAAACAGGACCGGAACACATTCCATCGCTTTGACAAGTTCAATTCCAAATACAACCCAGTCGGTAAGTTCACTCATCAAGAACACATTGTCTTTAAAAATAAGATGTCATACTTGTAGGCTAAGCTCTGTTAATCCTAAGCTCTGCTAACCCATACACTCATTTTTAAACCTTTATGGCAAAATGACGCCACAGTCGTATAGTATATCTCGTATCTGCACTCATTTTTGACCTGATATCATAAATGAAGTCCCAGTCGTTTAATAATATATCGTATCTGCACTCACTTGTGACTTGATATGCTAAAATGACGTCACAATCGTATAGTAAACTTGTTTCTTTGCTATTCCGATGCTAGGTGAGAGCAAGCTGCGAGAGATTTTCCTGAAGACTGAAAATCATGTCGACGGCAGGTACTTTGCTCAGTTGATGAAAGAAGTCATAGGCGATCTTGAGGAGAGTAAATACCAGAATGCGGAATACAGGATTTCTATATATGGACGGGCAAAACAGGAATGGAACACCTTGGCCAAGTGGGCGGTCACTCATGACGTCTTCTCCGAGAATGTTAGATGGGTTATACAGATACCTAGGCTATAGTAAGTATTCGAGATACAGTAAAAACCCGCATAAAAGAACAGGTGTTTGGGGGAATCAGGCTGATTTTGTTCTTGTATATTGGGTGTCTTCTTCAAAATCAGCCTGAAATTGTTCTTAAGGTGTTCTTAAAGTTGTTTCTTAACATCAAATACTGCATACACTACCAACAGTCAAATAAGGAATGTGATTGGTAGAAAGGTGACAGCCATTTAGTAACAACAATTAGACAAGTCTAATTAGACAAGTCTAATTAGACAAGTCTAACACATTACGACAAGTCTAACACATTACGACAAGTCTAACACATTATGTCAGCTTTTGATAGAACTAATCGGCGTGTGTGGGCCCAGTTACCTCAAAGTCCTCCATCGCCAATTTCCGTTTCAGCAATCCCGAGAGTGACTAGGCGTTTGTTAGCTGTTTTAGGTCGTTTTATGGCGAGAATGGAGCGAGAATCCCGATGCGGGCGCCATTTTACGGATCAAAATTCTGTCTGTGGTGAGTGACAAAACGAGGGGGTGGGGGTGTCACTCCCCAGTGACACCCCCACCCCCACCCCCTCGTTTTTTCACTCACCACAGACAGAATTTTGGCAGGCTAGAGGGTGACCGCTTAATAGAGGTTCGACTGTCTCAAATTTGCCTTCTTGTTTTTCAGTGACGTGTATCGTATTAAGGGTCTAGTGAACAACTTCCAGGAAATGATTGAGAACTTGTTCATGCCACTGTTTGAGGCGACCATCAATCCTCAGGAGCACCCAGACCTACACAAGTTCCTCACTCAGGTAACACCAGG
This sequence comes from Scolanthus callimorphus, assembly GCA_033964015.1. NCBI lineage: Eukaryota > Metazoa > Cnidaria > Anthozoa > Actiniaria > Edwardsiidae > Scolanthus > Scolanthus callimorphus. The sequence goes on from CM066923.1 coordinate 23,660,642, forward strand.
CGCCTGTTTTGGATTTTTGTGTTACGTTAATTTTTGTGTTCTTGTCATGTTTGTGCAGTTGTCTGACTTTCCGTCGCGGATACAATTTCCGTTTGACTTGAACAAAATGAAAAAAAAAAAACGATGCAGAAGGCTAGCTCGAAATTTAAGAATAACGTTTGTGCTCAATTTTACAAGTCTCTTTTTCAGTTTTAAGGAAAAATGAGTTGGTCATTACAGGTGATCAGATTTGATAGCGTATACGATGAGAGAGAGGCGTGTGAACTTAGCCTTACTGAGTTGTGTCATTACAGGTGATCATATTTGAAGTGTAAACGAATGTGAGCGAGGCGTATGAACTTAGTCTTACTGAGTTGTGTCATTACAGGTGATCATATTTGACAGTGTAAACGAATGAGAGCGAGGCGTATGAACTTAGCCTTACTGAGTTGTGTCATTACAGGTGATCATATTTGACAGTGTAAACGAATGAGAGCGAGGCATGTAAACTTAGCCTTACTGAGTTGTGTCATTACAGGTGATCATATTTGAAGTGTAAACGAATGTGAGCGAGGCGTATAAACTTAGCCTTACTGAGTTGTATCATTACAGGTGATCATACTTGACAGTGTAAACGAGTGATAGCGAGGCATGTAAACTTAGTCTTACTGAGTTGTGTCATTACAAGTGATCATACTTGACGGTGTAAACGAGTGATAGCGGGACGTATGAACTTAGTCTTAACGAGTTGTGTTATTACAGGTGATCAGATTTGAAGTGTAAACGAGTGATAGCGAGACGTATGAACTTAGCCTTAACGAGTTGTGTCGTTACAGGTGATCATATTTGTAGTGTAAACGAATCTGAGCGAGGCGTATGAACTTAGTCTTACCGAGTTGTGTCATTACAGGTGATTGGATTTGATAGTGTAGACGATGAGGCGTGTGAACGTAGCCTTACTGATTTGTGTCATTACAGGTGATTGGATTTGATAGTGTAGACGATGAGGCGTGTGAACGTAGCCTTACTGATTTGTGTCATTACAGGTGATTGGATTTGATAGTGTAGACGATGAGAGTAAGGCCGAGTCCCATCTCTTCCAAGTCAGCAGCCCCTTACCCGCAGATTGGACGTCAAGAGAAAACCCTCCGTACTCTTACTATCTCTATTATATGTACTCCAATATGGTGGTCCTCAACCACCTTAGAAGGTAACACGTCAGTACTATCAATTCGCCATACACCTTATAATATGCACAGCCCTCGGTCAGAGTTTTTATATACGGACCTCCCAGCAGATTGGACGTCAAGAGAAAACCCTCCGTACTCTTACTATCTCTATTATATGTACTCCAATATGGTGGTCCTCAACCACCTTAGAAGGTAACACGTCAGTACTACCAATTCGCCATACACCTTCTAATATGCACAGCCCTCGGTCACAGTTTTTTATACGGACCTCCCAGCTGGTAAATAACATTTATATATACCTGTCCTTTTTGGTCCCAGGGAGCGTGGATTCAACACATTTCTGTTACGGCCTCACTGTGGCGAGGCTGGACCCGCCCATCATCTGGTTACGGCCTTTATGTTATCGGAGAATATTTCCCATGGGCTGCTTCTTAGGAAGGTAAGTTCGTCAGGCCTGGCCCCGTGGAAAATTCCAGGGAGGAGGGGTCTATCTAAGACCTTGAAATTCCTAGGGGATGGGGTCCGTCTAAGCTGGGTAAAAGGGGGGTGTCAGGCAACCTGGAAATTCCAAGGGAGGGGTGTTCAAATTTCAAGGGGGGGGGGGGTAATGAAATGGTAAGGTCCTCGGCCCTCGGGTGTGGAAAAAAATGCGATCAGCCAATAGACTGTTGTCTAGAGCTAGTTGAGTAAATGAAGGCTGCTGTTGATGTGCTCCTGAATGTGATCTCTTGTTTGTAGGTTCCTGCGCTTCAGTATCTGTACTACTTGGCTCAAATCGGCATCGCTATGTCACCACTCAGTAACAACTCTCTGTTCCTGAACTATCAAAGGAATCCTCTCCCAGAGTTCCACGCGCGTGGTTTGCAGGTGTCCCTGTCCACTGATGATCCTCTTATGTTCCACTTTACAAAGGTAACAAGTGAATTGTCCATGCTAAAGAGCCATTTCGTCGGCCTAGCAACATACCCAGTCAAAGAAAGCATCCATTTCCATCGGCTGAAATTGGGAATGTGCGATATTTCCATATGAACTATGCAAATCAAGTATAAAACCATGTTTGTAACCGGATTTGGTTATTTAGAGATATCTACACGTCATTTGTATTGGGTAGTCGCAAAAATTCCGCATGCCGCTGACTTTTTCTGTACATAGAACAAATTTTGGGAGCACTCTAGTATACTATAGCACTATATTGTAAAATAAAAAATAAATAACCTGAATAAAAACTATCGATGTGCTATCTTTGAAACAAATGATACTTATAATGTGCGAAAATCCGCATTTTTCATTATGAAAGGTCAGTAAATTTTTTCAAACGTCCTTTTTTTTTTAAGTCCTAGAATTTTCAACGTGAGAACCTCGAGATAACTTTAGCGATTCGAGCACTGCTTGGTCAAAAATATTGTTCTTGTTCAAATTGCTCGATGTTCTAAAACAATCTGTCTTCAGTCTCTATCAACGGTCTTTTTATCCCTCGCAGGAGCCGTTGATGGAGGAATACAGTATAGCAGCTCAAGTGTGGAAGCTGAGTCCTTGTGACATGGCGGAGTTGGCTCATAACAGTGTGCTCATGAGCGGCTTTGAAGATGAGGTATTATGACAGGAGAATCATCTCAAATGGGAAGCATGGCTGACTTCTCACCGCTTAGCCTGCTTGCAGGTGGTACTAGGTGTTTTAGATATACTAATGTATACTAATGATTGCCTTTTCCTTTTTAGGTGAAGCGTCAATGGATCGGATGTGACAAGGTACACGGGAGTAACGACATCAGCAAGACCAACTTACCGAACATACGGGTAGCCTTTAGACAGGAGACACTCTTACAGGAACTGGAGACCATATGTGACGGCGCACGTGACTAGAACGTGACTTTCACGTGAATGACGTGCTGGCACGTGACACGATAGTCATGCCACGTGCAGATCACATGATAACTGGCGTTTTACGCCATCAATAAGACAATTTACTATGGAATCATAATGATTTTAATGATGAAGAGAACTATAACTTTATTTGAAATTTTTTTAGAATTATAATTAGAATTTGGGTATGTTTATAAGAGGTATATATGTAATGTACAATTTCATGATGCGTTTACGTTTATTTAATTTCTCCACGCGGTCATGTATACGTTCTTTTGCGCACCTTTGTATTAAAGAGCAGTTTGTATGAGTGTGAAAAAGTTAGTGCTGGGTCCGCGCCGTTTCGGTTTCTGATTGGTTGATTAGTAATTTCACGTTATGTGATTAGCTGAACGTTCATGAAACTTTGAGTCGAGCTTTTTGATTGGTTGATCAGTATTTTCACGTTTTGTGATTGGCTGAACCTTCACGAGAAGTCGAGTCGAGCTTTTTGATTGGTTGATTAGTAATTTCACGTTTCGTGACTGGCTGAATGTTCACGAGAAGTCGAGTCGAGCTTTTTGATTGGTTGATCAGTAATTTCACGTTCTTTTGTGATTGACTGGACTTCACGAGAAAAGTGTCGTGTCGTGACCGTATCGTCTTCAGTGCCTTTTCACACTCATACGAACGCTCCTCTAGGTTGTTGTTATGAGGTTGTGGACAGTGATACAGGAAGACTGTAGTTTGCTGAACCTTGCAGTTTCCAAGTACGTCCTCGTAGCTTTGAAACAGTACTGAGGGGTTTTGAGCATTACAATTTAAGGGCCTCCTCAGCCGCCATTTTGTCAGCCTAGCAGCATACCGAGTCATTACAGCTGTTTCAGGTAACACGCGACTTCGCCGTTGCCGCCAGGGTTTGGCAGTTGGGTTTTCTGTGCTGTCCATCAATCCGTGTCCGTGCGAGCCAATCATATCCTTACTCAGTTCATTCGATGGGTTCCCTTGCGAGACATGCCGCGACAGAAGCCAATTCACTGCACTAGGCGAAACTACTAGGCAAGGATCTGATTGGCTCGCGTGGTTTGATTGTCTACACAGGAAAACCCACTGCCATAAGCTCTCTCGATGTTTTGAACGCGCTGGGTCGCGTGTTACCTGAAACAACTGTAAAAGCATCCATTTCTACGACTGATTTAGGATAGCGAGAGCAATGTATTCGATTAAATTCGGTACTACAAGCATCTAACGCAGTTTTGAGATTACCATTTTGAGAATCTGCTTCTTCTAACGAATGTAAACAAGCACAAAAGAGCGGCTGGCAGAGGTGTTTTAAGTAGCATTATAATGGGATTCCTGTTACAAGGGTTTTTAAAGAGCCCAGTTAGCCACAGTCTAACAAAGCATCCATTTCCATCGGCTGATTTGTGAAATGGTAGTGCGATATTTTCGACTGAATTTGGTAAAACGAATATCAACATTTTTTGTGGATGGTTATATTGAGTATATTTTTCTTCTGCTCTCGAATGAAAACAATAACAATTTAGTGGCTTACAGGGCTCTATAATAGGTCCATTGTAACTATATACAGTTTCACAAATTTATAATTGAAGTTTATAATTTCAAAACATTTTACTTTTTACGTGTACATCCGTACGCACGAAATAGAGACTTGAAATACATATATTTGCATTACAACTTTGCCTGAGTGTAGCTTCAGTGTAGTGCTTTCCACAGGGAATTTCTGCAGACACCATCCATGGAAAAAGCTGGATTTCCCATGGTAGAAGGCTATCCATGTGAATTCCGAACACTTCCCGTGCATGTGCCTTAGGAAATTCAGCTTTTCCCGTAGATGGGTTCCTGCAGAAATTTCCTGTGTTATTCAGGAGGTAGAAAAAAGGAAAATATCAGGTTTGTATAGTAAAAGTGAGCAACTGAGCTCTCGGTAAGGCGGTGTGACCCCATAAAAAGTGTATGCGTGTGCTTTTTAGAGTGCGAGGGAGGCATCGAAGGGTCCTCCCTGCATTGTCTCCGGCCTGGAAGTAACATATCAAACCAAGACAGCATGTTAATCAGGGTAGACCATTGTGACTAACCATGAAAAACAAATACCGGTTATACGGTTGGATTTAGCCTGAGTATTAGGCGGAATTTATTCGAGGAGGGGAGGGTCCTGATACTCAGGCTACGTTGGATTCGGCAATGTAGATCATTGCGAAAATGCAGACCTTGAAAAATCACGGAAACATTTGGTACCCAGCAACAGCCGGCTTACTTCCAGGATTATTATAAGAACAGGATGTTTAAGATCGCACGGAGCTCGAAACCATATGCTGCTGACTACTGGTGCCCTGTACTGTTATAACATTCGGTGTGTATCGAGAACACTTACAAACCATCCTCAAAAGTGCTCTCCGAAACTCCACTATCCTAATAGAGTATATGATGGGGTTCACGAGCGAGTTTGCATAACGTAGAGTTAGTACAATAAACATGATATAAACCTGTGTACCAGTGGCCGTCTTGAACGTCACCCCCGATGTTGTTGCCCTAGTAATAACTGGTTCTGGAGACCAGGTTATGAGCGATAAAATAGTGACTATAAACAGCGTTTTCGCGAGCTCTCTTTCTTTCTTCTGAGCTCGTGATTGGTACCCGTCCTGGTGTTCCTGGTGTTGCTTCTTTACCTTAATGTAAATCGCTATGTATGCTGCTATGATTATAATTAATCCACAACCAATAACGGTTGGTTTGACGATCCAAAATATTGGGAAAACGAAGAGGAATGTAAGGCTCATCAACAGCGCAATCAGCCATGCAAAGGCCATCAAAAAATAATAAGCCCGTTCCGTGAAATTTCTGTGACGAAAAGGCCAATAAGTTGCAGAAAGTCTTTCGATTGCTATGACTACCAGCCCGTAACCTGAAGCAGCAGCGGCTAAATATCGAAAAACGCGCTGTAAACCCAAGGTATTATAATGACTTGTAATCCAACAGTTATATCAGCAAAGCAGAGGCCTAAAGGCAGATACATGCTTCGTCTAAGAAGATTCTTGTTGACGGCGTACACTAGGAGAGTCTGGAAGTTTAGAGTAATGATAAGAACACCCTCAATCAGAAACGTAATTGTTATAACGCTGCTATCAATTGCACCTGATGTGGGGCCCTCAACGGATGTCTTGTTCATCTTGTAAGTGGATCACCTATCGTCAATTATTTCTTGTAGTTTTGTTAGCGTCGTCGGTCACTGCGGTCTTCGTACGATAAATACACTTAGAAGGATCACTCCAAAAGTTCTAAACGTCTTGGAAGCATCAAGGCAAGCCGCAAATGAATGTCAAATGATATTGATTGAGTGTAACGAAGATTTAAAGGCACTCCAAACAGGGCGACAGGTGGAAAGTTATTGTTACGTTATGAATGAATGTATTCATAGAAATAGATTAATAAATTCCCAGTCGGCTGTACTTCTAAGCATGGTATTGATTTTGCTTGTTTGATTTTGAGAGTTTCCGCCGTCTGTCTTTCACGCAGTAGTAAAATATGATTCAAACCCTACTTAGTCTTTATTGCTTTTAGTGCATACTTTGGGAAAGCTTTTCAAAGAACTAAGAGACGTGCAAACATCCAATGTGCTTTGCTATTACACACCATATATAGGATATATAGCATATCAGCTTATGTTGTGATAATAATTAAACCAGGCGCGGATCCAGGGGGGTTCATCGGCTGCAAATGAACCCCCCTCTCCCAACGAACCGGATTTTTGGGATTGGTTCGCTAAAGACCTTTTGTCATTTCAGAGTGGTTCTTTTCTTTTATGTGACCCTATGTATACGAGTATATTAAATTTATGATGTAGCAACCACGATTTCGCCTTGTGAGAGGGCCACGGACAACAGAGAAGGATTGGTATACCTCTATTTTTTTTTAGCGTGGTGTTATCAGCAAAAATGCCCACCCCCTCCCCCACTGCCCCTCTTAAAATCCTGGTTCCGCCACTGTAAACCTCCCTGCGAATATAATGTCATTGCAGTGGTAGTGTTTTATTAATAATGTGAGTTGTTGAAGCGGGATATACACTTCCGACAATGCTGTCTTTTTTATCTCTTCCATCAAACGCGCATGCTAGCTCCATATTATCCCAAAAAACATTTTGCAAAGCTACGAAATTGGATTTACTGTGTGCGACTAAGTCAACCGAGCCATCCCGTAAAAAGCTTGTCATTTTGAGATTCGAACCAATTTAATGAAATTTAATACCTCCAATACGTCTGACGGGGAATAATTTCAAAGTGTCTTGAAGTGATTTCTGCTCACAATTTTTACTATTTTTAGAGAAAAGCGAATATTTCGATGTCTGAGATCTCAAGAAAGTCAAGATCCTTTGTTCTGTACTCGCTTTCTGATTGGCTAACTTCTTACAAAATAGTCGCACAGCAATGCCAAGCCCTTTTGTTGTTGCAATGAGAGAATGCCTAACGTTCGTATGGAGGAATATAGTTTTTAAAACATTTCCAGCAGCTACACTTTTTCGCCAGCGTGACGGGTCCTTATTGATTTCTCGATAGTTAGCGTTTTCACAGACCTATCTATTTGTACGACTTGCTGAAGGTTGGAATCACAGATCGCTGCTTACGCCAAAAAAATATGCCCGTGTATACCGGCTATACTCTTGGACATAAGGATTTGGGAGCACACTAGCAAACCGAAAGAGTTTCATGACTGATTGCCTAATGACTGCGGTTCCAGGGGCGAGACTCCGCAGTGGTCGTCGTGAGTGAGTAGTTCTGCGTGGATAAACAATAATTGACATTGCTCCACTTTGGCTCCGCTTTTGTGACGTTATGGCTCCGTGGCTCCGCAACTTGCTCCGCCGACATGGGGGTTATTCGGTACATACCATACTACTCACTCACCAGGATTAATTTTGAATCAGGACACTTGTAAGACCTTAAAGATTGTAGAATCAAGCAATGACAACCGACATTAGTCAAATCACACTAGTGGTCTATTATCAATGCTGCGTTCTGATTGGTTGAGCTACTAGTAGGCTATAAGTTATAGACAGCTACTAGTAGCGTAAAGTGTCGGATTCGAAAGCCAGAAAATCGCAAATGACCAGACCAGAAAACGTTTGGCTACATAAATTGACCTACTAGTGTGATTTGACTAAAACAATTATTCCTCTCGCCCTCATGGGCTCTGAGTCAATAGCCCATTCGGCCTTCGGCCTTCTAGCAACCTAATTTAACCCTAACTGAACAGAACCCTGCCTTCTAGTTAACACCATAAGAGGAGGAGAATAACGCGAACATGTACAGACCAGGCGATAGAGTCCCTTACGAAACTCAATCATTCAAACAAAGTAATATACCATTGGATTAACAAAAGAGTTAGCACACATAATGAAACTAGTGCAATAAACACAGTATTAACCCAAGGACCACTACTGCTCTCTTGGATGACTTCACTTTTTTCACGACTGGCTCCGGGGACCATGCCAGGACTGATATGATTGTTACAATGAATAACGTATTCGCTAGTTCCCTTTCTTGTTTCTTAGATTCATCTTGAACGATAACCCCCCGTGTGGTGTTGGTGATGTGGTACTACTGTTTCGCTCTTATTAAAATTGATGTGTTAGAAACTATGATTACAAGTAAACCACACCCCCGGCCACAAAGACATATTTTGTAGCTAATTCATTGAATGGGTAGCTAACTCATTGAATGGGGGCGAATGGTCGTTCGGAAATTACAGAATCTCGCGAATTCTTAGTGAATCTCGAATCTCGGATTTTTAGAGAGCTCGTCTCGCAATCTCGTTTTCTGACAAAATTAACGCAAAATACAGAGAATGTAGAGAAGCAATATTTGATCGTCAAGATCTCGATCATTTAGGTTTGATCTCGCTGTCTCGGAAAATCTCGTATTTACCATTCGCCACCCCTAACTTAGATGGAATATTACACATGCCAGAAGTCCGACAGTCAGGAAATTGAAAGGATATAATGAAAGAAACCCTCAACTAGGAATCGTGATAACATTGATGGTAGTATAGCTAGAGTTAGAGCCCTTATAGAATTACTGATTCATTTTTAAGGATTATGGTTTACTGCGGTTTTCATAATTCTGCGAACTCTCGCTAACGATTTCCAACCGTCAAACCGCCTTCTGGCTTCCGTCAATCAAACTCCCGAGTCTTTTCGTCGTTACTCTTTGTGCTTTTTGATTGGCCAGCACGTAACGTTGCTGTCGCGACAGGAAGCCATTTTAGCACTGCTTAGGCGCTGGCCAATCAAAAACCACACAGAGTAACGACGAAAAGACTCGGGAGTTTGATTGACGGAAGCCAGAAGGCGGTTTGACGGTTGAAATCAATAGCGAGAGTTCGGTGACTCCACGAAAAGTCCAAGCGCATTTTCTGTAAATATAAATTTGGTCATAACTTTTATAATATTCGTGTGACGGCCGGATATCAAACTTGGAGGACAGCAGGAGGTGTCGTTTAGCATTAGTTTAACATGTTGCGATCGATCTTTTTTTGTCACTAGCCGTTAACTCCCACCAATTCAACAATGTGGAATAACTGTTTTGTCACTCTTCAACATTTGGTGATTCAAATGTAGAAATGCAGTTGCCGGCCCCAGCGAAGTAAAGATTTTAGTGTCAAAACATGTGGGCAACAACCTGCTTGCCCCCAAGCGAAAGCAAAGAATGACCGATGGTCGAATAGTGAAAAATGGGACGAAAATTTCAAATTTCCTCCAGCAAATACATTAATTGTATGGGAAATCTCCAGAGATAGAGGGGGGGGGGGGGGGGGGGGGGGATGCGGCCCCCTCGCCTCCCTAAAACCGCCCCTGATCACCCGGTATTAAAAAAACCGAAATCTACACAATTGCTATCACTTTTTCTACTGATTTGAAAAAACTACTGAGAGTGTCGACCGAGCATTGCTGAAACTAAGAACAAATGGCGAAAAGTTACATGGCATGTAGCCTGCCAGCCGCTCTCCAGTGCATGGGTGTTTTCGGGACATTTGGTTTTTTGGCGCCAAAAAAAATTGCACAGGAATCCCGCGCACCAAAAGAACCAAATATCCGAAGAAAAAAAAAACACACTGGAGAGCCGGCTAGCAGGTTAATGGGCATGTTGTCATGAACTGCCCGGCCTAATAAGCCGTAGTTTGAACTGTTTGCTGGGTACTACTCTGCACTGTTATTACGTTCGGTGAATAACGTGAGCACTTGCAAATCATCGTTAGGAGCGCCTTTCGAAACTCAGCTATTCTGACAGAGTATATAATTGGGTTCACAAGCGAGTTCGCATATCGTAGGATAAGTACGATAATAACTAGATACAAGTCTGTACCACTAGCGGCATTAAAGGTAACACCAGATACGATTTCTGGCGACCACGTAATGATGGACAAAACAGTTACGATGAACAGCGTTTTTGCAAGTTCGCGCTCCCTTTTCTGTGCTCTTGATTGGAAGCCGTTTCGATGAAGTCGATGCTGCTGTTTCACTTTGATGTAAATCGCTATATAAGATACTATTATCACAACCAGCCCAGATCCAACAATTGCAGACTTTAAAATCCAAAATAGCGAAAACGCATAAAGGAATATTAAACCCATTGCGATTCCAACCAGCCAAGCTGAAGCCATTGGAAAGTAATAACTACGTTTTGTGAAGTTTCTGTGTCGAAATGGCCAGTAAGTTGCAGCCAATCGTTCTGTTGCTATGACTACTAGCCCGTAACCCGAAGCAGAGGCCGCGACAGTGTCGAAAGAAGCGCTGTATATCCAGGGTATGAGCACGACTTGAAGTCCAACTACCATGTCGGAAAAGCACAGGCTTAGAGGAAGAAACATGCTTCGCCTGAGAAGGTGCCTATTAAGAACGTAAACCAGCAGAGTCAGAGAATTCAGGAGGATAATGAAAAAACCCTCAATTACAAACGGTATGGTTATGACATTGACAACTGTATTTGAGTGCTCGGCTGATGTCGAATTCATCTTTGATAGTATAGGTCTTCACAGTCTCAAAGTCTCTGAACGCTTGATGGATAGCACTGTTAGCGTTGGAGACTTAGCAATGCACCTTCTGCGTTTGTGGTCTTACTACGATTTGCATATTTCTGCGAACTCCAACTTGACATTTCCAAACGAAAAACTACGTTTTGGCTTCCGTCAATCAAACCTTTTAAGCCAAAGCCTACGTGCGTGAAATCACCCACAGCTGTCTACACTCGTTTGATTGACGGGAGCAAAACTGTGGTTTGCTGCTCGGTGTAGAGTTCGCAGAATTATGAAAATCACAGTAAAAAGGATAGTTTGGAATACAAAAATCATTGCTTCTCTCGTGAGCATTTCCTACGACATCTGTGAAGTGACTGAAAAAAAAATAACACAAAGATGAAAATTAGTAATGTAATTTCCTGTATCCCTATATGCGACCGTAGCTCTTTGTTCAGTTACATTATTTGATTCATTGGAAGTGCCGAATTCTGTACTAACAGTTCTCAGTAATGCGATTCCGAATAAACTGAGTTTACAAATGATTATGGTTTCAATATTTCAAGTGTCAACAAATCGATTTTCTTATTGCTTAACTATAAACAAAAGGAAGCCTTTTTGATCCTTATTCAGCGGTTGGAAAAGTTGTATAGATATTTAAGCTTTAGATACATAAAATAAAAGAGCAAGGCTTAAATTTATTTCACATCGCATGTTGTGCTTATTTATAATTCCCAGCCAAGTTCAATTTCCTTTTACCAATTACAACTTGTAACTTTGCAATTGTTTCATTGGTGTTCAGTTGCAACAAACAGGTTTACAAATATTATTTTTTTAAAGGCGCGTAAGGAATGTATTACCCAAACCACCGGCGAGGTTAACAAATTTGTTCAAGAATCGAAAAGTTTCGTCAAAATCTGTCGACGAGACAGAGCGGAAAAACCTGCCAAAATCACTAATAAGGTTTGGTTAACTCAGATAAGCTTGATTTTTTGCATGCAGACTCCTCATTTGATGGAAACAAAATATCAAAAATGACTTTTCCTAACGGATCCGTCTTTGAGAAGTTAGGCTTTAAGGTTCCTGTGCCATTTTATGAGAGAATTAGTACTTTGATCAGGAATTATGCAAACTTTGGTCGATCATACCTAAAAGTCATATTCTTCAAAGTTCTTTAAAAAATGGAATTAAGCTTTTGGCCACCCAAACTCTTTGTCATACGGAATCTTGAGCTTATATATTGAAATATGGCGAAGTTAGACATTTCATTTTTGGTAATTTCCGCTCTGTCTGTCGACGACGTTTCAAAACTTCATCAGGAAATCCTCAACTTTGGAAGTTCTGTAAAAAAAACAATCCGAACGAAACGTTCAAACTTTTAAAATTATCGACCAAACTGTAGGTCTTCCGCGTTCAACTGAATAGCGCAAAATCTCTGAGGAGCTAAAAACGTAGGAAATTAAATTTGGTGAGAAGAGTCCTATTTGGAGCTGAAAACTGGCCCGAAGGCTCAGTTTCATAGAGTCCATAGCTTTGGCCCGCGTAGGAAGAGTTTCCGCGGAGTTTTAGAGATTGTCGAGGATTTAGCCACACGAAACTAATGCGCATTCGCTCGCACGTTTCTCTGACCTTTGAATCCCACGGGAAAACGCAAAAAAAACCCGACGAAATTAAAAGGTGACTCCACGAAAAGTCCAAGCGCATTTTCTGTACATATAAATTCGGTCTTAAAATTTGGATTTTCCTGTGACGAATATCAAACTTGGAAGACAAGGAGGCATCTTTTAGCAATACTTTAACATACTGCGATCTTTATGTTAAGCATGAGTAGAAAGAAAACTTAAGTCATCAATTTGTTGCTCCTATAAAATCTCAATTTTGGTTCCGCCAAATTGGCAAATATTTTCTAATTACATGGGGCAATTAAATTGAACATCAATTTTGAATATTCGAGGTTAATTTGATTCTACGGGAGCGTTTGCACACGCAGGCTAATCCGAGCGCTGAGAAATCTGTAGCTATTGGTTTTTCTTTTTTCACAGATACACAATTACAAACTAGTATTCCTTACGCTGCATTTTATTTTAAAACTGAAATGCATTGTTAAAATTAAACTTGACCTTTGGGTCACTGGTTAGTCTCCTAACTGCCTCTTGACCTTTACACGCTTTACCGACACATAAGTGAGCAGTACCGCTTTCATCGAAAATATCCTTAGAATATTCTCAATGACTCAGAGCGATTTACAAGTTTGCGAATTCTTGCTTAAAAATCAGCTCTATCGTCGGGAAAAAGCAGCAAACAATGTTTTTCAAACGTACTAATGACAGCTACAATCCATAGAATAAGCGTTTATTGAAATCTATTCATTGAATCTATTCAGCGGCGCGGGGCTCGCTTCGTTACCGGCGACTACGCCCGAACGAGCAGCGTCACCAGCATGCTGGAGTCGCTGGACTTCTTCTGGAGACTAGGCGTTTGGGGTGGGACTTAGATATGTTCTTCAAAATAAATTCTGGGCTCCTGTCTATACCGTTCCCAAAAGAAATAGTTCCAGGGTACTCAAGCACAAGAGGCCACCAATATAAGTTTAGAGCTATTGGCGCTGATATTAATGCTTTCAAGTACACGTTCTTTGTAAGAACAGTTCCGCATTGAATGACCTCCCAGCGGAGGCGGCGGAAGCCAACAGTTTAGCCGCCTTTAGAGCAGCAAGGTAGTGGGTCACGCTGACCCCATTGCAATATTAGCATTATGCTAAGTGTAATTACTTAAATTAAAAGCTTAAAGATTTATAATTTAAGATTTCTCAAGATTTAACATTTCGCAATTCTATATAAAGATAAATATAGACAGAAGCCTGAGTTCACAAAGTTATGCGTCTAGTTTAATGTAAAAATCTGCCGAGTGTCCGTCGAAGATAGGAAATATATGATTTTTTTATAATAATAATAATAATCATAATAATTAATTTCTTTAGCGCCATTTCTTTAAGAATCTAATGGCGCTTCACATCTATTTACAAATATTTACAACTATAAAAGTATGTAGTATAAGAATATAAAAATAATAAAAATTATGGCGTCTATCCGGATCATAGCCTGATTCCAGCCGTCCCTTCTCCGGATATTTCTCGGTTCCTTCAGTTCCTTTGTGTCTCGCCCAGAGTTTGGTATGCCTGTGTAAAATGCCTAGAGTTCAGTCCCCATCGGTAAGCGCACGAACGCCTGGTTGATTTCCACAAAACACCAAAACAAGCAACCTCGTTCCCAGGGTTTTTCTGGGTAATTTTCAAGATGGTTACTCGGAAGAAGACCCTGGCAAAGGCTGGAGCCTTTCCACAGGAAGACCGCCTAAGAAAAGCAGTTAAATCCGCTATGGCTAGCGGACAGCCGGGAAGATGACACAAATCATGAACACAATTCACTAAGACAAATTCTAGCCTATATTTCCGCTCTCTTTTACAAGCTGTCTACCCGCCATATCGGTTTTTAACCTGTTTTCTAGGGCGGGCTCCCTGTGGAAAGGCCCCAGCCTTTGCCAGGGTCTTCTTCCGAGTGACCCGCCATCTTCAAAATTACCCAGAAAACCCTGGGAACGAGGTTGCAAAACAAGAACATCATACGTGTTCCGATACAATACACCAAGTGAGGCAGAAAAATCATGCAAAATCAGTGCCCTACACGTGTGAAGTCTGTAGAACAAAGCGTGCACTAATTAATCTCACGATCTATCGACTGCAATAATGATTAGATGAAACTGGAGGCATAAAATCTGAGGCATATTTTGAGGCTTCGAATCGTATCCAAGCAATGCTTCCAACATGGCGGCCAGAAGTCCTTCTAAACTTCAGAACTTTATTTTCCTTCTGTTCCTGACATTGGTTCACTTACAAGATATCGAAGACACCGAAGCAATAACAGAACAGGAAAATGTCGAAGAAACTGGAAACTTAGATGAGGAATTATATGACTATGTTGCGATTCTTGAAGCCCCAGAATCCGTAATTCCCAACTTCTACGTTGATATTGTGTACCGTTGTAAAGAGCAACGAGTCGTTTCATTAGAAATTTATTCTAAGGGAGTTCTAGAAGTGGAGAAAGAAGAACTTAAATATAGCTTTGTTGTTGAAAGTGCAACAAGAGAGATTCAAAGAAGAAAAATACGGGTGACTTTTCGTGATTCATTAATTTTTCGAGACAACATTGCGTTAAATATAACATCAGACTTACACACACGACATATTATTATTTCTGTATCACTCATGGACGTTTTACCCTCAACAATGGCCAGTGAATTGGCTACTGTTTTTACAAGTGATAGTTTAGATGTAACAGTTGTTACTCCTTGGCAAAGGCCTCATAAACCTGGCTACTGCTTTCCAATGTTTGTGGAATATAAACAGAATGCAGTAGACAAGAGAATTCCTTTATGTGGTCTATTGAATGGTAAGTTATATTTTTATTTCATTTGAGAATCTTCAGTATGCTACTACCACATATCAGCTCATATGATATTGTGCCCTTGCGCATTTCGAGAGGACTGCATGGATAGTTAGACAAAATTAATTTGTTGTACTGATAATCAGGGGCCCAAGGATTCTCCATTGGGGGTCTGCTCCATTAGCAGTCAAATTACAAGAGTGTGTGTGTGTATATGTGGAGCATTGCTACCATAGTGCAATGGTTTCTTTAGCAAGCTAGCACAGGGTTATGGGTAGATAATATGAATTGAAGCTTCTTGGTTTGTTTTTACATCTCAAAGTATCAATTCAGTCTCAATTGTCAATTGACAGACGTCTGAAAGAAATCACCTGAATTTGTCCGTCTTATTTCTCCATCAAAACAGGGTTTCCACAAAACACTGACCCCCGGTCCATGGACCTCTCGCGGACCCTGGTCCATGGACCCCCTGGTCCATGGACCCCTTTAAAACATAAGCGTTTTTTTGGAAAAAAAGCCAAGAGGAATATAGAAGCGACAAGCAAAATTTCTATCGTATGAAAAGGAAAATAGGCAAACATGAACGCAAAAAAATGAGCCGAGGATTTCTCACATAGCAGCACCTCAAAGAAATTGATATCCGCATAAGTCACACAGGTAAGCTAAATTCGCCCCTAAAGACTGCTAAACGTCAAGTTTATGTATTAGTATCTAAGATTTATTAATTTCTTAACTTAATAGACCTTGAAGATGACTCACCTTATGCCTCCTTGGATGACAGGTAATAAGTCATTAGGTAAGGAGGCGTAAGGTGAGTCATCTTCAAGGTCTTTAGGGGCGAATTTAGACCCTGTCCACACTACTATACACCATTTTCAAACGGAAATGGATACTTCGTGCTCCGTTTTCAAAAATGTTTGCGTCCACTCCACTCTACAACGCGTATCCGTACAAAACCGCTTTAGAAAACGCGTTTGAAAACGGTGTAGTGTGGACCGGGGTCTTAAGCCTACGGCAAACGCCAAACTTCAGCCGCTCTTCTTCTGTCAAACCTTTCCTTTTTCAAAGGATGCCACTTCATTATACTTTATACTCAAGAAATTTCTATTGTTTTGTATTGGAACGACGCGACTCTGGCACGGCATTTGCCGTAGGTCTTAGCTTACCTGTGTGACTTGTGTAATCCTCCATCATTGCAGATTTCATTACAGCCATTCTCAGTTACACGCGGTCGCTGGGAAAAAAGCTTGCAAGCAAAAACTTGTTTCTTGTCGCACATGCTTTTGCCGACAGAAAACGAGTTTTCGCTTGCAAGCTTTTTTCCCGGTGACCGCGTGTAACTGAGAATGACTGTAATAATAAAGGACGGCCTGGAAGGTTTTTTGTGCATAATTTATTTCGATGTGCTGTTATAGGGCTCATTTTTGTGCTCATGTTCGCCGATTTTCCATTTCATGCAACACAAATTTTGTGTGTACGCTTTTATATTCCTCTCGGCGTTTATTTTTTCGAAAAAATACTATGTTTTATAGGGGGTCCATGGACCAGGGGGGTCCATGGACCAGGGTCCACGAGGGGTCCATGGACCGGGGCCCACGAGAGGTCCATGGACCGGGGGTCAGTTTTTTGTGGAAACCCATCAAAACATATGATTTTCTTGTCGAAATGGTAAACTCATCTTGAAGTCACGCTAAGACAGTGAACTAGACGGAAATTACATAATTCGCATGGTAAACAAACTTACTGGGACTTAGAGAGTGTGGGCAGAGAATTGTGGGTAGCAAACATGGTGCCATGGGTGTACTAGGTAACCAGACTCGTCTCAGACCAGGTTCTTTCGAAGAAATGTACAATGTTTCCCATCTTATATATGAATTCATGTCAGTAAAAACAAAGGTTTCTCACAAATTCACATCAGATGGAAAACTTGTCAGACGAAAAACCTGTCAGGATGAGTTTTCCTCTTAGTGTGAAAACGGTTAACGACTAATGTATCCTTATCTTTGTCTTTCCAGATGTCAAGAAGTTGATTGATTTTCCAGTAGCTGTTACTGGAAAAGAAGAAGGTTTCAAAAAGTAAGCTTCATATAGTCCTTCAATCAAATGTGTTTTGAAGGTATTAGGGACGTCAACTCTCCCGGTTTTGCCAGGAGTTTCAAGATTTTTTGCTTCGTCTCCCTGGATGACTTAAAATGCCATACATTTACTGTATATCTCCCGGGAGAATTGCAGGAAATTTTGCCATTTCAAGGTGGTCTCCAGATATTTGAAATCCTGGGGTATCATAAGGATATCAGACAGTAAAAATCAATTTTGAAGAAGACATGTAGTAGGATGCCCAATTAATATTTTTATACACTGTTTAATTATTGTGTGTTTAGATTCCTTCCTCATTTATATTGGCCTGATATGGAAGCAGTAGAAGCTCATCATAATAGCAAGCCAAGGTGAGGCCATTTGTGAGGCATGGATCAGATTACTGATATTTTTTGATTTTTTCCATACAAATACAGATATTTTCTGGAACCACACAATTTATTGGCTCCGCTAGAGATTTTAATGACACTCAGAACGAGTAATTGCGAGGATTGAGACAACATTACTCTGATCATTCCAAAAAGCTGTAGGGTTTAGTGATTGCATTTTGGCTGACTGCACACCTTCTAAAAGGGGTTCAGATTATCTCTTGACAATGGATAGAGCTCTATGGTACTTACAGCACTTTGTAGTGGGACATCATATCAGTTAAAAAAACTAATATATTCTACCATTTGTTTGAAAATCTTGTGGTGAACTCAGATGTCCTCATCTAGGAAAGTGAGGTTACCATTAAGATTGAAGGGACTGCTGAAATTCAGGCTACACCATACCAAACCAGCCTACCAGTTTTGTTAAGACCATTGGAGCCATTCGCCTTGTCATGCGCCACCATTTTGTTTCCAGAATGACCAGAAAAAGCAGAAAAAACAGTGAGCCAGTCAACTTTTTGGTTGATAAACAAATAAGAGTACTTTTTGGTCAACTTTTGTACCCCAAATCCCAGCATCAGACTTCGCTTTCCAACATGAGCAAAACCCGCGCCCTGCTTGGCCTCGTTTCCATTCTGAATAAATCGGCTAAAAAATCCAAGATGGCGCTTGTGTGACAAAGGCGAATTGGCTATCATACCCTTTTTGAGACAATTTGTATTTTTTATTTTTTGTTTAAGATTTACCATCTCAACTTTCATTTATATCCTGGATCTGTGCCCAAACACACTCTGTGGGATTCTTCATCACAGAAGCACAAAGGACTTTTTAACGCCTGTCATTTCTTTGGTACAATCAAGTAAGTTTAGCGGACCAGTTAGCTCAGTGTTAGAGTGCTGGGCTGTTGCGTGGGATGTTGGGGTTCAAATCCCATGCTGCCCTGCTGGAACTCAATTAATCAGAAGTGGGACAATAGGATTCAGATTCAGATCTCTAGTAAATGGATAGATCTCCAAGTGCTATACAATACAGCGTTTGTAGTGGGGCATCATCACTCCAAAAGCTTCAAAACTGCCCCTGAAACTGCTGGCCATTGAAATGTTTCAAATTTATAATAACCTTTCGCCAAAATACCTTATTGATAAATTGGACTAAATGGATATACCCTACTCTGTTAGAGGCTCAATGAATTCATTCAAACTGCCCCACTCTAAGACTAATTATGATAAGAGGCATTTCGGTATAGAGGTGAACGGTTCACTTGTATGGAATCGTCTTGCAGAAAACTTGCATCAATGCAGATCAATGAATCATTTTAAGTCTATGCTTAATGAGTTGCCCTCCAGCTTCTTCGATTCTCTTAATTGATTATATACGAGAATTTTAAGTCTGGACTTTTTATCTAAAATAGTATTATTTATGTTAGATGATTTATAATCTCTTTTTCACAGCTTTTTTGTAAAACAGCGTTGGGGCACTCGCATGCTTGCCTGATAAGCGAAAATCCAAATCGCATTCCAATTCCATCCTCTTAAAAATAGATCAAAACACTATAGATTTGTACAAACGTGGACTGTTATTTTGGTTATTCCCGGTAAACGTAATTCTTTTTTCGGTGATTTGAATTAGCCTTATTTTTTGACAGATTGTACAAAAATTAAGGGTGCGAGTAGAAAACAACCGTGTTGAAATAAAACCAACCAATCATATGCAGTACATAGAGCGGATTTCACATGACTGTCAACACTTGTTATGTAATTGCGATTGCTTTGCGTTCTCATTGGCTATTCGTTTTTCTCAGCCAATCAAATTCTGTAGTAAAAACAATTGTGTAATTACTTAGTAATTGGTTCGGCTTGCAATTGGCTAAGAAAAAAGCCATTTAGGAGCAAGTTATGATTTCTCTCGATTCTGATTGGCTAGTAATTGTTTTCACGACCATGTCATGTGAAAACCGCTCTATTAGTCTTTTTCTAAATAATTGAGGAGCTTGAGGTGCTTCACAGCCTTATGTTCCAATGTCTGCAAAGGTAAAGACCCATGGTCTTTTCATATAGAGGATATTTCACGGTGGCGCGAATATATGAGTAAAATTCGAAAACTTGCAATTTTTTCCAGAAGGTACCCGACGCCCGTTCTAGCAAATCAAGCAAATCGCACTTGTTGGTAGCCAGATTGTTTTCAGACGTATTTTCCCTCGTAAAAAAGGGTCAAAATCAACTAAGTGACGCCATTTTAGGTACCTTTTAGGGGTGAAATCGAAAGTTCCCGACAAGCACCCCCCACACACACACACAGTGACACACACACAACAAAAGACGAGCTACCTTGTGAAACCATTTGTGTAACCCATTCTGTTTTATTAATTTATCTAACATTAGCAAACGTATTACTATTGTATACTTTCAAAATGATAGTTTTTTGGGATTCGTGTTTTATAATTTTATAATGAGTACACTTGTCAAGGAGATATGTTAATTTTCTTCAGAACGTCTTCGGGATGTACTCGGACATCTTCGGGACGATCAGGAGGGCTGGTCGGAATGCTGTCAGCTTACATTGAAAATGTATTACCAGGCTGTGTCAGCCGCCATTTTGACAGCATGAGTTATCGAAAATGTAAAGCGTAATTAGAGCTTTGAGAATAAGCGCTTTATACAGTTACTTTACTTAGCAAGTTACCAAGTCAGAGAGAGCATCCATTTCCATCAGCTGATTTAATGAATTTAGAGCGATTTTCTCGATTGAATTTGGTAAATCAATTCTGAAACTTTGTTTTTGGATGTTGATTTAGAGATTTCTACACGTAATTGGTCTTCTAAAATCGAGCGAAATCAATAACAAAGGAGTGGCTGACACAGGCTCTTTAAAGACCTCGCCTAATTTTTTAAACGTTGGCAGGTCTAAGTGTGACTTTTCTTTTTTATTTCAGGTCAGCTTCATATTCAAGTAAGTTATGAAGACGGAACTCCCTTTGCCTTGCTCATAAATGCTCCCATTCCCTGGAACACCTGGGTTCACCTGATCATCTCGGTAGACGATACACTACTAAAGGTTTACACAAGATATGGAGAGGGGTTTCTTACTGGTACTAATACTGTCCAGACTAGGTAGGATATTGATGAAAATATTTGTCCAGATAATTTTTGTTTACACGATGAAGCTGTTTTATAAACACTAGCGCTAAGACTATGACGTCATTCTTTTCTTTGATGCTCGTTTCGTATCCATGGAATCCGCCAATCAGAGCTAGAGGATCCGCCTTTGTCACACAAGCGCCATCTTGAATTTTTCAGCCGATTTATTCTGCATGGAAACGAGGCCAAGCAGCGTGCGGGTTTTGCTCATAATGAAATGCGAAGCCGCTGATGCTGGGATTTATGGTACAAAAGTTGACCAAGCTACCAAAAAGTACTCTTATTTGTTTAAGAACCAAAAAGTTGATTGGCTCATTGCTTTTTTCTGCTTTGCCGGGTCATTCTGGAAACAAATGGCGGCGCCGAGACAAAAGCGAATGGCACCCAATCAAACAGTTTTATGATCACTTTTGAGGCGCGCGCTAAGACTATAACGCGTCATTCTTGGGTTGCTTCTTATGTATTCGTAAATTCTACCAATCAGAGCTCGAGAAACAAAAACAGCCTATAAATGTCCTCTCCTCACTTGTTTATTTTTTCAGTTTTCCAATGGGGTCATTCCATTTCTTAGACACTGATGGATACTGGGCAATTGGCGGAAACTACGGTTTTTCTTCATTTAAAGGCTTTGTGGGCCAAACGACAATTTATCGTACCAAAGCCCTCTCTGTACCAGAGGTCAGTAATTGTTGTAGCAATTGTTGATGCCACGTGCATTGATACAGTCCGTATAGGGCGAATATAAAAACAGTAGCCTGGGCTATAGGCCGCTCAACAAAAAATTCATATACGCTTCACAAGACGCATACTGTAAGTAGTCCGCAGCAAAGATAAGGTGCGAGCTGAAGCCTGATTTCACAATATCGACAAAATTCGGCGAAATGATACATCTCTATGAATCATCGGTGAAATGATGCATCTCTATGTTATGTCTATATGTTAATCCACACTTCCCTGTGGGTATATACCAGAGTCTCTAAGCTTCACTCGTTTATTGACGCGCCTTCGTACCAGGATAGGGCAAGCCTTACCCGCGTGCTACCATTTTCGCCCTAACCCTAACCCCCTATAATTTGAATCAACAGATTACACTTCCTCCAACAGACCACCCTATGTTTGCCATTGGTAAGTTATTAATTTCATACAGGGAGGCGGTGGTGGAAGTGTAACTGCATAATTTAAGGATACGGTACAGTTTCAGCGCCGAATCCGTAGAAATACTCCCAAGAGCGCGCTTTTCATCCGACTTCTTTCTACAATATATCCAAATTAATGGTAAAAGAATGAAGTATATAAATCATCTTCAGGGACTTAGAACTAACGTATGCCAACCAGAGTGAGTTTTCTCTGGTTGGTATACGTTAGAATGAAGTATCTGGACTAATATTCAATTTTCACAATTAGTTTTAAAAAGTCTAGAAATAGGCAACAAAAAACCCTGAAAAAAAAACAGTGGGTTATGTTCAAGAAAACTTATGCCACAGTTCCTCTGATTAAAATATTTTGCATCAAATTAGCACATAATGGGAAAAAAAACGTGTCTCAATTCATTGATATCCTTTTCCATTGGAAAGTTATTAAAAGGTAAAGAAAAGGTTGAAAAAAGGCACCAAACAGCTTTACCCTTATAACTTTTCAATGGAAAAAGCGTTTCTTCTGTACGATAGCCTAAAGTAGCCCTCTCTGTCATTGGTTATTCTAGGACTTGATGATCACTTCAAACGCTGCTTTCTTGTCAAAGAAGTGGTAACAACCAAGATGGAACAGTTCCGGAAAGAACGTGTGGCGAACGCCTCTACAAATGGTATGTGTTTTGCCAGAATTTCAAATCTCTATTTTGTAAAGCAGCTTAAAGGACATAACTTGCACTTGCTAAAGCAGCGTAAAGGACATCGGATTGCTTTCTCACAAAGTAGTGGTGCCTGTCAAATATGCACAAACCTAGCAACGTGCATTCACCTATTTAAAAAAGGTTGCATCCATGGGACTCGTGTCAACCAGTACAACATTTCTTGCGAGCGACGTACTGTATGTATTGTAGAATCATTTGGCATATCAGAGTGATATTGTAAGTATGGCTATTCATCCTAATAACCAGTGTCCATTACTCTGTTTTGGTAATTGTTTTGGTATACCTAATTGCTCTAATGACGCATCGCGGGCTTTAACATACAATTGTGGCAGTGTAACATTGTATGAAATAGGTATATACAGTATTGGATGATCGTTCTTTGTAGTTTCAGTTTTGATTTGCTGCTTGCAAAACCGGTTGATTTCGCAAGGCGAAATGTGCAATGCCGTCCAAACAAAATTACCTGTCTCAAACAGCAAACAGGATTACATAGGAGCGTCATGTGCTACTGGGAGCGTCCATCTAAGGGTAGGAAGGTGTAATAAAGCACGTCTGAAGTTATTGTTATATTAGCCACTTGAATGACTTTCTCTGGACAAAGCATACGCTTCCTGCAGTCTGATTGGCTGAGCGAATGTTTGAACTAAGCGCAACGGCTCTGTCTATCAATTCCCGCCAGAGCTTCTCCCGTCTGTCTTAGCCTATGCACGCTACCTGCCTAGTTCACTCGCTGTGATTCACTGGTGACGTGGCCCAGTGGATGATGTACACTCAGTGGATCTATCCAGCGTGGTTCCTGGGTGATATAATTACACATGAAGCCCACACGTATCAAAATAATTAAAGTAACCACAATCTTTCCTTATTAAAAGGTGATCAAAACTATAATCCTTCGGGAGTTTTTTCTTCTTCAGCGAAAATGAAGCTTTCTGTGATTTTATGTCACCTTGAAAGTAGTTCCGCATAATAGTGCGTCCTGAGTTTGCTATTCACATGTTTTCATTGAGGTTTTTATAAGTTCTTTGCATGATTTGGATGGGCAGATTCTTCCGAGTCTTGTTCATCCGCCATGACCGTTACAATATCATTACAATCCTCGCGTGCTTTACATGCTCTGAATTAATCGTCCCCAAAATCGCCATAAATCAAATTTGTAAACGAAATTGAGGCCTGTCGAGCCTTAAACCATTTCTAAATGTATCCTCTACGACATTAATTCCTATACACCTCGCTAAAAAAAAACATTTTTGTATGTTGTTATTTTACGTTAATTTTGTTGTTTAGGTAGCTCACGTGAAAAATATGCCTGAAGTGCATTTCCTAATATAGCTCAAGTGAGCAATATTCATCGTTGATCATTTAAATATTTTATGGAGGTTTATAGTTTCTAGAACGACGCTCATAATTGGCTCGATTTGCATCATGACACTAGAACGCTCTACTTCAATGAGTTAGACACTGTAACTTTGCCAAGAAAAACGAACTTTCTTATTTGTCTGAAAAGTGGCACAAATCTAAATTTCAGCGAGAATTCTAAGTTTGCCTCTGGGTCAAATTTACACTTGTCAAGTTCATTACATTTTCTTTACGTAAAGTTTCATTTAGATGAAGAAATGAGCGATTCAAGTCGTGAACCTCAATTTATTCGCTATTTGCGAACTAGCAGAGGCAGTTCGTCAAGTACCCCAAGCTCACCAAAACTCGATGGACATCCTTTTGGACTGGCGAGAAGAACACGAAAACTTTCCGCACCGATACAAGTCACTCTCTCGCCGTCCCTAAACAGCCTGTTATCGCCGGAAATAGAATTACATAGGAAAACGAGCATTGGATCGAGTTTGGAGTATAAAGAGCCATTGGAACGAAACAGAAGTCTATCGCTGGCAAGTACGTGTAGTGATTTAGAGCCGAATAACGACAGAGTGGAACAATGGAAAAAGGAAGATGAAGTTTTTGATCAACAAGACAACAGGCGAAGTAGCAAAGAGAGCGATTCGCCGCGTGAAGAGTCCAGTAACAAAAGTGAATCGCACTATACTTTTCAACTCACGCATAACCCCCAGTCAGCGAAGACATTGGAGATAGACAACGAGGTAAACCCAAGTAACGAAGCCCCTGGTGATGTGAAAACCGAGAAAGAAGATATCGAGAATATTTTCTCGGGGTTTCCTTCACGTGAGATTTTTATTGACCATGTGGAAGGAGATGATGTCATTCTGAGAGAGCAAGACTTGGAAAACGGCTACTCTGTTATACCACAGCGTCGCTCTAACTCCGGCATGTGTTTCTTCATCCCGCCGTCTTTCGCAGCAATACAAAAGGAACTAAACTTTTGGAGCCTGCGAAACAAGAACAATGAAAATAGGCAACCCAAAACGGACGTCGCATCGGACAATGTAGCGGGGTTTATTAACACGAAATCGAGGTTCCGTTCTTTGATGATTGTGACCGGTTATGTTGCATTTCCGGCTGGTAAAACTCCCCAAGCCCTCCCCCATGGGTCAACCCTCCACGTGGAGCTCCGTGATGCTTTGCAGGCCGATGAAGTTCATGGAAGGGCCAAGGTAGACGCGTCGAATTTCCGCAACGGCGCGAAACTTGGATATACAATCATCTGCCGGAAACCAAGCTTCCCCGGCGCTTATACGGTGTGGGCGGTTTTAAATGTTGGGTGGTCACCGGTGGATGGCGAATGGGTTCGTGCTGGTGATTACATGACTAGGAAGGAACATTTACTAAACGTGGATGAGAGAGGAAGTTACGTGAGGGACCTGGTACTAGCGCGCATCTCTCCTGTTTCTCGCCGAAGGCAACTGTCTAACTTGTGATGACGTCATTTGGGTTCTATAAGCACAATGAGTAGAAACCATTCTCGTAACCTCGCGGGGGAGGCTCTGGTGGCGGCCATTTCAGGGCTTTGCTGATTGGCTGATTTTGAACGTAGAGGCATGCGCAGAAAGTTATTTGCCCCAATGGCTCTGTATCAAATCTCGCGCATGCGTCAATGGCTGTCACCAGAGTATCCCCCGCGAGGAGAAGAGCCGGGCAGCTCTGGGTTCGAAGAGCCGGGCAGCTCTGGGTTCGAAGAGCCGGGCAGCTCTGGGTTCGAAGAGCCGGGCAGCTCTGGGTTCGAAGAGCCGGGCAGCTCTGGTCACCTCAGAGCAAGTGCTTATTTTAAAAGGAAACAATATCCATTTGCGAACCGAGAGCTCCCCGGCTTACCGTCTCGCGGGGGAGGCTCTCGTGACAGCAATTCGATAGCCTTCGCTGGCTAAATAACATCAAAATCTGGCTCTTTCTTGGTGTTGCAAGGCACCAGAGGCATAAAGACAAAAGAAGACAAAAGACCGTAGAACGAAACAATAAGATGGAATACAATAGTTCCAATCCAAAATACAATACATCTTGCAACACCAAGAAAGATAAAATCTGTTTGCTAGTCATCTTTTCAAACTAAGTCCTCGACTTTACGCTATGCAAGTAGTTTTGATGCACAAGCAGGTTATTTTCGTATCGCATGCAGTGGTTGTCTCTAGAGCCTTCTTGGAGATGAACGGTAATTCATAGTGGGACGTTTCCGGGGGATGCTATTTTGCATACTGCTAAATTCCAAGAAACGCTGACAATAAAGCGAAGGCGCCAAGACCGCAAGAACAAATGAGTAAAGAGATGATAAGGCAGTAAGAATATTTTGGAATTTCTCGAAGCACACGTCCAGTACGTTATTTCGTTTTCAGTGTCTCACGTTTCTGTGCCATTTTCTTTGTCATTTTTGCTGAAAAGAAAACGGACCAACAACAAATCCTGTGGTATTTTGCAAAACGGCCGTCACAGTACAACGAATATATTAGCAACAGTGGGGAAAATCAATGTCTGAAGGCAGCTCATTGCCTTTGTGTTTTAACAAGATGCTTTAACCAGTATGCGAAAAAAATATTCGCTCATTCTCTAAAAAGGCCCAAAAGTTTGCTAATTTTTCATGAGCAAACATAAAGCCGAATTGCTAACGGAAACGCCGACAGAACCGCAGGTGAATGTACGCATAAGCCGGCACTATTCGTATGCAGTAATTTTCGTCTATTGCTACATCTATTGTAAGAGTTGTATACACCTATTTCATTAACGTTGCTCCGTAAAACGTAAAACCATGAACCATGCATCATAATCAATACGCTTTTTCTCGTATTTTCCTCGAATTTGGCAAACCAAACTCATCTATAACCACACAATGGCACTTTGTTTGCTACCTTGAGCCACAATTCGGCATTAATTGCTTCGTTTTAGGGAAGAATTAACGATGCATGGTTCATCACGAGCAGCTGTAGACAGTTGTATACGTTTTTATCAAGCGTTTTTATCAAAACATACCATCGCTCTATAATGCATTGCGCGCGGTGTTGTTTATGTTTTGGTTTAAAAAAAGAGAAAAAAACTAGCTCTCAATCTATTTAATTGTTGAGATGTCAAGGATGTCAAGGACATAAACGACACGGCGCGCAATGCATTATAGAACAGTGGCTTGTGTCGTTAAATATTACCATTGATAACAATCATTACAAACGTTATTTTACACAAACATTAACGAAAGGCGATTATGTAAATCGAGGGAACATTCTTCAATGGAATTTGTAGCTGTCTAATTAAATTAAATGGAGATTTTTATAACAATGGAAAGTGCTTTTATTTCCTTCCAATGCTTAAACAAATTAATTCTGCAGAAGTTATTTGTTTCTCAATGAAAGTGTGGGTATTGCTAAGGTCCCACGCGGAGTCGTGGAGTCGGAACTTTAAACGCTACTCAATTATTGTTTAGAGCCCGGAGGGATGGGGCAGGAATGTTTGGGACTGAATGATGGATGATGGATGACGGATGACGGATGATGGATGATGGATGACGGACGATGGACGATGGACGTTTGATGATGGATGATGGATGACCGATGACGAACGATGGACGATGTACGATGGACGTTTGATGATGGATGATGATATTTGTCAAGCCATACATCTCCCCTCCCACAAAACATGTTAATGACGTTCTGCTGCCTCTGTCCATGTTCCTGCGGCCACTGCGTCTAGGACCAAACCAAAAGTGACAATATTTTGATCATTTAGGAAGCTGCCCATCACGTCAACAATCCGTGATCCGAAATGCACTAAGAGGGCACGTGACCCACGCACGGCAATGTGACGTCACGTTGTCAGGGGAGACGCCTGAGATCGAGGCTCTAGTGTTTAATCTCTTGCGCAACGCGTCAATGAACCTGGAATCTGTTAGTGAATATCTGCACCAGGCGGCCGTTAAAGCAATGGTATGTATCCTTGCCTGAGTGTTTTTATCGCGAAGTGTTGAGTACTGAGTGTTTTTATCGCAAAAAACCCGTCCGTTCGATGATCGGGCGCCATCTTGGAATTTTGAGGCGCGCGGTCCCGGGGGCGAGCGCAATCCTTTCCCCTCTTCGCCCGATTTTTGCGCTCGCACCCGGGACCGCGCCTCAAAATTCCAAGATGGCGCCCGATCATCGAACGGACCGGGTTTTTTTGCGATAAAAACACTCAGTACCACCTGCAAGTATGTTATATGTATCCTTGCTCGTTAAAGCATGTATCATGAACCGTGCTTCATAGTTCGCAACGATAGATATTAGGCCACCAGTCAGCTGTTTTTTTTTTCCTGTTCACATCGTTCGCATCGCTGGCTCAGTAAAAGCAAGAACGCAAATACAACCTTTTTTGAAGGCCCATCACCAACCCGGAACCTTTGCGCCCCGTTTTCTTTTGTTTTCAAATTGATCCATTGTTTTTCGGGTGCTCTGATTGGCTAAGAGTCCGCAGCTGTCGGTTGGTGATGGGCCTTTAACTTTTTCCTTACTTAATCCTAAAATTAAAATTCCAAGGTTCAGTTACTTAATTAATTATATAGCCAGCTCGACGGCAGATCGATTTTTCTTGAATCGTCCAATTATATTTAAATTGGACCACACGCGCTTTTACTGGACATTTCGCATGCTAAAATTGGACAGTTTTGGTTTGAACATGGATGCTATATAATTAATAAATAACAGGACTATATACTGCCCGATTAAGAAAAAAATTCGGCCCTCAATTGTTTTTTATCCATACTAATCATCATCAATTGTATTGTTCTAAATTAACATTGCCTAGAATTTTGTTGGTTGAATCTGGTTTTCAATATTATTTCTCACAATACTTATCGTTAATGTTCAATTTATAGTCCGAAAATATCAAGCTTATTCCATGGGCGCTTGGACTTCTACGGGTGTCTGGTTGCCTTGGTAACGG
This sequence comes from Scolanthus callimorphus, assembly GCA_033964015.1. Lineage (NCBI taxonomy): Eukaryota > Metazoa > Cnidaria > Anthozoa > Actiniaria > Edwardsiidae > Scolanthus > Scolanthus callimorphus. The sequence continues at coordinate 23,689,883 of CM066923.1, forward strand.
CAAGGCTTCTTACGCGTCGGCAGTTGTCCACATGACGGGACTTGGGTCACCACAAGATAAAAGCAAGGTACGAAGACCTCTTTGACTACTATAATAATATGTAGACTTAGGCACTGCCTAAAACCGAAGCTCCAATTGAAGCCCAATGGTATATATCTGGGCACTCACGCACGCACGGACGCGCCCGCGATACCCATATATGAATACCGCTGAACCGTGAAGAAAAATGAACTCCATCGTATACCTGAGATCTACTCTGAGCTGTTGCATTCTTCCTGCGATAACGATGGTGCTCCGCTCTGCGGCCTTCGGCCGCTAAGGAGCTCCGCTTATAATAATATGCACTCATTACATCGACATGTGATGCGCCAAAAGTTACGTTGTACTATGATTGGTGCCTCTTTCTGTTGTCGACTGTTGGGTGTTGATGTACGTACCTTTCACATGCAGGGCTGGCTTCATCTTCTTCTCGGAGCCACCAGTGGCCACACCCTGTCCCAAATGTCCATGGGTTTTCGTCATTTCCTCGGAGCCGATGGAGTGACGAAGGACTGTGAAGCGTCCGCCGGTATGTGAAATGCATGAGTATTAAGACAGGTTATTTTACAACTTCGAGCAACGTTTGGCCAAAAATACTGTTACTCAATGATTTCTATGCTAATTTGTAGATTTGTGGTCCACATTTCGAAATATCACAAAAGGCTGAGGACTGCGTTCGCGCCGCCACAGAAATAAGCGTTCAAAATGGAAAAATTCTATAGAATCTATACAGGCTGTGGAGATAAGGAATTGACCTTGTGTGAAAGCTAACGTGCTAATGAAATGGTCCCATGTCAATCACAGCCAGTCTTAAACAATTATTCCTCTCGCCCTCATGGCCTCTGAGTCTATAGCCCATTCTGGCTTTCAAATCCGACACTTTTCGCTACTAGTAGGCTATAACCTATACAACCAATCAGAACGCAGCATTGACAATATACTAGTGTGATTTGACTAAATCTTGTTCCACAGGGAATTTCGTCAGAAACCCATCCATGGGAAAAGCTGAGTTTCAAATGATACAAGAATGGGAAGTGCAGTGGATTTCCCGTGTCTACCCATGTGAATTCCACACACTTCCCATGCGTGTGCCTTGGGAAATTCAGCTTTTCCATGGATGGGTTTCTGCAGGAATTCCCTGTGATCTAAAAAGGCCCATGTCACCGTCCTATAATGCATTGCGCGCCATTTATGTTTTGGTTTTGGAAACGCAGGTTATTACAGCATGGCGGCGATGAGAACAGACAAAGTCCTTCAGGAGCATCATGCTGTCCATGTACGGTTTGTTCTCCCTGCTGATATTCAAGCAAGCTAAAACAAACAGCCTCCACCTACTATACTTGGTCTATCCGTAAGGACACGAGTAGAAGAATTTATTTTTAAAATTGAAAATCTACAATCTAAAAATAGATTGATCTACTCCTGTACTTCGGACGATGAGGCTCCTGTTGATGGCTCCCTATGCTTTGGACGCCCACCAATAGGTGATGGAGACTCCTGGTGATGGACTCCCTGTACTTTGGACGCCTACCAATAGGTGATGGAGACTCCTGTTGCTGGGCTCCCTGTGCATCGGACGCCCACCAATAGGTGATGGAGACTCCTGTTGATGGACTCCCTGTGCTTTGGACGCCCACCAATAGGTGATGGAGACTCCTGTTGATGGACTCCCTGTGCTTCGGACGCCCACCAATAGGTGATGGAGGCTCCTGTTGATGGACTCCCTGTGCTTCGGACGCCCACCAATAGGTGATGGAGGCTCCTGTTGATGGGCTCCCTGTGCTTCGGACGCCCACCAATAGGTGATGGAGACTCCTGTTGATGGGCTCCCTGTGCTTCGGACGGCCACCAATAGGCGATGAGGCTCCTGTTGATGGGCTCCCTGTGCTTCGGACGGCCACCAATAGGTGATGAGGCTCCTGTTGATGGACTCCCCTGTGCTTCGGACGCCCACCAATAGGTGATGAGGCTCCTGTTGATGGGCTCCCTGTGCTTCGGACGGCCACCAATAGGTGATGAGGCTCCTGTTGATGGGATCCCTGTGCTTCGGACGGCCACCAATAGGTGATGAGGCTCCTGTTGATGGGCTCCCTGTGCTTCGGACGCCCACCAATAGGTGATGGAGGCTCCTGTTGATGGGCTCCCTGTGCTTCGGACGCCCACCAATAGGTGATGGGGCTCCTGTTGATGGGCCCTGGAGAGCGAGAATTGTGGTTTCATGACGGCGCTGATTTCAGTTTCCTTTCTTTTGAAAAAGGGACCATCACTTGTAACCTTGACAAAACTAATTTGAAAACTTTTCAATCTAAAAATAGATTCATCGAACGCCCGCCAGCTGATGGAAGTTCCTCTAGTTGGGCGGATTCAAAATTTATCCGTCCGTACTCAACTCCAGTTCACCCGTCTACTCGCATCCGATGGTATCCGGACTCGCCAAATGTTATCGTATATTCGTTGCGGATGTCTTTTTCACTCTGGAGAACGAATTAGAAATTACCCGCGGATGTGGACGAAAGCCGTATCCGGAAGAGTTGTGGATCTAAAACTGTCCGGATACTTGTAGACGGGGGACGGGGTCGGTGCCTGATCACTTTGCGTGTTTATTTAGACTCACTCTGAAGCTGTGCGTCTCGATGACTATGACGAGCTGGCGAACCACAGGGGGACCAAGTCGGATTTGTTCCAGTGGCTATCCCATCAAGCCATGCAAGGACTTTCAGATGCCCAGGTGAGCTAGTGTTATAAAAGCATCAGCCGTTTGTGTCAGGTGCCATGTCTTTGGCTGCCTTGTTATATCTTTACCGTAAATTTGTCGATGTCTGAGCGACAAACATTTCTGATTGGCCAAAATGTTCGCGCCTAAATTCCCCGCATTTTGGCGCGCGCGTAATGACACAGGAAACCACAACATATATATTTTGCCAAATTTGAGGGTTGCGAAGTGTACTTTCTCTTATTTTCTTTCTCGTAATCATCTAAATTTGTCCCCTTGTTCTGTTCACGATAGTCTCTCATGGGTGAGATGCATTACTATGGCAAGCGAGGGTTTCAGCGTGACCTTCGTGAGGCGGCCAAGTTCTATCAGATGAGCGCCGAGAAAGGCAACGCCGAGGGACTCTTCAATCTTGGTATCTCGAAGCTCAAGGTAAGCCGTGCTTATAGTTGGAAATTAGGCGGTGATTACATGAGACCGGTACGAACTCGGAGCGATTTGAGTTCGTATCGGCTCTCATAAATTTCTTTACATGCGTTTACACGAGGCCGGACTGAAAAAATCCACACCGGCACGAGCTTATTCCGGTTGCTGACCCGACACGAACAAATTTCGAGTTCGTACCGGTCTCATGTAATCACCGAGTTTCACATGTCCCTTCGCTCTCGAACGAACCTCACTTTACGGAAGTAAAAGAAGGCTCTAGGGCAATTAAACGTTTACAATTTTTTCTTGACTGTTTGCAGTCTTTATTTTGGCTTGAGCGTCCGTAAATGCAAGATAAAATTATTTTGCTTCGCGCGCTTTTTACCTACATGCCTTGTTTGAGGTCTCGAATTTCCAGTTACGCTCAACGCACCACTTGGGACTCTGCGCTTACTCTGCGTGTGACTGAACAACTAAACAAGGCGCGTATAGGTGAATAAAACTGGGTTCGTATGGGTCCTGGACAACCTGGAAAGTCCAGGAATCTTTATTGGACTCCTGGAAAGGGATCACACAAAATAATCGTGGGTATAAAATGGCAGCAAATGAGCATTCAAGTTTTGTTTTTTACATCAACATGGCCGCTACTCGCGCCATGTACATGTTTGCGCATTATTTGAGTGGTTCACGTGAAAGAAAAAAAGTCCTTGAAAATTTTCGAAAAAGTCCTGGAAAAGTCCTTGAAAATCCTGGATTTTTTTCTTTACAAAAGCGTACGATCCCTGTAAAAGCGCGCGTAGCGAAGACGTTTACGAACACGATCGCCAAATAAGGAACTACAAGCATGGTGTCACGTGACTGAGGACATCATTAAGGCAAAAATTCATATCGCGGGAGGGGAGGTCAACAAGGTCATCACTCTTGGACAAAGTTGTTGAAGGGTCGAGGTGGATTTAGCAACAAGCGTATGTGCTGTTACGTCATGAGCGACATCATAGGAAAGATAAAAGGTCAAGCTTACTTGGAGCTCCGCATTTAGGAAGTCGATGGCCTATATCTCTATATCACGGACCGACTAACATTAGTATTAATAATGAAATTCGGCCCGCGTTCGCACGCTCTACGAGAACAGAATTTGTGTCTGCTAGGAAAATAAAGTGGTTGTCATGTAACGTCTTTGCCAAATATATTGCCGCGTTTCGTTTCACAGGGTCACGGCACAGAGAAGAACGAAACCGAGGCTATAGAACTCATACGGAAAGCCGCTGACACAGGAATGGGGGCGGCTTTCAATGCACTTGGTTTCTACGAAGTGAACCTGCGGAAGAACGTCAGCGGTGGTGTGATATATTTTATGCGCGCGGCGAAAACGGGAGATAGGGATGGCCTGTTTAATCTGGGCGTGGCCTACGATAATGGATGGGTGGAGGGTAGTGTACCAGATAAGGTGAGCTCGGGGAACTTCTGCAGAAACCCATCCATGGGAAAAGCTGAATTTCCCAATGCACACGCATGGGAAGTGTTCGGAATTCACATGGATAGCCATGGGAAATCCGAACACTTCCCAATTAGATAGAGGGGAGGCTGCAGCTTTTTGTGTACATGATATGTACAAAATATAACAACAAAAAAATTTTTAAACAGCATTCGGCTGTAATTGTATAGCTCATTTCAAAATTCATCTTCTGAAAGACGGAAGCTAAATCGCTATTTGTCGGTTGGGCGGCAGTTGCAAATAAAATCGAAGGGGAGTGAGGAGCGTGAGAAAATCGGTCAGTCTCCACGACTGCCTACTATGCTGGATAAACCGATAAGAGAAATTGCAGGCTAAAGCTACGTGGTAACCAATTTACGAGCCATGGTATAATTTCGAAGGAACTGACATTTGTTTGCTTTTTTTTGCATTTCTTCGGTAGACTAATATTGTCGAATAGAGTGGAATATTAATCCTTGGTATCTTGAAAATGACCACCGTATTACATGTCTATTGTTTTCTAGTTTTTGATGTGTTTTTTAAAGGCTCGCCAAAAATGGCTCGGGGCTCGCTAAGAGGCTCGCAAATTAGACGACGTCTTTTTGGGCCCTGTCACATTAGATTGGCAATGTTGATAAACAATAATAACGCTAAATACCCATCCTTGAATCTCGTTTCTTCATTTTCAGTTTGCTGCTTTCAAATATTTCGAGTTAGCAGCCAACAAGGCCATCCTGGTGCATGCATACAAGTTGGTGAAGATCTCCGCGTGGGTCAGTACCTGAGGCGAGACTGCACGAATGCTGTGGTTTATCTAAGGTTTCTGGCGGAACAGAATCCCGAGATGGGATGGCTGCTTAGAAGAGCCTTGAACGCGTACTACGCCACGGACTGGTAAGAGACTTGCACAAGAAAGGCATTAGTTTAAAAGAAGCAGTGTCACGATTTTAGCACACTTTTGTTGGTCTAAAAACATCCAAATAACTGAATGGATAGCCAAAATATTAGTCTAGGTTTGTTAAATAGCCTTTTAACTACAAATCGATCATACTTGTAGGCTTCGATGTCTTATTACAGAGCAGATGGAAACGGATTGCAAAAATGAGTTTTTGAAATCTTGTTGGGATGAACAGTTTGCAAAGTTTGAAGTTATCTATTAGTGGCAGATGCAGACCCTTAAGAAGAGAGGTGGCTAGTACAAAGGATATACTACAGAGTTCAGACCAAGGGGGTGGCCAATCTTAAGGTTTTTACAAGAAATATGAGACAAGGGGGGTGGCTAGCCACCCTAATCACCTCCCTAGATCCGCCTTGTCTATACATCAAAAATTGTAGGAAAATCGGCCGTCTTGCCGATAAAAACTTACCTAAATTGCTAATTAGTCTAATATCAAGTGATAGAGCGGATTTCAGATGACTGTCGTGAGTAATTCGCAATTACTTTGTAATTACTCCTATAGGTTTTATTCAGAATTGGTGTAATCACTTTGCGATTGGTTTCACGACAGTCATCTGAAAACTGCTCTATTAGTGATTTTGGGATGAGTACATACAAATGTAGAGCTGTATTTATGAATTCAAATTACCGCGTGACACAGCCCCATTAATGTGCCTAACTCGTAACATCTGTGACTGCCTATAGTACTGACAAATTGGAAGTAAAATTAACACCGGTAAAACGAACACATTATGTACATTATGTGATGTTGTTCGTAGGTACAAGTCCATGGTCTTCTTTCTACTCGCCGCTGAGGCTGGCATGGAAGTCCCCCAATACAATATTGCACTACTGTGTGAAGAGAATTGGGTAGGTAGACCCGCTAGATGTATCATGATTTGCCTATATGCAGTATATGTACGTTAGAGGGTAAACGAGCTTGCCGCAAGCATGTTGGATCGTGCAGACTGGAAAAGCAGGTATGCAGCTCGGCTGAGGCCGCCCTAAGTAAGTAAGTAAAAAGGAAGCCTGTCACGCAACTACGCAGCTGTTCTGCGCATCTCAAATCAGAGAAATGTCATTCTCGTTCCCAGAGCTCCCCGGCTCGTCTGCTCGCAGGGGAGGCTCTGGGATATCCATTTGAGGGTCGTTGGTGATTGGCTGATTTTGAGCATTGGAGCATGCGCTGAAAGGTCTTTCTCTCAGCGGCTCTGTATTAAATCTCGCGCATCCGTCAGTGGCTGTCACCAGAGCCTCCCTCGCGAGGTAACGAGCCGGGAGCTCTAGGGTTCGAGAATGGAGAAATGTCGTCCCGTAACGATGGCCAGCGAAGGCTTAAAACCTCAAAACAAATTGTATAAAATATCGATATTTTTTTGATCCATAGGATAATGTGTCTCAAATACGTATCTGATAGGATGGTCTAATGAGTTTTACTGATGAATCAATGATCGCTCCTCACGCTCTAAAAATTTAAAAGTTTCATACTTTTCAAAATTTAAAAAAACACAGACATGGTTTTTGAGAAACACATGTATGCACTAATAAGTAAATATCTTATTATTTTTTTTCCATTTTGATTGATTGCTACTCAGGAAGAGTTAATAAACAAGACTGCAGTGGATTGCATATGGAGATATTACAACACGTCTGCTGAACTTGGCTGGGTGCACTGTAAGTAATATATAGAGGATATTACACGGTGGCACGAAGATATGGGCTTTATTTTCGAGTGGCAAGAACAATATTTTACGAATGAGCGCAGCGAATGAGTAAAATATTGTTTTTGACATGAGAAAATAAAACTCATATCTTCAAGCCACCGTGTAATTTTCTTTTTATTATATAGACAAACCAGACAAAATTATTCCAACTGATTTCCAAGCACTTTTGTTTTGACCGATATCCTCACTAGTGAGGATATGGAAAATATGTCACTCAGGTCCCGGATGTAGCTTCGTATGAGATCTACGAGTGGCGTATTTCCCAGTAAAACACTCGTGTCTATAGAGCGGATTTCACATGACTGTCAACACTTGTTATGTAATTGCGATTGCTTTGCGTTCTCATTGGCTACTCGTTTTTCTCAGCCAATCAAATTCTTTAGTAAATACAATTGTGTAATTACTTAGTAATTGGTTCGGCTTGTGATTGGCTGAGAGAAAAGCCATTTAGGAGCAAGTGGTGATTTCTCTCGATTCTGATTGGCCAGTGATTGCTCATTTGCAATTGTTTTCACGACAGTCATGTGAAATCCGCTCTATAGATAAATTCATCACACGACGAGTGAATTCCACGGTAAATTTCATGCGATATAGTTTTTCAAGTGTGAAATTTAAGGGAAGTGGTCAAAACATCTGTACTCGAATGGGACCCGATGGGGTGGTGTATGCCGCAACCAACCTTCCTTTAGGAAAAAATGGCCATTTTTAACTGCAAATATCTCGTAAAATAATAAATGAATACAAACGATAGGCTCAGCACCGTCTTCTTTATAGTGCGAGCAACACATCCATGCATTAAAAACCAACACCCCTTACTCGTGAACAGAGAAAATGGGCATTGAAAAAACGGGTGGGTAGGTACAACCCGGGACCTACCACCTCCCGTTATAAAATCGGGTCCCGCTCGAGTAAAATGTTTTGACCGCTTCCCTAATCTGGAATTTTCACGAGTCGAGTGATGAATTTTTCTTGAATCCATAGCAAAGATTTGATATTATTTTAGTGAAATGATTCGAGCTTTGAACTTTTTTTGCGCGCGTTTACCTGTGTTTTATTTCGAATTCAACTTTCAACCATTGGTTCTTGGCCAACGAACGCGCGCGTAAGAATTGAGCTATGGAATTCTGGTAAAGTAACTAAGCTGGTAAACTTAACATATTTTTGTGGGTTGTAGCGATGATGAAAATGGGTGATAACCACTGGTATGGCAAGACGCTACCACGTGACACGTCTGCTGCTGCTCTGATGTACACCAAGGCTGTTGAGAAAAACGGACACGCACACGTGAGTAGATGTACAGTCGGTCACATACGTGCACGTGATTAGAGTGTTGCTCACACGTGATCAGAGGGTCGCTGGCACGTGATCAGAAGGCTCACACATTAGTAGAGCATGTGCGCACCAATGGAGGGTGGTAACACGCGCACGTGAGTAGACAGTCCGTCACATACGTGCACGTGATCAGAGTGTTGCTCACACGTGATCAGATGGTCGCTCGCACGTGATCAGAAGGCTCGCATGAGTACAGCATGCGCGCACCATTGGAGGGTGGTAACACACACACACACGTGAGTATACAGTCCGCTACATATGTGCACGTGATCAGAGGGTCTCTCACACGTGATCAGAGGGTCGCACGTGAGCTGAGGGGCGCCTAGATTTAAACTGGGTCTCGCATGGGATCTCAAATAGTATTATCGGTTTTATTTTCACATGGCGCGCTTTTTTTTCGTTTTTTTTTGTTTTACCAATCAGGCGCTGTACAACCTAGGATACATGGTCGAGTATAACTACTCATTACCAGGCATGCGATGGGGCGGTACTGATGGTAGTCTTGTGAAGACAGGAAACTTATCCGATGCTGCGGTCATCTATAGAAAGTACGTATGAGTCAAGGCTACCTAGGTTTTGCGTTTCCTTCGTTTTCTTACTGATCGAAGGTTTGGGTCTACAATAACGATAACAATGGTAACGGCAACGGCAATTGCAACAACAGCGACATTACGCTTTACAGTCTGCATGGTTACTTCCGATCAGCCACCGAAATCGTGAATGTTTTTTATTCTATTCCTTCCTAATGAACTTTCTACTCGACCTACTACCGAAACCAGTAGTAAGACTGTTTATCGGGCTCGACAAAAAGCACTCGTTTCACACAAAAACGTTGACGAGTCTGATTGCATTCCTTCACGCGAAATCATCACGCGTTGTGTCGCTGCCAAACAAACAATTAAAGTTTCCGGAAAAAATACAGTGATTTGTATTTCATTACCTCATAAAATTATTAGAAAACAAGCAAATGGCTTTTCTTATGTGTTTAGTTTCACGCTTCGCTGACCTCAGTAAAGGAATTCAGACTACATCGTGAATATTTTTGACTGGAGATGAGTGCTTTTTCTCGAGCCGAAAAGCAGTCTACCTGTTTTGGTAATATCCTGCTCGCAAGCGTTGTTGTTTTATCGCGAAACCCCCGAAAACCCCAGAGTTCGTAGTCACGTGGCCCGCCATCTTAGAACACGCAAAACTGCCAGCTACGTAGGCTAGGGTTCTCGGGATTTTCGCGATAAGAAACCAGCGCCTGCCATTAGGCTATATTCTACCTCAAATTTGGAACGGTGACAAAGAAATCCAGAAGCGATTTTGCAGAAAGGGTCCTCTCTTCATTCCTAAAAAGGAGTCAAGATGTTGCGAAGACGTCGAAGTTACATTTTCGTACCGGCTCCGACAGAGCGGAAATGACCAAAAATGAAATGTCTAACTTTGCCATATTTCAATAAAGCTAAAGATTCCGTATACAAAGAGTTTCTATGGCTAAAAGCTTAATTCCAAATTTTTAAGAAAATTGAAGAATATGAATTTTAGATATGATTGAGCAAAGTTTGCATAATTCATGATCAAAGTACTAATTCTCCCATAAAATGGCACAGAAACCAATTTTTAAAGCATAATATCTCAAAGACGAATCCATTAGAAAAAAGTCATTTTTGATAATTTGTTTTTAATCAGACAAGGAGTCTGTATGCAAAAAATCATAGCTAACCTGACCTTATTAAAGTGGTTTTCACATGACTGTCGTGAAAACAATCGCAATTGAGCAATCACTAGCCAATCAGAATCGAGAGAAATCATGACTTGCTCCTAAATGGCTTTTTGTCTTAGCCAATCACAAGCCGAACCAATTACTAAGTAATTATGCAATAGTATTTACTAAAGAATTTGATTGGCTGAGAAAAACGAGTAGCCAATGAGAACGCAAAGCAATCGCAATTACATAACAAGTGTTGACAGTCATGTGAAATCCGCTCTATTTGAAATTTAGTGGTCTAAGCAGGTCATTTCCGCTCTGCCACCGGCTCCACAACTGGCGGGGGAGCAATCTCGTTCCCAGAGCCCGTCATCTTTTGGCCAGCGGCAAGATTCAGGGCTCTGGGGGAATCCGATTTGTGAGCATGCGTGGTACGTCCAAAACGTAACGAACTTTCATACAACAATCAAACCGGAAACCCAGAATCTGGGTTTTAAAAAAATTGATTCCCCCAGAGCTCTGAATCTTGCCGCTGGTCAAAAGATGACGGGCTCTGGATACGAGATTGGTGGGTGAGGCTCTGGGGACAGCCTTTGACGCATGCGTGAGATTTGATACAGGATAGCCGTTGGGAGCAAGAACGTTCTGTCAGTACTACACGTAGTCTACTTACTTCGTCCCCTGATTGGTTATTTGTTGAATGGGTTTCGTTTCTGATTGGCGAAGCCGTTCTATGTGAACTATTTCAGGAGAAAGCTTAGTATGTGGTCCATTTTTACTTCTTTTGTAGGTGCCGAGATACAACGGCCAATGGGAATGAGTCCTACTTGCCATGCGCAATAGCCGTCGTCAAAGTCACCTTAAGGAGTATTATCACGACCACCCTCTAAAGGTTCAGGTACGCAGGGCCATTCCATTTTTTTAGCCGCACCCCCCCCCCCCCCCCCTACCCCCTTCGGAAGAAGTTTTCCTAGGGGTATAGCAAAATGGCCATTTCCGAGGGGGTCAAACCGAAAGAAAGCCTCTTCCGTGGGTTTTTCCGAGGGGGTACAATAAGAAAAAGCCTCTTACGTGGGTTTTTCCGAGGGGTGCAATAAAAATAGCCTCTTCCGTGGGTTTTTCCGAGGGGGTGCAATCCAAAAAGGGCTCTTTTTTCCGAAGGGGTTACTAAAGAAAATGAGCTCTTCCGTAGGGGGGGGTTCGGCTTAAAAATGGAATGGCCCGCATATCGAGATAGCGTTGTCGTTTTCTGTGAATACGCGCGGGCTACCTGTGTTTTGCCCCAGGCCCTTTGGCGGAGACAAAAACAACATGGCGGCCATGAGTACGATGTTTCTCGAATACCTGCAAGTTTTGGTGGATTTCTCTGCTTTTTTCGCTAAAATATGAGGAAAAGTACTTACAGACCTTCCAAATAAGGTAAGGGGAATTCCTAATAAGGAAAGCGGCAAGTCGACAAGGTTAGGCTGCAAACGTCTTGATATGGCATTTCGCTGACATCAACCTAGCATTATAGGCATGGGTGGACCGTCCTTCAAGACTGAAAGTATAATTCAACGTTTAAAAACAAGGCTGAATCATGTGTGGTCTTTTTTTAGATACTAATGTCAGCTGCGATCGCTCTCGTTGTTGCGGTCACCCTGTGTTTAGCACTGGTGGACGACAGATTATATTGAAGCACATCATTCCAGTACAACATGACTTTGTAGCTTCAGCATTCCTGAACTACAGGACTCCAGCAAATACTGGCAGATACTTACACCACGGTGTCGGAGAACGTAAGGTAGTTGAAGTTTTAGCTGTTTGCAAAAGGGATCCTTTCTGGTAGAAGCACAATGAGACTTCTCTCATTTCTCCTGGTAAGAGCAGCCAGGGAAACCATTACGTGGTAAGAGCTTAGTGGACCTGGCTACTTCCGGTGTAGCCTTCCAATCAGGAAGAAGCAGGCAGCAGCGCAAAGAGGATAAGAAGTTTTTTCGCTTTACTTGAAAAGTGAAGATTTGCTTGTACTTTTCAACTGTAATGTGGGCTCCCTGTGTATAAGAGGTTTCGGTCAAAAGGGATGAAAGACAGAGGTCAATGACGCCAATCCCTAAGAGCATCATCATTTGCACCGATATAGATAAATTATTTCCTCGCCTTGGTGGCTTTGTTTTGCTTTTGTTCCTTAGATTTTACACCTATTGAATGCTTTTATTAAGACTACCCTGGATGCTTACATTTCAAGAATTATAGGCATTAAGATTACAGATCAGCACGGAAGGATAGAATTAGATAACTATGGGAGTAGATTGGCAATTTGCTTTACTTATACGTGATGCTATTTTTCGTATCAATCTCTGTCACGGCCTTTCACTGATAGAGTAGATTTTTAAAAAGTTAGGGCGCGTTCCGTGCCGTGTATGCGCCCTTACAATACCATGCCGTGTCTAAGTATTCTGATTGGGTTTATCAGTCATTTCGCGTAAATTGATTGGCTGAATGTCAACAAGAAGGCGACGTGACCGTGCCGTGACCGTGCCGTGACCGTGCCGTGACCGTGCCGTGACCGTGCCGTGACCGTGCCGTGACCGTGCCGTGACCGTGCCGTGACCGTGCCGTGACCGTGCCGTGACCGTGCCGTGACCGTGCCGTGACCGTGCCGTGACCGGCATAGTGTGCTGTAGGTATCGATAACTGACGGGTGGTTACACTACAAAGAATAACAAAAATTAGAAAATCGGAAATGAATGAACTAATGATATGGTGGTAGATTTAGTGGACTTGTTGGGAGAGTGTTTCTGTTTTGAAATACTATTATTGACTTGTGTTTACTAAGAATATTGAATAATAAAAATGTTCTTTGTAAACTTATTCGATAACTTGGTATTGCTTTCCTAGCCTGAATTTCGGCCGTCCGCGGCGCTTTTTGACGCTTTTTTTCGGCCCCTTTTTTCGCGCGACGTATTGTCGAAGAACTCTCTTCTCGTTGTAAACAATCTTCGCTCTTGCCGATTAAATCATGTGGAAACACACACAAAACCGCCAGCTATGATGGCTACAGAAACCCATTCATGGGAAGAGCTGATTCAATAATCGTCTTTGTCGGGGAATTCAGGTTCTATTTATTTCTCTAATATTTAAATTACAAGTCTTGCCAGTTAAAATAAGTATTAGGTTACCATTGTTTTAGCGCAAGACTGACCGCACTACATGGTCAGCACCTATGTAGTAAAAGCGCTGTTCACGCTGACGTCATCCATTGTTATTAACGGCCAACCAGAGATCGATGGTAAAAAAAAACAAAGGGTGCTATTCAATCTACGGTTGGCACATTAACATTAGAATGACAATGTTGCTAAACAGTGAATAGCGCTATAGACTGACTTATGCTACTCTGTGGATGCGATAGATCGAGTGTTCGTCTTTTACTCTTCACCGGAAGCTAGAACGTAAAGCCGAATGCGCTCTTGTTACAGTATGATTATAGGTACTAAATTTTGTAACCGAAGGTGGTTTTATTAATTGAGCCATCAAAGAACAAGTTGCTGCTTCTCGCTAAAAGAAACGTGAACCGTTCGTAAGGCTCGTTTTACGCGACACGGCTGTTTTAATTGATATCGATAACTTCACACGTACAACTTAGCGAGTGCTGCATATGCTATCTCTGCATGAAGGTGTCGTCTCCGGGTGCACTTGTGACGTCAAGCTGAGGTGAGCTCGCGATTTTGTGTTGATTATGGTGATAGTGTGCGATCCTTTCCAAGGCGTACACCTTACAAGAACCTCTCGAAACCAAGATCTGAACTCAGGAATTCTCCAAGCGTAGACCAGAATATTCAGACATGAATTTGAATACTGCAACTGCAACAATGCGAAAAAACGTCTTTAGAATACACTGTTCGACCGTCACCATAGTAAAGCAAGGTATAGTAACAGTTGTAAGGAAGCCACGTGACTAGTGATGTCAGTGTGACAATGAGAAGCGTGACGGCAAGTTTCCTGTCACGCATGTTTTGAGTCTCGTCTCCTAGTCCTTCGATGTGACTGAATCGTACTTTCACCATGATACTTATGTACGCGACTAAGATGACGGCAACTGGTAGATAGATAAAGAACAGGTAGCTATCATTGAAAATGGTTTCGGAGAGTTTGGGGAAGATGTATGTCAGTAAGTAGATTGTAATGGCAATTGTAGCGAGGAGCCAAGGCAAGCCTATTAATGCAGCGTAGAAAATATTTCCAGCGTAACGATGGTAGAATGGGAACACTACTGCAACCAGGCGTTCTACGGACACAGATGCCAGAAGGTAGACGGAAGCCAGACTCGAGAAATAGTCCAGGGTGTAACTCAACGACGCGAATGAGTAGTTTGTGGCCCAGCCTTGGAGGTAACACACATCAAGTGCAACACGCATCGCTACACTCAATCCGACTAGTAAATCAGCAGTACAGAGGTTGACGAGCAGAAGATAGGGTTTCTTTCGTAGTGTTTTGGTTCTGATGAACACTAGTAGACTTATGGAATTGCCAAGAAGTGTTACAAAGGATATTATAGTCCCAGATGATATTTTTGCAATGGTATGTAAGCGGGTAGACGGAAGACTTCTAGTGGTATAGGTAAAGTTTTCTTGTAAAATCCTGCTCGAGCCGGCGCTAGTATTCATATTTACAAACGAGGACTTTACTCCCAACTTGACGTGTTGTGACAAAGTGGCGTCTCCCTTGTAATGCCTTGTTTTCCTCGTCAGTAGAGTAATTCCCTCGCGGTATGAAAAAACAAAGGCCCTTAATGATACCGAAGGGCAGTCAAGTCAAGTTGTAAAAGACTCAACGAACTTCCCAGAAGAGTTATCTTCGTGGCTTTCGATCTTTTAAACATGGAAATAATCGTTTTGGCGACAAAATCAGAGTTCCTGTTATTTAAACCAAAGGGCGTTCGATTGGAATAAAGATAAAAGAACAATTCTGTTTTTTTTTCGTGCGTCAAGACTGAACGCCTTTTGTCCGCCTCTAGTTTCTGCCTCCTCGACGTTTTCTGGAAAATATTTTGTTGAACTAATACTCTCCACTGTAATCGTTCTAAGTTTGAATCATGAATCAATCGAATATGAGTTGGTGCTTTTTTTAAAGCCATATGCCTTTGTCTGTGCAAATAAACTTAATTTTACCCCAAACCGGATGATTATCAAAACCTTGGTACGTATATGGGTATTGCTAATTAATTTTACCCCACGCTGTTCAGTAGATTAAGCGATTTATTCCCTCCTTCTCAACCTCGAAATTTAACATGAGCTCACTTATAATGTTAACCCAAATATTATCAGCTTCTATGGAATTTTTATTGCCTGTTTGATTGGTTTTATGAATTGTTTTCTGGCTGGCTTTTCTTCGACGTTATTTTACATGACGCAAGCTGACACTATAACATATCCAGTTTCAACTTCACGTGTGCGACATCTGTCTGGGAAACAATGACATATCTGCTACTATGTACGCATCCAGTGATCTCTGAGTAAGCAAAGGCTCGCGTTTCAACTTAATGAGGGCAGTTATTTTACGGACGAAATGACAGGAATAAAAATAAACGGGGAATTTCGTCTATGGGTTTTATACTACAACGAATAATTAAATTTTGAAAGGGCTGCATCAGCGTCTCTTTTGGTAGGCCGATGTTTTAAAATCATAGCCAAAAATGTGTCGCAGAATGTGTCTAATCTCCGTGCTTATAGTGAGAACACTGGATTAGAAGGTGTCAAGTCTTTTTGTCCTTTCTGCATAAAAGCTGTCCACTAATATACCGTCGGTTTATTCTTCTTAATAATGCCGGAGGCCGTTTGTAGTTGGCTGTATTATATTTAAATGGTATCGGATCCTTTGATTACTTAAAAAAGTAAAAGAACAATTACACGGGATAATCGCAAATTCGGCGGTAATAGTGCCTACGGGATTCAATTGAGTTTAAATAAAATGAGCGAATTTGATGACTGTTATAGTGAAACCATCTCTCCTCTGTACTTTCTCGTTATATATGTAGCGAGGGGATCTCCTTGTACAATCCGTTCGGTTTCGAGATCCTCTCACCACATTCTTGCATTAAATGTAAGCTTGTGGAAATTTAAAAAAATACCACCTTTCACTTTCAACGAGAAGCTGAAGATATTAGTTTTGCTTTCACAAATTGTATCCTTAATTTATGCATGTGGTCTAAAATGAGTGTCTTTGGTTTCAATTGTGGTTCTTATTTCTACACACGAGACAATTGGAATAAAGACCAATCAGTGTGCGAAGCAATTATTTTCCTTTTGTTGAATTAGCGAATTCATGTATGTGAATTCAGGAGCTTTTCGGGATTCCAGATCCATTTTATCCATCCCCCTGGATTCTGGATTCCATATTGTCTTGGAATCTGTATTCCAACATAGAAGAGATTGCATTCTGGATTTCAGAGACCCGTTTTCGGATTCCCATAGCTGGATTACAGATCCCAAAGCTCACAAAAAAAATCTCCAGATTCCAGATTCCTTCACCGGGGCAAAGAGATTGTTGGTGTGCTAGATGCACTCGAAAGGAAAGACATTCTAAGCCTGCGGATTCTTTACACTTCCTCTCCCTATTTTGCTTTCCCTCCATCTTTTATCTTCTTTCATCATGATGGACCTACACATTGACGCTTGCAAAATATTTTGCCACCGCGACACTGTGAACTAAACGTACTTCACTGCACACACTTTGAAAAAATATATGATCATTTCGTTTTTATGTGTTAATAAATAGAGAATAACACATGGGCGTGCGGAGATATGGAATTTATCTTCTCGTGTTCACATTTGATATCTCACTGGTTCGCGCTAAGCGTCCATGTATTATTCTGTTTATTATATAAACAAGAAACACTGCCATGCTCAAAGGAAGCGCCTTTTATATTGAACATCTGTTTGGCTGATATTTTCACATGTAAAAATATCGTATTTTCACATGTGAAAATATACGTTTTTTCTCAGTGACAGAAATCCAGGTTTATATGATAATATGCTTTATGGTTGTTTCAGGTAGCACGCGACCCGTGCTTAACAAATCAAGTGGTTTTGGCAGTTCTACGTAGTCAGCCAAACCGTGTGAACTAATAAGATCCTTGCCCCTAGTGCAGTGAATTGGCTTTTGCGGCGCTGCAGTCTCGGAAGGGAAGCCAAATGAGTGCACTACGCTGGGATCTGATTGGCTAACACGAAGCTGACAACGGTGAAAGTCGAGTGTTTCCTGAAGCAGCTGTAAGGGTTGATAGCTTTTGTAAATGTCCGTTTGAGAGTTCATAAAAACCTTAGTTTCATCTTTGTTTGATCTTATTGACATTTTACCAATGTATCATACCTAGGGCCCGTTCTGTTTCTGGGACACCCGCCGAGAATTGTCGAAGCCGAAAACATTCCCCTAATCAGAATTCTCTTTAATTTCCAGAATTTTCTGTTCTGGGCACCCGAAAACCTCAGGTGAAAAACAATGTACTGGATAATGTCCCGTGATTGGGCTTCAATGAAATTGAACACTATTAACACGACTAGGAGGTTTATGCATTTTAAATCAGGATGAAAAGAAAACGAAACACTTGAGGATCAATATATGAAAATTGCAAAAGAAACTTCTCGGGCCCAAGTAGAATTATCGGGTATTCTAGAAACGGACACAAATCCCTCGCAAAGACTATCATCTTGCAAAAAAAAATATATATATTCAAAACGCGCAGCGATACAGCAAGTCTTTATCTCTTTACAGTAGCGACATTTACAGACGAAATCCGTAAGATGGGAAATCCACCTACTGTTTATTTTCTCTTCTATGAGTAGATAAATTTCGTTGTTCTGAGATCTGTATTGCGATTCCCTATTAAAGAGCGACTTTCGTCTGTAATGAACTGGTTGCAAACCGGTTTTGCGCGCGCACTTGAATGGCTTCCCGTCTTCCCGATCTTGTCCTAGTCAAATCACGTACGTTTTCTAATGAATCTTGAACAGAAAAGCAAATACTTTTGTTCGTCGTATGAAAAATAACGCATTCAATTTTTTTCATGTAATACTGGCGGACATTTTACTCGTTGCTCGCATTTTTCCTCACCCCTGCTGGGCTCGGAAAGATACGTCCGCAACTCGTAAAATATACGGCGTATTACATGAAAAATATTCTAATAAGATTCACTACCAGTGATATGAATTCCGGTCTATACAATTCAACCTATTGGGTTAGGTAAATACACTGTAATAACTTCAAAAGCGTCAAGGTTATACTGGGAAATTACGCAAGGTTTTGAAGTGGCAAAACCCTCATGTCTTCTCCGCCCCTGCTGCCATGTTGCTTGCGAAAGCAAGTATTTACTCTACCGCTCGCTCGCGTAGGCAGATCACTAACACTTCAATTGAAGAGGTTTTCTTTGATACACCACTTACGCTCTTGTGGATGTGACAACGTGAGTGCTGGATGTGACGTCAGTGTGACATCGGATTAGAAAGATCTTTTTGTCAAGGTCCAAAAGTGGGGCACCAATCCCATTTCCCAGTGTAAATTTTCGCCAAATCTTAGTCCCAATCGCCAAATCCCAGTTGTGTGTGAAGCTGCAAGCCGCTGACCGAAAGAGTATGGCCACGGGGGAGACTGTAACCAAACAAGAAACCGCTGTACAGTTAATTCGTTTTGTTGTTTTATCTGTTTATGTCTGTTTCACATATTGTTTACACTGATTTTATTCTGACAATTATTTTAAAACGACGAAGGGAAATAATGTAGAATCCCACCCCCAGTTTAGTGGACATTAATTCCCATTCCCAGTGGTCAAATCCCAGTCCCAGTGACCCCAATCCCATTTTCCCAGCCTAAAATAAGGCAAATCCCAGCTCCCATATTACCCCTTCGGGACCCTATTTTATCATTGTTGCTGATGTAATTGTGACTAGTTAAATTTTATCATATGATGCCAGTGTTTTACCGGAAACTAAAACACTCGTATTTTCCATATCTTTACTAGTGAAAATATGAAAAGTTATGTACCGAATGTCCCGGATGTGCACGTTTGTGTTGTTTTCCTGACTTCACTCGTCACACGAGTTTTAAGCCACAAAACTAAGTTTTGTTCTAAGTTCTAAAGAGAAAAACCTTATTTCAACTATGGCAGAGAAGGCTACAGCAACACAAAAGGGAAATTCGTTCTTAAGAACACTGGGAATCAGAAAGATTGAGGGAGCATTTCACAAATAAACACTTTCGACTTTACCAAGTGAGATGTTCAATTTGTAATATTTTGCCGCTATGTCAATTCTAATCCATATAATAAAAAGAACATTACACGGTGGCTTGTAGATATGGATTTCATTTTCTCGTGTCAAAACAATATTTTACTCACTCGCTGCGCTCGTTCGTAAAATATTGTTCTTGCCACTCGAAAATAAAATCCATATCTTCCCGCCACCGTGTAATATCCTCTATATATTTTGGGAACAGGGGGAGTCAAGGTTTAACGATATATTGAATCCAATTCAGCACACCCGTATATTGGTAAAACTGCAAAGTTTGGTGCAAATTTGGCTGGATACTGATCAGCTGACCGAGAAATACTTTTTCGAAATTTACGATTTTTACTACAAAATATATACCGTTTCCGGGAAACGTTGTCACCCAAAAAGCCTATAAGCTTGAAGCGAAAATGATAATGGGAGCATCTAAAGTGCTACTGTTTGATCAGATTTCAGACAGTTATCGCACCCACAGGTAAATCATTAAATTTCAGCGCATTTCTAAGCATGTTTGTTTCTAATATTTACAGAAATTCAAATAAATATTTACCCATACTTCCTAGCGCACCAAGCTTTGTTGCTTTTTCCAGCGACAACCGTTTCCCGGAAACGGTATATAGTTGTAGGGCATCGATGCGCCACCAGATGCGCTACTCACCAGCTTCGTTTTGATGTTTTTGCCCTATACATGTCTTTGTAAAAAAAGGGCCAGAAAACTAAGTTTTGAAAATTCATATCTCAGCCAGGTGAGCGCATGAGTAATTGTTCCCAAACTTTGCAGCTTTTCTAATACGGATGTGCTGAATAATAATCGTCTTTGTTTCTTGATAACTATAGCATATTTTTTAAGCCATATGAACGTGATATATGCAGTAAATGTATCGGGAAAAACAACAAAAGGGGTAAGGGCAGCCCTCCATCCCCTAGATCCGCCACTAAACAATGAACACCAGGTGGGTTATTTCACAGAGCAAAGACTTTAAAAAACAAAATGTAAAATGCAAACGAAACGAGGAATACGTCTATGCCCCTGTCTTACAAGGTTTGATTGACAGGAAGCCAAAACGCAGTTTGGCTTTCGGGAATCACCTGGGAAAATGTGCGCAGGGGTAGAGTGCAGTGGTAGAGCACAGTGGTAGAGCACAATGGTAGAGCGCAGTGGTAGAGCGCAGTGGTAGAGCGCAGTGGTAGAGCGCAGTGGTAGAGCGCAGTGGTAGAGTGCAGTTGTAGAGCGCAGTGGTAGAGCGCAGTGGTAGAGTGCAGTGGTAGAGCACAGTGGTAGAGCACAGTGGTAAGTGGGCCTGCTTTTTCGTACTTCGTTATTTTTCAACGAAAATCTTTCAAACTTGGCCCACAAACACTTTTTGGAATTCTGATTTCGATTAAGTTGTTGTTGCCATGGTAACGATGTCACGTGACTCACCATACGTCACTTTGGATGAAATTTTTAGCCGCCCGTGCAGGTATGTAGAGAAGGTGAAAAATAGAAATTTCTTTTCAGCATAATCTTTCTATCATTAGTCTTTCTGTAAACCTAATGGATATCGTTGAT
Source organism: Scolanthus callimorphus (assembly GCA_033964015.1). Classification (NCBI taxonomy): domain Eukaryota; kingdom Metazoa; phylum Cnidaria; class Anthozoa; order Actiniaria; family Edwardsiidae; genus Scolanthus; species Scolanthus callimorphus. The sequence continues at coordinate 23,711,033 of CM066923.1, forward strand.
CATGTTTTAATAAAGACATTTTTTCACAATATATATCATATATTTCAGAAGCACGAAAAATCTGATAATTTTTTTTTCTTGAGAAATTCCAAGATATCCATTAGTTTCATTTGAAGAAGTTGTCCTGTATCTAAATATGTGTTAACCTTTCAATTTCACCTTTTTCTGTTTATCTTCAGAGGGTCTAAATAAAAAATCCAAGTGGCCGCCACCGAGTCACGTGATAACCGTTTCCATGGTAACGAAATATGTCAAAATAAAGCTCTTGTTGAAGTTATTGTACTGACCAATTTTGATGATGATCCATACAATAGAACACGAGTTATAAAGAATAATCCCTTTTTTCAGGCAAATGGTTTTGAGCCATGCCTTAATGCCACTGACGACATTCTGAGGGAACCTCAAGACGTCGGCCAAGAATTCAGTTAGAACAAAAGAGAGAAAGGAAACACGTCAGGGGCACGGGAAGGGAATGTGGCAGGTGAAGCGCAAAGGAAGGGGAAGGGTTTGAGCTATCAGCGCCGCCATTCGATTGCGCTCTCTGAGTCCTCTCTTTGAGTCCCCACATGTGCATATGGCTAGACCTAATAAAGTAGATGGAAGCTTCTTCTGATGGGTTCCTGGAAGGGCAGAAGCAAGGATGAAAACGTATACGACTCGCAATGCCCCGTTCACACGCATCGCAGTGGAATGTGAAAATGTTCGGAACGACTTCGAGTTGCAGCGAAATCGTAAGTGAAATCGCCATCAAGCCCCGTTCACACGGCAGGCTGTGTCATCGCTGCAGAAATCGCGCAGTGTGAACGAGCCAAAACGCTTATGACTGGCGCTACGAAGAAAGATTAACTAAGATATAAGGGGCGAAAACTGTTTTACCTGACTACCGAAGTGCGCCACAATTCTTTACCGTAGGTGTATTATCATTAGCGACGAAGATCCTTTTAGGGGATGGCATTTCACTATAAATCATTTCAGCCTGTTCAATCAAGCGCTTACACAGGTGGTAACGTAGGACTGTCGGTCTCTGGTGTATGGTCAGTACCCCTCACATGTACAGCTAAACAAATATAACCAACATGTTCTCAGTGTAAAATGTTTCAACTGCATTCTGAATTGCGGCATTTATTTTGAGATATTTTTTCACGAGCATATTTCCCCACAGACGCATATCTTTCGTTATTAATCTTGGCTACGATACGCTCCTCCAGCGCTGCGAGGACGAAAACTCAAATCAATCAGCGGGCTCGGTGTAATTTCATGTCCATTTATCTCGTATTTCCAAGGTTTTCCACTCAAATCGGTTTGAAAAGAGCCCAGACCTCTTGTCTACAATCGCCCTGAAGGCTCTGCGCTCTATTCCTTTTTTATAGACTGAAAATACCACTCCCACGAATTAAACGAATTCTTAGCGCATACAGTTCGCACTTTTTCCAGAATGACTGTTTGCTTTGCGTCTAAGAGATGGCACATTCCTATTTGATCTAAAGTGTAGAGCAATAACGCAGCGAGTCCAATGCCGTCACACTCTAACACTGTGGGCTCAGCGACACAGACTACCCGGTCATTCCCTGTTCCTTGATTTTGGATCCTTGCGACCGAGTACGTTGAGGCATCATGTGAAGGATCACTACGAAGTCTTTCTTGCTCCTCGACGAAATATTTGGAAAAGCTAAATACGTTGCTTCTGCTATCATAACACCTCAGTAAAGTCTCTCTTTCTGGGAAGTAAATGTCAATAGTATACATATTATTAGACCTGTGCTAAGATTGTGACATATTTTCTGAAGATACGTCTCGTCCTAGCCATAACGATTGTTACTCTCAGTGCTGCTCGAAGCTAAGTTTCATATTAATTGCACGCCACCCACCTGTTTCGTATAACGATGACTGGACAACTTGATATTTTGCTTTGTCATGTGCATATCTCATATCTGCATGTATATTGTTTTGAATTGGAACAGCGCGAATCTGGCACGAAGTGTGCTGTAGGTCTTAGTTGTTCCCATAATATAATATTAGCACTTCTCATGATATATTACATTTTCATGTCCGCAGTCTGGCGCAAACTTTTTCCAGAAGTATTGTATTACAGTCGAAGCTCTCTGTGCGACCGCTCTCGTAAGCGCCAGCTCCCATAACGACCATTTTCCCGAAACCCCGTTTGAAATGTCACATAAACTCTGTTATTTTCAAGCTCTCGTATGTAAGCGACCGCCTTATCGATGCGACCAGCTCCGCTAGCGACCAAAATTTCAAATCACCAACAGAGATTTCTGTTGTTCTAAGGTCTCGTAAGCGACCATAGTACTTTTTTGTCTATAAAACATCAGTCATCACCTCATAAATATCTAACTGATACAAGCTGCACCGGTGAAATGCTATTTTCTATGTACATATTTGCGGTTATCTATTCTTAATTAAAGTCGGGAAGTAAATCAAACTATTTTAACATTAGTATCACATGTTTTTTTTCTAGATTTATTGCACTAAGCTCTCGTAAGCGACAACAATCAATCAATCAATCAACTTATTTTCATCAAATATAATATACATTATTTACATGATAAGTATATAAATTGCGAAGATGAGGAGCCTACTGAAAGTCAAATACTTATAGGTGTTGTTTAAGTACTTCCTACTTAAACAACACCTATTGTTTAAGTAGGAAGCCGCTTTGGTGGTCGCTTACGAGAGCTCCTCTTCCTTCGAAAGCGTCTGATTTGATTTGGGATGCTTTTTATTTTCATCTTTCGTTGCGTTGTATTTTCAAAGATTAAGAAACTGTATTTATTCTATTATTCTCCTAACGATGTCTTTCGACAGAACAATTTGTCAAAAAATAGTACCAAGATTGATATTCACCTACCCTTTGCCTATTGAATCACGTTTTACAGATCAGCTATATTGAGCGATCGGCCCCGCAATTAAATCTCTGTATGGCTCTGTATGGAGCCTCGTTTGAAATAAATCTTTCGGAGAAAGAATGTCCAAATAAAATTAAAAGCTCGCTTTTATCGCAAGACACATTTGACAGGAAGTATAGTACACGTTACACGAAGCATGGACTTGATTTGTGTTGAGACTTTCGCCTCAAGTTCAATGTATATAAAAGGGATTTTGCAAATTTCACTATTATAAAAGGGTAGCGATTTTGCGAATTTCACTATTAAAATCGCTAGATTCTGTTTAAAATAGTATGGGGTTTTGTTGTTTTAGTATAGAAAAGGCTGATTGGCTGAGTGGCATTGGTAATGCTCTAATGCTCGCATATCACGTCACTTATGCCATTGAAAATATCAGGTTGTTCAGTCATCCTTATATACAGGTATAATATGCATGGAAACTTATATTATCTTCAGTCAGTTTTTAAAGAAACAACCCATATGGCTAGAGGAAGCATCTCCAGACGCTATGTTACAATTTTTGTACATCTGGAATATCATGTCTACTTTTAACGTTAACTTTACGAGGGCAAAAGACCTATCCACTGAGCCAGACGAGAGCAAAGACAAAGAATTTAACTTTCAAAACATTTCTTCGAGGAGGGAAACCTGCATAGTGATTCTTCTTATGACATAACGTACTCGGTAGCAAAGATAAATCACCAAGCGACAGAGAACGACCGGTGGCCTGTGTTGCCGAACCACAGTGCTGATGTGCAGCGACCTTGGATTTGCTGCGTTACTGCTATACACTTTAGATCAAATAGGGATGTGTCATCTCTACGGCGCAACGCCAACCGTTATCTGGAAAAACTGCGAAACTGTGTGCGCAAAGGGTTCGTTTAATTCGTGGGAGTGGTATTTTGAGCCAATCAACAAAGGGATAGAACGCACAGCCACGAGGGCATTTGTCTGAGCCTAGGTGTGAAGTCTTTTCCGACCAATTTGAGTGGAAACCTTGGAAATACGAGATAAACGGATATAAATCACACATCGAAAACCCTGATTGATTGAGTTTTCGTCCTCGCAGCGCTCAAGGAGCGTACAGTAGTGAATATTTAATAACGAAAGAGTTGCGTCTTTGGGGAAATATGCTCGTGAAAGAATATCTCAAAATAGATACCGCAATTCAGAAGGCAGTGGACACATTTTACACTGAGCGCATGGTGGTTATAATTTGTTAGCTGTACATGTGAGAGGTACTGACCATGCAGACGAGACCGACAGTCCTACATTACCACCTCTTAACGCTTGGATTCAACAGGCTGAAATGATTTATAGTAAAATGCCATATCCTAAAAGGATCTTCGTCGCTTCTGATAATTCGCCCTCGTTTATGCCTTTGTCAGGCACTTCGTTATTGAGGTAATATATATCGAACCCTCTGTTACCGGTTTTATGCGCCCTTTATCACGGCGATTTAGACCCCAGCCTAATAGACCAGAAGCCCTTGCAAATTGCTGTTAGGCTCAAATGTCATAATACCCCCGAAAACAGAAAGATATCACAATTTTCTGCAATATTTAATGATATAAAGGACGCAAATCCTTGTTAATAGCTCCTCAAAGAAATGAAACGAGGAAAAAATATGGTATATTTGTGTGTACAGCGAGGTCGTCATGCTTCGTTGCACCAGAATGCATTATAGTCCGTGAGGGAAAACACGCAAGCCGTCTAAAAATTGGAATTTCCTCCTCTTAATATGTTCAATAGATACAGCTTCTTACCTAATGTTTTGCAGACATCATACCAGCAGCCTTCAACATTCAAGTCTTTTCAAACTGTCTTCAAAAGCCGTTTTCTTATTAGATTTAGCCTGGATCCCTTTGTACCGCACGATACCGCACTAGTGGATCCCTTTGCGAGATTCCACAAAACTACCACAAACCATTATCGAAATACACCACGTTTGGTATCTACGGCAAGCTCAATAAATTCTCTATCGAACCCTGCTATTTTTAATAAGTTACTGTAAAGCCAGCGCATGCTATTTGTGATCGAAACTGCTGACGGGTTATTTATTATCCAAATTGAGAGATTTCGGCATGTAAAAGATCTCGCATTTCACATAAGGTCATATAACGCCAAATCGCCGTGTTATATACATTGCGTGTTTTCCTGAACTTAAATGTTCCACACAGATGTTGTATTCACGCATGCGTACAGAGGCTCAAAGTACGAATGCGAAGCAGTGCACGACGAGGCCTGATCCATACACCCTCGCTCGCAAGTACTCAAGGATATTTTACTCATGGCCAAATGTCATCACTTTCTTCACACGAGCCGATCGAGTGTTGCGGCTCTTGTTACTTACTGGAACTTGGAGATGGAAACGCATTTTATGGAGCTTGCATCACAGGTAGGGTGCTGGTAAACAATATTAAACACCGTCCCTGATTAAACTCTATCTGAGTTATTTTTGTGGGGTGTTGGAGATATTGGACCCACCTTCCACGTTTTCGGTCGAAACCATCGACCTTGACCAGGGATGCTGGTACAGTAAAATGCGCATACAAGAAGTATAATGAGTCTCAGCAGCACATTAAGCATGGCTGATAAACGAATTGTCATAAAAACCTAGGGGTGGTCTATCTCAAGTGCTTTCAACTGTTTTGGTTATTTAAAGGTTTTCAGCCTGTGGGGGTTGAAAAATAAGTAAATTTTTGGTTGCTGTTTCTATGACAACTTTAAATGTGACCTTTGAACTCGAAGATAACGTTTTTTAAAAAGTGCTCCTGCGGACAGGGAAAGGCTTTAAATCCTCAAAATGTTTAAGTGCCAAGTGAATTAAGTCTGGGTATATTTGTTGATCTAATTGGAAAAGTTGACTTCTCCATTGGAATCTTATTTTGGGACAATGTGAAATTCGTACCCTTCGATAACTTCTTATCCATGTGTGCTGTGCACCATTTCCATTAGATTTACAAACACAAGGTATGTATTATTTTTTCCACTAATTTATTTTTGCCTCTTATGCATTTTCCCTGTCAGCAGGGGCAGTTTTTAAAATTCCGTTAAAATGAGGTTCAAAGGTCACATTCCAGTTGTCATAGAAACGCTACTCAAAATTTGTTAAGTTCTGGGTGCTCTGTAACATGAATTAAGTTTCGTGAAGAAATGAGTAATGCATTAAATATAGAGCCACCCCCTACGCTTTACCTTCCATAGCCATGCCTTAATAGCAGCTGAGGTTAGAGAATTTGCAGGCTGAAATTTCTTATTGAAATATCTTAAAATGTAAGAACCTATTCATCCTGCAATTCATACTTCCATTTACTCCAAGCTCACGCCATTTTCTCACACATGCGCGACAGAGAAATGACATTTGTGTGCAGAGGCTACTTTTGCGTAGTTGAAAAAGTGACAAGAAAACATTAAAAGTAAAAGAAAATGCAGGGAGATAAAAAGTAGCCTCTGCTCGCAGGGTGCCACCCACCCTCATCATGCACTTTCTAATGGTCCGTCACTTACTCGCGGGCTCCTGAAATCCATCACAGCGGTACCTCTATTTTAATTAAAAGCGGCCACCCTGGGGACCGAGTCATTAAGTGACCGCTTAATGGAGGTGGCCGCTTGGTGGAGGTATGTAAATACAGTACTTGAATGACAATACATTATATTGGGACTTTGAAAAGTGTCGCTTAATAGAGGGTGGCCGCTTAAGAGGTACCACTGTATGCAAATCCTGCGATCGACGTTCTTACTGAAAAAAACTGCAATTTCACAATTTTATTTTGTCATCCCGTTTTCCCACAGGAACCTCAAGGGACTATGTCCACAGCCTCTGTGACTGCTGTTGAGCGAAGAGAATTTGCCGAGGCAGTTGAGATTTGCTTCAGATTAAACGGCAAGCACAGCGCATGTCCAAATACCTCCATGGGGTTCTTTTCATGAAAAAAGAGCTAGTCAAGTATGCTATGCAGAAATGAAAAAAAAAAGGAAACCCCTGTTGCAGCTTAAATCATTG